>CM035838.1:256211339-256702814 GCA_020510985.1 Pholidichthys leucotaenia | reverse complement strand
AAAGCTAAGGCCAGGGGCGCTGCTATCCTTTATTGATCGAAATATCCCATTTATTCCCTCTAATGTTGTATCAGATAAAAATGACGATTTGTAATAGTATCAGGTAAACTTGGCGATAAACATGTCACTTGGCTAATCTGTATGCACCGAATTTTGATGATGTGCACTTTTTTTCGCAACCTTATTTTCGCAACTTCTAGATTTAAATACTCATTCTCTAATTCTTGGGGTGGACTTTAATTTGTATATGGATCCGATCTTAGATCGCTCATCTTCAAAACCTGCTAGTCTTAATAAATCTGCAACTTATGTTAGGTCTTTTCTTGAGGATATAGCCTTACAGATCCGTGGCGTTTTTTACATCCTAACGGCAGGGACTATTCTTTTTTCTCTCACGTACACCATACTTATACCAGAATAGATTATTTTTTTTGTTGACAATTTATTAATTAATACCTTTGCTCTTGCAGTTATGATAGCATCTTCGGTTTCTGATCATGCCCCTCTTGTACTTAAAATGATCCTCCATGGATGTGACTCCATGAGAAAGCATTGGAGATTGGATCCATTATTACTTACAGATGAAAAATTGGTTGCGAATATTTCTTCTAAAATTAATTTTTTTTTGAAAGAAAATAAAAATCCTGGTATGTCAAATAAAACGATATGGGAGGCCATGAAGGCATTTCTTAGGGGGGAATTTATTTCATTGGCAGCATTTAAAAGACGATCCTTAATACAGGAACAGAAGGTTATTTTAGATCAAATCCTGGACATTGACAGACAATATGCTCAATCTCCATCACCCGCTCTGTACAAGGAACGTATGACATTACAAACTAAATTTAATTTACTTTCTACTCGACAAATTGAAGGTTGTTTAATAAGGAACAAGAGTGAATTTTATGAACATGGCGAAAAAACCAGTAAACTTCTAGCTAATCAACTACGTGGTATTAGAGCTAAGCAAATTATTACTGGAGTTAGGACAGATAAAGGAGAGGTGACATCTGACCAACAAGCGATTAATGATATTTTCAGGTCATTTTATTCCAAATTATATACCTCAGAATATACAACAAACTTAAAGGATTTGGAAATTTTTTTTGATTCTATTGATATTCCTTCGATTTCTTCAGAATCTCGGCAAATTTTAGAAGCTCCCATCACAAAAGAAGAAATTCAGCTGGCAATATCATCCATGCAATCAGGAAAATCTCCAGGACCTGATGGGTTTTCCGCTGATTTTTTCAAAAAATTCTCTGATGACCTCGCCCCTTTCCTTTGTCAAGTTTTTACAGAGTCGCTTGACTCTGGTACACTTCCTCCTTCATGCTATCAGGCCTGTATCACTGTGTTGCTTAAAAAGGATAAGGATCCTGTTGATTGTGCTTCTTACAGGCCTATTTCCTTGTTAAATACCGATGTTAAAATTTTGTCAAAGTTGTTAGCTTCAAGGTTGGAAAAGATTCTTCCTTTTATAATTTCACAGGACCAAACCGGTTTCATTAAAAATCGCCATTCTTTTTTTAACTTGCGGCGGTTTGTTTAATATTATTTATACTCCTCACCACAACATACCTGAATGTCTTATTAGTTTGGACGCTGAAAAGGCATTCGATAGGGTTGAGTGGGAGTATTTGTTTTTTACTTTGGAGAGGTTCGGTTTTGGTCCTTCCTTCTGTTCCTGGATTAAACTTCTCTATGCTAGTCCTTTAGCTTCAGTGTTAACTAATTGTCGCTATTCTGACTATTTTAGACTTTACCGTGGTACGAGGCAAGGCTGTCCTTTGAGCCCGTTGCTCTTTGCCTTGGCAGTTGAGCCGTTAGCTATTGCAATCCGTGGGAGCCGGGACTTTCTAGGCATTCGTAGGGGTGGCATTGAGCATAGGGTTTCACTCTATGCTGATGATCTTTTATTATTTCTCTCCAACCCACTTACTTCATTACCCGCTATACTTAATATTTTGGATAGTTTTAGTAGGTTTTCTGGTTATAAAATTAATCTTAATAAGAGTGAACTGTTTCTGATTAATGAAAAGATTCAAGTTCAGGATTTTGAAAATTTTCCTTTCAAGGTTGTTATTGATCATTTTTTTTTTTCCACAATATCTTTATTGAACCTTTTTTTTTTAACAAACATGATACAAACAATCAAACACTAACACTAAAGTACTACAAAAAAAAAATGCACTAAAAACACCAACAACCACCAACAAAATCAAGTCTTCAACAATGCTCCTCTGTTTAGTCTAGACAATCCAATACATAAGTATACATATTATGTTCACCAGTTTGGAATTTACAAGGTCCACACACATCATTCACCTTCTTCTTCAAGAGTTATGTTTAAATTTTTTACATAATCAATAAAAGGTCTCCATATATTCTCAAACACAATTTCCTTTGATTTTAGTATATATGTTATTCTTTCTAATGGAAGGTTTGTTAACATCTGTCTTAACCACTGAGTCACATCTGGTCTATGAGTCTTTTTCCATAATAGTGCAATACATTTTTTGGCATTAAGCAAACTGAGGTCTATGAATGTTCTTTCACTTTTATTAAAATTATGCTTTTCTGGGTACAGACCCAACAAAAACAGTTTAGGATTCAATATGATTTGTTTTGAGATTATTTTTTCAATTGTTACCCTCACCTCTTCCCAAAACATTCTTATTAATCTACATTCCCATAAACAATGAAATAGGGTTCCTTTACTTTCCATGCATTTTGTGCATGTATCTGGTATATTTTTGTTATATCTATTTAACTCCTCCGGTGTAACATACATCCGCATTAACCATTTGAAATGTATCAATTTAAGGCGTGCATTTATTGATTTGGTTTGAGCTTCTGTACAAGCCAATTCCCATTGTTCCTCTGAAATTTCAATTTGCAGATCTTCTTTCCAGTAGTTTAATCTTTTCAGTGAATTTTCACTTGAAGATAGTGTCAATGAGTTATAAAACTCTGAAATAATACCCTTTCTTTTACTATCTTTCATCATCATTTTTACCAAGGATGAATAAATAGGTCGAGTGAGAGCTTTATTTTGATTTGATCGAATAAAGTTTCTAAGTTGAAGATATTTAAAAAAATGTGTTCTATTGAGATTAAATTTGATCCTCAGCTCTTCAAAAGACATTATGTTGTCTGCACATGGCAAATATAAATCCTGAATCTTTTGTATCCCTTTTAAATTCCATACTTTAAATACAGCGTCCGCTCTCCCTGGTTTAAAATATTGATTACCCCATATTGGACTAAATTGTGACAATAACTGTGGTTCTTTTAAATAGTTTTTAGCTTCACACCATATTTTGATCATATGCTTTACAAATGGATTTTTAACTTGTTTTTGTAATTTTTTTTGCCGAATCTGAGTATATGAATATGGGAAGAGGTAAAGGTAAATTGTATGATTCCATTTCAGTCCAGTGAGGGAGATCATTTGATGAAAAATAATATGTCATAGACCTCAGTTGTGCCGACCAATAATACAACATAAAATTTGGACATTTCAGACCTCCACGATCAAATGGTAAATATAATAAAGACAAACGTAATCTAGCCCTCCTGTTGTTCCATATAAATTCCACTAACTTTTTTTTATTCTTGAGAATAGATCTAAAGGTGGTGATAAGGGAATGTATTGAAATAAATAAAGTATTTTAGGTAAAATATTACTTTTAAGTATATTGATTCTCCCGATCATCGACATTGGTAGTGACATCCATCTCTGAGTTAACTCATTGATATCTGACATTAAGGCTTCATAGTTGACACTGGCGACTGATTCTAGCTTAGGCATAATTTGGATTCCTAGATATTTAAACTGATTTACAACATTGAATTGATTTACCTCAGGGGCTGGGTAATTTCTCTGGGTCTCATTTAGCATTAATATTGAAGATTTAGTTTTATTTATTTTATATCCTGATATTTCCCCAAAATTCTTTATTAAATTCAACAAGGTTGGAATTGATTTTTTTAGATTCGACATAAACAAAATTATATCATCGGCGTACAGGGAGATTTTATGTTCTGTTGGTCCAACTTTAATTCCATATATTTGTGAATGTAAACGTATCGCTATCGCTAAAGGTTCAATTGCCATAGTAAACAGTAAAGGTGAAAGTGGACAGCCTTGTCGACATCCTCTATTGATTTTTATTGGTTTTGAAATATTGTTATTTGTTAGGATTTCTGCTGTAGCATTATTGTATATTATTTGAACCCATATTATGAAATTATTTCCAAGTCCAAACCTTTGTAGGACTTCAAAAAGAAAGGGCCATTCAACTCTATCAAAGGCCTTTTCGGCGTCCAATGATAGGAGAGCTGTATCCGGTGCTTCTTTATTAAAATAAATAATATTAAATAGTCTTCTTACATTATGGAAGCCTTGTCTACCCTTTATAAAGCCATTCTGATCTCGATTAATAATATTTGGTAAAATTTCTTGTATTCGTCTTGCTAAAATTTTACAGATTATCTTAAGGTCGGCGTTTAATAGGCTTATTGGTCTCATATTTTCACATTTATTAGAGGGCTTACCTGGTTTTGGCAGCAGTATAATTAAGGCATTATTTATGTATGATGGTAAATTATTATTTTGAAATGCTTCTAAAACCATTTCCAAAAAAGGTTTTATTAATTTATTCTTAAATTTTTTATAAAGGTCAACTGGAAGACCATCTGGTCCTGCACTTTTTCCTGATTTCATATTATCAATGGCTAGCCCAACTTCTTCTTGACTAATTTTAGACTCCAATATCTCCCTGTTTTCATTTGGAATACACGGTATAGATAGTTCGTTCAAAAACCCATTTAGTTTTGTTAAATCAGGTTCATTTTTGGTATCATATAATTTTTTATAGTAATCTCTAAAGGCTCTATTAATTTCTAAAGGATCTATAACTACCTGTCCCTTACTTTTAATACTGGTAATTGGTGTTTTAATTTCCAATTGTTTAATCTGCCATGCTAATAATTTTCCTGATTTTTCACCTTGTTCATAAAAAGATTGTTTCAATCTTAGAAGACTCGAGGCAGCTCTATTCGCTGATTTTTTGTCGTATTCAGCTCTCAAAATCAGTAATTCATTCTCCAACCTTGGGTCACTTCCTGCATACACTTTTTCCTGAAGATTTTTTATTTTATGTTCCAATTTAGCTCTCTCCTCTCGAGTCTTCTTAGATTTTGATCCTGTATAACTAATAATATGTCCCCTAATAAAAGCTTTGAAAGCCTCCCACTTTACACATGCTGATGTTTGTGTAGTATTGATGTCAAAGAACTCGTCTATCTGTTTTTCTATATACTTGACAAATTCCTCATCCTGAAGCCATTTATGCTGAAATTGCCATCTACCTGATTCCTTTGTCAATTTTTTATCTACATATATTAGACAACAGGGTGCATGATCAGAGATCACGATGTTATCATAAAAGCAGTTTTGAATCTTGGACCTTAATTCTGTGGAAATCAAAAAATAATCAATACGTGAGAATGTCTTGTAGGTACTGGAATAACAAGAATAGGCTTTAACTTGTGGTTTCATTTCTCTCCATATATCTAACAATCTCAATTCTTTCATAAAATGATTAATAGTCATCCTACATCCAATGTGCGTACAATCCAGTCCTGTTGATCTATCCACACCTGGATTCAATGTACAATTAAAATCCCCTGCTATTATATGTTGCCCTGTAAGTGATGATAAGATGAGAAATAAATTAGCAAAGAACTTCTGATCATCTATATTGGGACCATATAAGTTCACAAGATTTATATTTTCTAATAGCAAAGAACCTTGAATGATTACATATCTTCCAAATTTGTCTCCAATTACATTTTTCACTTGAAAAGGAACTGATTTATGTATGAGAGTCATAACTCCCCTGGCTCGGGATGAAAATGAAGAGGTGAATACACTTCCCTGCCATCTACTCCTAATTCTTTTAACATCCTCCTCTATCAGATGAGTTTCTTGTAAAAACACAATTCTTGAACCCATGTCCTTTATTTTATTCATAACTTGTTTAAGTTTTTTTAAATTTTGTAGACCTCTGCAATTCCATGAAGTTAAATTAAGATTAACACTTTGGTCCATGATCAATAGAGAGTTTGGGATTACCTTGCAGTGTAAACATGCTCATACAGAGAAGCAAAAACATGAGTGGTTGAACATTCATCCTACAAACTACACACAAACAAATTTCCCCTTCCCACACTTGTGGCAAACCCCCCAAAATCAAAAGAAAAATTCTGTCTCCCGATATAGCCATCGACCGTTCCACACCCACGGGGAACAGCCTAAGCCACTCCTTCTTCATCCTCCCAATCACCCTAACTCTACTGCTTTTAATGACGTAACATTAACTCTCCTCTGTAGTTTTCCAACTTAACTCCAAAATTTTTAACAACTTTGTACATCATAGTTTTTTTTTTTGTTTGTTTTGTTTTTGTTTTGTTTTTTTAATATATAATACAATCTATATTTTGTAAACTTACTATTTACTTCAAGTCAGTCAGATGCCTGTGCAAATGCTTAATTATTCTACCTTATATTTTGTTCATGCTTAGCTCCCACCAGTCTCTTCTTCTTCTTTGATCTTCTTGATGAACTCCTGCGCCTCCTCTGGGGTCTTGAAGATGTGGGTTCTGCCCTCATACGTGGTCAGCAGTCTCGCAGGATAGATTACACCATGACGAATCCCAAGGTTGCGCAGCTCCTTACGTACGGGATCAAACTGCTTCCTCAATTGCTGGATTCCTGTGGCCAAATCTGGGTAGAACCGCACCTGCTGGTCCTGGTGTTTAGTCTCTCCTTTTTTAGCTCGTGCAGCGTTGAAGATCTTCATCCTGTCTCTGTTGCTAAGAAACTTCATAATTAAGGTCCTCGGCGGTCCCTTATCTCTCCGTGGGCCAATACGATGTGCTTTTTCCAGAATCACTGCTGATTGCAACTCCTCGCTGCCCAGCACCTCCGGAATCCACTTTTCCAGAAAGGAACATACGTCCCGACCTTCTGATTCCTCTGGAAGACCCACCAGCCTCAAATTATTCTGTCTCGACCGAGATTCCAAATCCAAAATATTATCTTCCAGAGATTTATTTTTTTTTTCCAAAGTGCGCACCTTTAATTGAAGACGGGTGACGTCATCTTCAGCACTAGCGAGACAGAGCTCCATCTGCGCCGTTCGTTCTACACAGTCACCCAATTCCTTTCTTATTCCTTCCAACGCTGTCATAATCCCATCAAATCTAGAGGAAAAGTCCGCTCTCATTGAACTCATGGCAGCCATCAGCGCATCTGCGCCATTCCCCGCAAATATCGCACCGTTGCCAGCCTCCTCCGCCATATATGGAGTTTTGTTTGCTGCGTCACAGACCTGAAAGTCCGTTAATTTGGACTGTTTCGGCGGCTCGCTTTTTCCTTTTCTTGGTTTTCCAGCCTTAGGCTTCGCCGACATATCCTCGCCCAAATGCTGGGATACGTTCTGTCCCAAATGAGAGAGTTATTTGCCGATTTTTTTTTTTCCAGGAGCAGAGCAGAGCGAGACACGTCCGTCCTACGTGGCAGCCATAACCGGAAGTCCCTTTTTTTAAAATTTTATCTTATTTATTTATTTTTTTTTTTTAGGGTAAAACGTTCATATTATGCAGGATTGAAGCCAGTTGTATGGGAGCATTCTGTTAGGATGAAAATAGAGCAGGAGATGGAGCGGTTGCTGTTTTTTTGCAACCGGCTGGAGTGTTGTTATAGGTTTGGTTGTTGGATTTTTTTATTTATTTATTTTTTTTTAAATTTTTATTTATTTATTTATTTTTTTTTGTTTTGTTTTTTTGTTATGGTTTTATTTACACCCCCCTTACCCCTTCCTTTTTTTTTTTTTTTTTTACCCGAACCTCACTTTATTCTTCTTTGGGCTACACAACATAATATATAAATTTTACTCTTTGAATGAATAGTAATCTTTTTTTTTTTTTCCACAATATCTTTATTGAACCTTTTTTTTTTTTTTTTTTTAACAAACATGATACAAACAATCAAACACTAACACTAAAGTACTACAAAAAAAAAAAATGCACTAAAAACACCAACAACCACCAACAAAATCAAGTCTTCAACAATGCTCCTCTGTTTAGTCTAGACAATCCAATACATAAGTATACATATTATGTTCACCAGTTTGGAATTTACAAGGTCCACACACATCATTCACCTTCTTCTTCAAGAGTTATGTTTAAATTTTTTACATAATCAATAAAAGGTCTCCATATATTCTCAAACACAATTTCCTTTGATTTTAGTATATATGTTATTCTTTCTAATGGAAGGTTTGTTAACATCTGTCTTAACCACTGAGTCACATCTGGTCTATGAGTCTTTTTCCATAATAGTGCAATACATTTTTTGGCATTAAGCAAACTGAGGTCTATGAATGTTCTTTCACTTTTATTAAAATTATGCTTTTCTGGGTACAGACCCAACAAAAACAGTTTAGGATTCAATATGATTTGTTTTGAGATTATTTTTTCAATTGTTACCCTCACCTCTTCCCAAAACATTCTTATTAATCTACATTCCCATAAACAATGAAATAGGGTTCCTTTACTTTCCATGCATTTTGTGCATGTATCTGGTATATTTTTGTTATATCTATTTAACTCCTCCGGTGTAACATACATCCGCATTAACCATTTGAAATGTATCAATTTAAGGCGTGCATTTATTGATTTGGTTTGAGCTTCTGTACAAGCCAATTCCCATTGTTCCTCTGAAATTTCAGTTTGCAGATCTTCTTTCCAGTAGTTTAATCTTTTCAGTGAATTTTCACTTGAAGATAGTGTCAGTGAGTTATAAAACTCTGAAATAATACCCTTTCTTTTACTATCTTTCATCATCATTTTTTCCAAGGATGAATAAATAGGTCGAGTGAGAGCTTTATTTTGATTTGATCGAATAAAGTTTCTAAGTTGAAGATATTTAAAAAAATGTGTTCTATTGAGATTAAATTTGATCCTCAGCTCTTCAAAAGACATTATGTTGTCTGCACATGGCAAATATAAATCCTGAATCTTTTGTATCCCTTTTAAATTCCATACTTTAAATACAGCGTCCGCTCTCCCTGGTTTAAAATATTGATTACCCCATATTGGACTAAATTGTGACAATAACTGTGGTTCTTTTAAATAGTTTTTAGCTTCACACCATATTTTGATCATATGCTTTACAAATGGATTTTTAACTTGTTTTTGTAATTTTTTTGCCGAATCTGAGTATATGAATATGGGAAGAGGTAAAGGTAAATTGTATGATTCCATTTCAGTCCAGTGAGGGAGATCATTTGATGAAAAATAATATGTCATAGACCTCAGTTGTGCCGACCAATAATACAACATAAAATTTGGACATTTCAGACCTCCACGATCAAATGGTAAATATAATAAAGACAAACGTAATCTAGCCCTCCTGTTGTTCCATATAAATTCCACTAACTTTTTTTTTATTCTTGAGAATAGATCTAAAGGTGGTGATAAGGGAATGTATTGAAATAAATAAAGTATTTTAGGTAAAATATTACTTTTAAGTATATTGATTCTCCCGATCATCGACATTGGTAGTGACATCCATCTCTGAGTTAACTCATTGATATCTGACATTAAGGCTTCATAGTTGACACTGGCGACTGATTCTAGCTTAGGCATAATTTGGATTCCTAAATATTTAAACTGATTTACAACATTGAATTGATTTACCTCAGGGGCTGGGTAATTTCTCTGGGTCTCATTTAGCATTAATATTGAAGATTTAGTTTTATTTATTTTATATCCTGATATTTCCCCAAAATTCTTTATTAAATTCAACAAGGTTGGAATTGATTTTTTTAGATTCGACATAAACAAAATTATGTCATCGGCGTACAGGGAGATTTTATGTTCTGTTGGTCCAACTTTAATTCCATATATTTGTGAATGTAAACGTATCGCTATCGCTAAAGGTTCAATTGCCATAGTAAACAGTAAAGGTGAAAGTGGACAGCCTTGTCGACATCCTCTATTGATTTTTATTGGTTTTGAAATATTGTTATTTGTTAGGATTTCTGCTGTAGCATTATTGTATATTATTTGAACCCATTTTATGAAATTATTTCCAAGTCCAAACCTTTGTAGGACTTCAAAAAGAAAGGGCCATTCAACTCTATCAAAGGCCTTTTCGGCGTCCAGTGATAGGAGAGCTGTATCCGGTGCTTCTTTATTAAAATAAATAATATTAAATAGTCTTCTTACATTATGGAAGCCTTGTCTACCCTTTATAAAGCCATTCTGATCTCGATTAATAATATTTGGTAAAATTTCTTGTATTCGTCTTGCTAAAATTTTACAGATTATCTTAAGGTCGGCGTTTAATAGGCTTATTGGTCTCATATTTTCACATTTATTAGAGGGCTTACCTGGTTTTGGCAGCAGTATAATTAAGGCATTATTTATGTATGATGGTAAATTATTATTTTGAAATGCTTCTAAAACCATTTCCAAAAAAGGTTTTATTAATTTATTCTTAAATTTTTTATAAAGGTCAACTGGAAGACCATCTGGTCCTGCACTTTTTCCTGATTTCATATTATCAATGGCTAGCCCAACTTCTTCTTGACTAATTTTAGACTCCAATATCTCCCTGTTTTCATTTGGAATACACGGTATAGATAGTTCGTTCAAAAACCCATTTAGTTTTGTTAAATCAGGTTCATTTTTGGTATCATATAATTTTTCATAGTAATCTCTAAAGGCTCTATTAATTTCTAAAGGATCTATAACTACCTGTCCATTACTTATAATACTGGTAATTGGTGTTTTAATTTCCAATTGTTTAATCTGCCATGCTAATAATTTTCCCGATTTTTCACCTTGTTCATAAAAAGATTGTTTCAATCTTAGAAGACTCGAGGCAGCTCTATTCGCTGATTTTTTGTCGTATTCAGCTCTCAAAATCAGTAATTCATTCTCCAACCTTGGGTCACTTCCTGCATACACTTTTTATGAATAGTAATCTTACTTTGGTAAGCTGGAATGTGAAGGGGTTGAACCATCCAATTAAACGAAAGAGAGTCATGTCACGTCTAAAGCAATTTAAGCCTGGGGTATTGTTTTTGCAGGAAACCCATTTGCAGGATTCCGACCACTTGCGTTTGTCAAAATGTTGGTCAGGACAATTTTTTCATTCAAATTTTAAAGCTAAGGCCAGGGGCGCTGCTATCCTTATTGATCGAAATATCCCATTTATTCCCTCTAATGTTGTATCAGATAAAAATGGACGATTTGTAATAGTATCAGGTAAACTTGGCGATAAACATGTCACTTTGGCTAATCTGTATGCACCGAATTTTGATGATGTGCACTTTTTTCGCAACCTTTTTTCGCAACTTCTAGATTTAAATACTCATTCTCTAATTCTTGGGGGTGACTTTAATTTGTATATGGATCCGATCTTAGATCGCTCATCTTCAAAACCTGCTAGTCTTAATAAATCTGCAACTTATGTTAGGTCTTTTCTTGAGGAATATAGCCTTACAGATCCTTGGCGTTTTTTACATCCTAACGGCAGGGACTATTCTTTTTTCTCTCACGTACACCATACTTATACCAGAATAGATTATTTTTTTGTTGACAATTTATTAATTAATAACCTTTGCTCTTGCAGTTATGATAGCATCTCGGTTTCTGATCATGCCCCTCTTGTACTTAAAATGATCCTCCATGGATGTGACTCCATGAGAAAGCATTGGAGATTGGATCCATTATTACTTACAGATGAAAAATTGGTTGCGAATATTTCTTCTAAAATTAATTTTTTTTTGAAAGAAAATAAAACTCCTGGTATGTCAAATAAAACGATATGGGAGGCCATGAAGGCATTTCTTAGGGGGGAATTTATTTCATTGGCAGCATTTAAAAGACGATCCTTAATACAGGAACAGAAGGTTATTTTAGATCAAATCCTGGACATTGACAGACAATATGCTCAATCTCCATCACCCGCTCTGTACAAGGAACGTATGACATTACAAACTAAATTTAATTTACTTTCTACTCGACAAATTGAAGGTTGTTTAATAAGGAACAAGAGTGAATTTTATGAACATGGCGAAAAAACCAGTAAACTTCTAGCTAATCAACTACGTGGTATTAGAGCTAAGCAAATTATTACTGGAGTTAGGACAGATAAAGGAGAGGTGACATCTGACCAACAAGCGATTAATGATATTTTCAGGTCATTTTATTCCAATTTATATACCTCAGAATATACAACAAACTTAAAGGATTTGGAAATTTTTTTTGATTCTATTGATATTCCTTCGATTTCTTCAGAATCTCGGCAAATTTTAGAAGCTCCCATCACAAAAGAAGAAATTCAGCTGGCAATATCATCCATGCAATCAGGAAAATCTCCAGGACCTGATGGGTTTTCCGCTGATTTTTTCAAAAAATTCTCTGATGACCTCGCCCCTTTCCTTTGTCAAGTTTTTACAGAGTCGCTTGACTCTGGTACACTTCCTCCTTCATGCTATCAGGCCTGTATCACTGTGTTGCTTAAAAAGGATAAGGATCCTGTTGATTGTGCTTCTTACAGGCCTATTTCCTTGTTAAATACCGATGTTAAAATTTTGTCAAAGTTGTTAGCTTCAAGGTTGGAAAAGATTCTTCCTTTTATAATTTCACAGGACCAAACCGGTTTCATTAAAAATCGCCATTCTTTTTTTAACTTGCGGCGGTTGTTTAATATTATTTATACTCCTCACCACAACATACCTGAATGTCTTATTAGTTTGGACGCTGAAAAGGCATTCGATAGGGTTGAGTGGGAGTATTTGTTTTTTACTTTGGAGAGGTTCGGTTTTGGTCCTTCCTTCTGTTCCTGGATTAAACTTCTCTATGCTAGTCCTTTAGCTTCAGTGTTAACTAATTGTCGCTATTCTGACTATTTTAGACTTTACCGTGGTACGAGGCAAGGCTGTCCTTTGAGCCCGTTGCTCTTTGCCTTGGCAGTTGAGCCGTTAGCTATTGCAATCCGTGGGAGCCGGGACTTTCTAGGCATTCGTAGGGGTGGCATTGAGCATAGGGTTTCACTCTATGCTGATGATCTTTTATTATTTCTCTCCAACCCACTTACTTCATTACCCGCTATACTTAATATTTTGGATAGTTTTAGTAGGTTTTCTGGTTATAAAATTAATCTTAATAAGAGTGAACTGTTTCTGATTAATGAAAAGATTCAAGTTCAGGATTTTGACAATTTTCCTTTCAAGGTTGTTATTGATCATTTTTTTTTCCACAATATCTTTATTGAACCTTTTTTTTTTTTAACAAACATGATACAAACAATCAAACACTAACACTAAAGTACTACAAAAAAAAAATGCACTAAAAACACCAACAACCACCAACAAAATCAAGTCTTCAACAATGCTCCTCTGTTTAGTCTAGACAATCCAATACATAAGTATACATATTATGTTCACCAGTTTGGAATTTACAAGGTCCACACACATCATTCACCTTCTTCTTCAAGAGTTATGTTTAAATTTTTTACATAATCAATAAAAGGTCTCCATATATTCTCAAACACAATTTCCTTTGATTTTAGTATATATGTTATTCTTTCTAATGGAAGGTTTGTTAACATCTGTCTTAACCACTGAGTCACATCTGGTCTATGAGTCTTTTTCCATAATAGTGCAATACATTTTTTGGCATTAAGCAAACTGAGGTCTATGAATGTTCTTTCACTTTTATTAAAATTATGCTTTTCTGGGTACAGACCCAACAAAAACAGTTTAGGATTCAATATGATTTGTTTTGAGATTATTTTTTCAATTGTTACCCTCACCTCTTCCCAAAACATTCTTATTAATCTACATTCCCATAAACAATGAAATAGGGTTCCTTTACTTTCCATGCATTTTGTGCATGTATCTGGTATATTTTTGTTATATCTATTTAACTCCTCCGGTGTAACATACATCCGCATTAACCATTTGAAATGTATCAATTTAAGGCGTGCATTTATTGATTTGGTTTGAGCTTCTGTACAAGCCAATTCCCATTGTTCCTCTGAAATTTCAATTTGCAGATCTTCTTTCCAGTAGTTTAATCTTTTCAGTGAATTTTCACTTGAAGATAGTGTCAATGAGTTATAAAACTCTGAAATAATACCCTTTCTTTTACTATCTTTCATCATCATTTTTTCCAAGGATGAATAAATAGGTCGAGTGAGAGCTTTATTTTGATTTGATCGAATAAAGTTTCTAAGTTGAAGATATTTAAAAAAATGTGTTCTATTGAGATTAAATTTGATCCTCAGCTCTTCAAAAGACATTATGTTGTCTGCACATGGCAAATATAAATCCTGAATCTTTTGTATCCCTTTTAAATTCCATACTTTAAATACAGCGTCCGCTCTCCCTGGTTTAAAATATTGATTACCCCATATTGGACTAAATTGTGACAATAACTGTGGTTCTTTTAAATAGTTTTTAGCTTCACACCATATTTTGATCATATGCTTTACAAATGGATTTTTAACTTGTTTTTGTAATTTTTTTGCCGAATCTGAGTATATGAATATGGGAAGAGGTAAAGGTAAATTGTATGATTCCATTTCAGTCCAGTGAGGGAGATCATTTGATGAAAAATAATATGTCATAGACCTCAGTTGTGCCGACCAATAATACAACATAAAATTTGGACATTTCAGACCTCCACGATCAAATGGTAAATATAATAAAGACAAACGTAATCTAGCCCTCCTGTTGTTCCATATAAATTCCACTAACTTTTTTTTATTCTTGAGAATAGATCTAAAGGTGGTGATAAGGGAATGTATTGAAATAAATAAAGTATTTTAGGTAAAATATTACTTTTAAGTATATTGATTCTCCCGATCATCGACATTGGTAGTGACATCCATCTCTGAGTTAACTCATTGATATCTGACATTAAGGCTTCATAGTTGACACTGGCGACTGATTCTAGCTTAGGCATAATTTGGATTCCTAGATATTTAAACTGATTTACAACATTGAATTGATTTACCTCAGGGGCTGGGTAATTTCTCTGGGTCTCATTTAGCATTAATATTGAAGATTTAGTTTTATTTATTTTATATCCTGATATTTCCCCAAAATTCTTTATTAAATTCAACAAGGTTGGAATTGATTTTTTTAGATTCGACATAAACAAAATTATATCATCGGCGTACAGGGAGATTTTATGTTCTGTTGGTCCAACTTTAATTCCATATATTTGTGAATGTAAACGTATCGCTATCGCTAAAGGTTCAATTGCCATAGTAAACAGTAAAGGTGAAAGTGGACAGCCTTGTCGACATCCTCTATTGATTTTTATTGGTTTTGAAATATTGTTATTTGTTAGGATTTCTGCTGTAGCATTATTGTATATTATTTGAACCCATTTTATGAAATTATTTCCAAGTCCAAACCTTTGTAGGACTTCAAAAAGAAAGGGCCATTCAACTCTATCAAAGGCCTTTTCGGCGTCCAATGATAGGAGAGCTGTATCCGGTGCTTCTTTATTAAAATAAATAATATTAAATAGTCTTCTTACATTATGGAAGCCTTGTCTACCCTTTATAAAGCCATTCTGATCTCGATTAATAATATTTGGTAAAATTTCTTGTATTCGTCTTGCTAAAATTTTACAGATTATCTTAAGGTCGGCGTTTAATAGGCTTATTGGTCTCATATTTTCACATTTATTAGAGGGCTTACCTGGTTTTGGCAGCAGTATAATTAAGGCATTATTTATGTATGATGGTAAATTATTATTTTGAAATGCTTCTAAAACCATTTCCAAAAAAGGTTTTATTAATTTATTCTTAAATTTTTTATAAAGGTCAACTGGAAGACCATCTGGTCCTGCACTTTTTCCTGATTTCATATTATCAATGGCTAGCCCAACTTCTTCTTGACTAATTTTAGACTCCAATATCTCCCTGTTTTCATTTGGAATACACGGTATAGATAGTTCGTTCAAAAACCCATTTAGTTTTGTTAAATCAGGTTCATTTTTGGTATCATATAATTTTTTATAGTAATCTCTAAAGGCTCTATTAATTTCTAAAGGATCTATAACTACCTGTCCCTTACTTTTAATACTGGTAATTGGTGTTTTAATTTCCAATTGTTTAATCTGCCATGCTAATAATTTTCCTGATTTTTCACCTTGTTCATAAAAAGATTGTTTCAATCTTAGAAGACTCGAGGCAGCTCTATTCGCTGATTTTTTGTCGTATTCAGCTCTCAAAATCAGTAATTCATTCTCCAACCTTGGGTCACTTCCTGCATACACTTTTTCCTGAAGATTTTTTATTTTATGTTCCAATTTAGCTCTCTCCTCTCGAGTCTTCTTAGATTTTGATCCTGTATAACTAATAATATGTCCCCTAATAAAAGCTTTGAAAGCCTCCCACTTTACACATGCTGATGTTTGTGTAGTATTGATGTCAAAGAACTCGTCTATCTGTTTTTCTATATACTTGACAAATTCCTCATCCTGAAGCCATTTATGCTGAAATTGCCATCTACCTGATTCCTTTGTCAATTTTTTATCTACATATATTAGACAACAGGGTGCATGATCAGAGATCACGATGTTATCATAAAAGCAGTTTTGAATCTTGGACCTTAATTCTGTGGAAATCAAAAAATAATCAATACGTGAGAATGTCTTGTAGGTACTGGAATAACAAGAATAGGCTTTAACTTGTGGTTTCATTTCTCTCCATATATCTAACAATCTCAATTCTTTCATAAAATGATTAATAGTCATCCTACATCCAATGTGCGTACAATCCAGTCCTGTTGATCTATCCACACCTGGATTCAATGTACAATTAAAATCCCCTGCTATTATATGTTGCCCTGTAAGTGATGATAAGATGAGAAATAAATTAGCAAAGAACTTCTGATCATCTATATTGGGACCATATAAGTTCACAAGATTTATATTTTCTAATAGCAAAGAACCTTGAATGATTACATATCTTCCAAATTTGTCTCCAATTACATTTTTCACTTGAAAAGGAACTGATTTATGTATGAGAGTCATAACTCCCCTGGCTCGGGATGAAAATGAAGAGGTGAATACACTTCCCTGCCATCTACTCCTAATTCTTTTAACATCCTCCTCTATCAGATGAGTTTCTTGTAAAAACACAATTCTTGAACCCATGTCCTTTATTTTATTCATAACTTGTTTAAGTTTTTTTAAATTTTGTAGACCTCTGCAATTCCATGAAGTTAAATTAAGATTAACACTTTGGTCCATGATCAATAGAGAGTTTGGGATTACCTTGCAGTGTAAACATGCTCATACAGAGAAGCAAAAACATGAGTGGTTGAACATTCATCCTACAAACTACACACAAACAAATTTCCCCTTCCCACACTTGTGGCAAACCCCCCAAAATCAAAAGAAAAATTCTGTCTCCCGATATAGCCATCGACCGTTCCACACCCACGGGGAACAGCCTAAGCCACTCCTTCTTCATCCTCCCAATCACCCTAACTCTACTGCTTTTAATGACGTAACATTAACTCTCCTCTGTAGTTTTCCAACTTAACTCCAAAATTTTTAACAACTTTGTACATCATAGTTTTTTTTGTTTGTTTGTTTTGTTTTTTTAATATATAATACAATCTATATTTTGTAAACTTACTATTTACTTCAAGTCAGTCAGATGCCTGTGCAAATGCTTAATTATTCTACCTTATATTTTGTTCATGCTTAGCTCCCACCAGTCTCTTCTTCTTCTTTGATCTTCTTGATGAACTCCTGCGCCTCCTCTGGGGTCTTGAAGATGTGGGTTCTGCCCTCATACGTGGTCAGCAGTCTCGCAGGATAGATTACACCATGACGAATCCCAAGGTTGCGCAGCTCCTTACGTACGGGATCAAACTGCTTCCTCAATTGCTGGATTCCTGTGGCCAAATCTGGGTAGAACCGCACCTGCTGGTCCTGGTGTTTAATCTCTCCTTTAGCACGTGCAGCGTTGAAGATCTTCATCCTGTCTCTGTTGCTAAGAAACTTCATAATTAAGGTCCTCGGCGGTCCCTTATCTCTCCGTGGGCCAATACGATGTGCTTTTTCCAGAACCACTGCTGATTGCAACTCCTCGCTGCCCAGCACCTCCGGAATCCACTTTTCCAGAAAGGAACATACGTCCCGACCTTCTGATTCCTCTGGAAGACCCACCAGCCTCAAATTATTCTGTCTCGACCGAGATTCCAAATCCAAAATATTATCTTCCAGAGATTTATTTTTTTTTTCCAAAGTGCGCACCTTTAATTGAAGACGGGTGACGTCATCTTCAGCACTAGCGAGACGGAGCTCCATCTGCGCCGTTCGTTCTACACAGTCACCCAATTCCTTTCTTATTCCTTCCAACGCTGTCATAATCCCATCAAATCTAGAGGAAAAGTCCGCTCTCATTGAACTCATGGCAGCCATCAGCGCATCTGCGCCATTCCCCGCAGAAATCGCACCGCCGCCAGCCTCCTCCGCCATATATGGAGTTTTGTTTGCTGCGTCACAGACCTGAAAGTCCGTTAATTTGGACTGTTTCGGCGGCTCGCTTTTTCCTTTTCCTGGTTTTCCAGCCTTAGGCTTCGCCGACATATCCTCGCTCAAATGCTGGGATACGTTCTGTCCCAAATGAGAGAGTTATTTGCCGATTTTTTTCTCCAGGAGCAGAGCAGAGCGAGACACGTCCGTCCTACGTGGCAGCCATAACCGGAAGTCGTTATTGATCATTTTAATTATCTTGGGATATGTGTCACTAAACAATTTAATTACTTGTTTAAAAATAATTTTCTCCCCTTACTTGACCAGTGCAAGTTAATACTTTCCAAATGGTCCCCATTATCCTTGTCTTTAATTGGCAGAATCAATTCTGTAAAAATGATGTTACTTCCAAAGTTTTTATATTTGTTTCAATGTCTCCCCATTTTTATTCCTAAATCCTTTTTTAAGTCTTTGGACTCTCTGATTACCTCATTTATTTGGAATGGTAAACATCCGAGATTGAGGAAAGTTTTTCTTCAAAGACCCAAATCAGTAGGTGGCATGGCTCTGCCTAACTTTCAATATTACTACTGGGCAGCAAATATCAGGTGCATGTTATATTGGAAACATTTTTATCTGGAACCCAAATCACCTATTTGGATCCTTATGGAGTCACATGTGGACAATCAAACTTCCCTACCGGCAATTTTAGGTTCACCACTTCCCCTTGCTTTGTCTACACTGGGTAATAATAAAGTAGTTCGTCAGTCTCTTAGAATTTGGTCTCAATTCAGGAAAAATTTCGGTCTTCAGTTTTTTTCCATTAGAAGTCCCAATTGCCGCAAATCATTTATTTACCCCATCAACTATTGATAGTGCATTTCATATATGGCACAGAAAAGGTTTAAAATCTTTTGCGGATTTATATTTTGATGGTCAATTTGCAAGTTTTTCTCAACTTTCCACCAAATTCGACATCACTTCTACACACTTTTTCCGCTTCCTCCAGGTCAGACATTATGTGCAAACCATGACAAAACAATTCCCTCAAAAACCTTCTGATAATCCTCTAGATGATTTTTTATTAGTTAAACCAACTTCTAAGGGGGTAATGTCAGTTTTATATAATTTAATTTCAAATTTACAATCTTCTTCTCTGGCCGCTATCAAATTGAACTGGGAACAAGATCTTAATTTTACTTTTACTGATGAACTGTGGGACTCTATTCTTGGCCAGGTTCACACTGTATCAATGTGTGCTCGTCACGCTCTTATTCAATTTAAGATTGTACACCGGATGCACCTGTCCAAGGTTAAGTTAGCACGTATTTACTCGGATATAGACCCAACTTGTGAAAAGTGTGGTAGCGCTCCTGGCACTTTGCTTCACATGTATTGGTCCTGCCCTGCATTGATGAATTTTTGGCATTCTGTTTTTATCACTATGTCTGAAGTCCTGCAATATCAAATTAAACCTGATCCATTATGCGCCATTTTTGGTGTGGCTCCAGAACTTGTCTTGCCAAGTTCCAAATTAAAAGTATTCAAATTTTCATTATTATTGGCCAGACGTGCTGTATTACTGAAGTGGAAAGACTCTTCGCCCCCTTCACATTTACAGTGGATAAAAGATATAATGTCCTGTTTGGATTTAGAAAAAATCAGATATACAGTCTGTGGCTCTGAAAACAAATTCTATAAATTATGGCGCCCGTTTCTTGATTTCTTTGAAAGACCCACGATTATAGTTTCTGAGTAGCTCATATCCCCTTTACCCCAACCCCACTTCACACACATAATTTTTCTTTGTATTTTTTTTTTTTTTTTAATTGTTTATTTAAAGGTTTTTGTGCATTGAAGCATTTACATTTGTTGGCTTTAAGTTCTAGTTTTTTACTGTTTGGTTGAAACAAAAATGAAAATTTCTAATACTTTGTATTGTATTGATACTTCAATTAATAATAATAAAAAGACCTTTGAAAGAAAAGAAGATAGTGTCAATGAGTTATAAAACTCTGAAATAATACCCTTTCTTTTACTATCTTTCATCATCATTTTTTCCAAGGATGAATAGATAGGTCGAGTGAGAGCTTTATTTTGATTTGATCGAATAAAGTTTCTAAGTTGAAGATATTTAAAAAAATGTGTTCTATTGAGATTAAATTTGATCCTCAGCTCTTCAAAAGACATTATGTTATCTGCACATGGCAAATATAAATCCTGAATCTTTTGTATCCCTTTTAAATTCCATACTTTAAATACAGCGTCCGCTCTCCCTGGTTTAAAATATTGATTACCCCATATTGGACTAAATTGTGACAATAACTGTGGTTCTTTTAAATAGTTTTTAGCTTCACACCATATTTTGATCATATGCTTTACAAATGGATTTTTAACTTGTTTTTGTAATTTTTTTGCCGAATCTGAGTATATGAATATGGAAAGAGGTAAAGGTAAATTGTATGATTCCATTTCAGTCCAGTGAGGGAGATCATTTGATGAAAAATAATATGTCATAGACCTCAGTTGTGCCGACCAATAATACAACATAAAATTTGGACATTTCAGACCTCCACGATCAAATGGTAAATATAATAAAGACAGACGTAATCTAGCCCTCCTGTTGTTCCATATAAATTCCACTAACTTTTTTTTTATTCTTGAGAATAGATCTAAAGGTGGTGATAAGGGAATGTATTGAAATAAATAAAGTATTTTAGGTAAAATATTACTTTTAAGTATATTGATTCTCCCGATCATCGACATTGGTAGTGACATCCATCTCTGAGTTAACTCATTGATATCTGACATTAAGGCTTCATAGTTGACACTGGCGACTGATTCTAGCTTAGGCACAATTTGGATTCCTAAATATTTAAACTGATTTACAACATTGAATTGATTTACCTCAGGGGCTGGGTAATTTCTCTGGGTCTCATTTAGCATTAATATTGAAGATTTAGTTTTATTTATTTTATATCCTGATATTTCCCCAAAATTCTTTATTAAATTCAACAAGGTTGGAATTGATTTTTTTAGATTCGACATAAACAAAATTATGTCATCGGCGTACAGGGAGATTTTATGTTCTGTTGGTCCAACTTTAATTCCATATATTTGTGAATGTAAACGTATCGCTATCGCTAAAGGTTCAATTGCCATAGTAAACAATAAAGGTGAAAGTGGACAGCCTTGTCGACATCCTCTATTGATTTTTATTGGTTTTGAAATATTGTTATTTGTTAGGATTTCTGCTGTAGCATTATTGTATATTATTTGAACCCATTTTATGAAATTATTTCCAAGTCCAAACCTTTGTAGGACTTCAAAAAGAAAGGGCCATTCAACTCTATCAAAGGCCTTTTCGGCGTCCAGTGATAGGAGAGCTGTATCCGGTGCTTCTTTATTAAAATAAATAATATTAAATAGTCTTCTTACATTATGGAAGCCTTGTCTACCCTTTATAAAGCCATTCTGATCTCGATTAATAATATTTGGTAAAATTTCTTGTATTCGTCTTGCTAAAATTTTACAGATTATCTTAAGGTCGGCGTTTAATAGGCTTATTGGTCTCATATTTTCACATTTATTAGAGGGCTTACCTGGTTTTGGCAGCAGTATAATTAAGGCATTATTTATGTATGATGGTAAATTATTATTTTGAAATGCTTCTAAAACCATTTCCAAAAAAGGTTTTATTAATTTATTCTTAAATTTTTTATAAAGGTCAACTGGAAGACCATCTGGTCCTGCACTTTTTCCTGATTTCATATTATCAATGGCTAGCCCAACTTCTTCTTGACTAATTTTAGACTCCAATATCTCCCTGTTTTCATTTGGAATACACGGTATAGATAGTTCGTTCAAAAACCCATTTAGTTTTGTTAAATCAGATTCATTTTTGGTATCATATAATTTTTCATAGTAATCTCTAAAGGCTCTGTTAATTTCTAAAGGATCTATAACTGCCTGTCCGTTACTTTTAATACTGGTAATTGGTGTTTTAATTTCCAATTGTTTAATCTGCCATGCTAATAATTTTCCTGATTTTTCACCTTGTTCATAAAAAGATTGTTTCAATCTTAGAAGACTCGAGGCAGCTCTATTCGCTGATTTTTTGTCGTATTCAGCTCTCAAAATCAGTAATTCATTCTCCAACCTTGGGTCACTTCCTGCATACACTTTTTCCTGAAGATTTTTTATTTTATGTTCCAATTTAGCTCTCTCCTCTCGAGTCTTCTTAGATTTTGATCCTGTATAACTAATAATATGTCCCCTAATAAAAGCTTTGAAAGCCTCCCACTTTACACATGCTGATGTTTGTGTAGTATTAATGTCAAAGAACTCGTCTATCTGTTTTTCTATATACTTGACAAATTCCTCATCCTGAAGCCATTTATGCTGAAATTGCCATCTACCTGATTCCTTTGTCAATTTTTTTATCTACATATATTAGACAACAGGGTGCATGATCAGAGATCACGATGTTATCATAAAAGCAGTTTTGAATCTTGGACCTTAATTCTGTGGAAATCAAAAAATAATCAATACGTGAGAATGTCTTGTAGGTACTGGAATAACAAGAATAGGCTTTAACTTGTGGTTTCATTTCTCTCCATATATCTAACAATCTCAATTCTTTCATAAAATGATTAATAGTCATCCTACATCCAATGTGCGTGCAATCCAGTCCTGTTGATCTATCTATACCTGGATTCAATGTACAATTAAAATCCCCTGCTATTATATGTTGCCCTGTAAGTGATGATAAGATAAGAAATAAATTAGCAAAGAACTTCTGATCATCTATATTGGGACCATATAAGTTCACAAGATTTATATTTTCTAATAGCAAAGAACCTTGAATGATTACATATCTTCCAAATTTGTCTCCAATTACATTTTTCACTTGAAAAGGAACTGATTTTGTATGAGAGTCATAACTCCCCTGGCCCGGGATGAGAATGATGAGGTGAAGACACTTCCTTGCCATCTACTCCTAATTCTTTTTATATCCTCCTCTATTAAATGAGTTTCTTGTAAAAACACAATTTTTGAACCCATGTCTTTTATTTTATTCATAACTTGTTTAAGTTTTTTTAAATTTTGTAGACCTCTGCAATTCCATGAAGTTAAATTAAGATTAACACTTTGGTTTATGATCAATAGAGAGTTTGGGATTACCTTGCAGTGTAAACATGCTCATACAGAGAAGCAAAAACATGAGTGGTTGAACATTCATCCTACAAACTACACACAAACAAATTTCCCCTTCCCACACTTGTGGCAAACCCCCCAAAATCAAAAGAAAAATTCCGTCTCCCGATATAGCCATCGACCGCTCCACACCCACAGGGAACAGCCTAAGCCACTCCTTCTTCATCCTCCCAATCACCCTAACTCTACTGCTTTTAATGACGTAACATTAACTCTCCTCTGTAGTTTTCCAACTTAACTCCAAAATTTTTAACAACTTTGTACATCATAGTTTTTTTTTGTTTGTTTTGTTTTTGTTTTTTTTTAATATATAATACAATCTATATTTTGTAAACTTACTATTTACTTCAAGTCAGTCAGATGCCTGTGCAAATGCTTAATTATTCTACCTTATATTTTGTTCATGCTTAGCTCCCACCAGTCTCTTCTTCTTCTTTGATCTTCTTGATGAACTCCTGCGCCTCCTCTGGGGTCTTGAAGATGTGGGTTCTGCCCTCATACGTGGTCAGCAGTCTCGCAGGATAGATTACACCATGACGAATCCCAAGGTTGCGCAGCTCCTTACGTATGGGATCAAACTGCTTCCTCAATTGTTGGATTCCTGTGGCCAAATCTGGGTAGAACCGCACCTGCTGGTCCTGGTGTTTAATCTCTCCTTTAGCTCGTGCAGCGTTGAAGATCTTCATCCTGTCTCTGTTGCTAAGAAACTTCATAATTAAGGTCCTCGGCGGTCCCTTATCTCTCCGTGGGCCAATACGATGTGCATTTTCCAGAACCACTGCTGATTGCAACTCCTCGCTGCCCAGCACCTCCGGAATCCACTTTTCCAGAAAGGAACATACGTCCCGACCTTCTGATTCCTCTGGAAGACCCACCAGCCTCAAGTTATTCTGTCTCGACCGAGATTCCAAATCCAAAATATTATTTTCCAGAGATTTATTTTTTTTTTTCCAAAGTGCGCACCTTTAATTGAAGACGGGTGACGTCATCTTCAGCACTAGCGAGACGGAGCTCCATCTGCGCCGTTCGTTCTACACAGTCACCCAATTCCTTTCTTATTCCTTCCAACGCTGTCATAATCCCATCAAATCTAGAGGAAAAGTCCGCTCTCATTGAACTCATGGCAGCCATCAGCGCATCTGCGCCTCTCCCCGCAGACATCGCACCGTTGCCAGCCTCCTCCGCCATATATGGAGTTTTATTTGCTGCGTCACAGACCTGAAAGTCCGTTAATTTGGACTGTTTCGGCGGCTCGCTTTTTCCTTTACCTGGTTTTCCAGCCTTAGGCTTCGCCGACATATCCTCGCCCAGACGCTGGGATATGTTCTGTCCCAAATGAGAGAGTTATTTGCCGATTTTTTTTCTCCAGGAGCAGAGCAGAGTGAGACACATCCGTCCTACGTGGCAGCCATAACCGGAAGTCCTTATTCAATGTTTTAATATTGGCAAGCAAAAAAGCTCTAACTAAAAAATGGATGTTGAAGGACTGTCCTACACCTGAAGATTGGATTAACGTGATCAAAGACATTTACTCGATGGAAAAGTTGACATTCGCACTGAGACAGGACATGGATGGGTTCATGAACTTTTGGCAACCCTGGATCGCATATGTGTCTTCCATTAGATCTAATCTTTGACAAATACCATTTCAATAATGGTTCCGCTCTTTGTTCCAACGCTACTCAGATGCTCTTTTACCTTTATTTAATTACTTTTTCTTTTTGTTTGTTTTTTGCTGGTTTGTTTGTTTTTTTTTGTTTTTTGTTTTTTTTTCTCTTTAATTTCACTTTTTCTTTCACTTTAAAAAAAAAAAGGGGTGTTGTAAGAATTATTCTTCCAATGTTGTCAGATATCAGAAAATAAGGGAACATGTGATGAAAATGTAAACAATGCATTGCTGTAACGACCTGTATACCCTTTACAAAAACTTAAAAAAAAAAAAAAAAAATCTGTTGTCATCTGAATGGTTGCCCTTTATGTCAATCAAGTGACGGGATGTTTGATAGGCTGACAAATATTTTTTTTAATGTCATGCTGCGATCGACCAGTACTACCTCCGCGATCGACCAGTAGATCGCGATCGACGTAATGAGCACCCCTGCTAATTGATGCCAGAGGTGCATCAGCAAAGTACTGAGCAAAGGCTGTGAATACATACAGTGGCTATAAAAAGTCTACACACCCCTGTTCAAAGGCCAGGTTTTTGTGATGTAAAAAAAAATGAGACCAAGATAAATAATTTCAAAGCTTTCCCCCCCCCCTAATGTGACCTATAACCTACACAACCCAATTGAAAAACAAACTGAAATATTTTAAGGGGAAAAATAAAAAATAAAAAACTTGCAATAACCTGTTTGCATAAATATGCACACCCTTAAACTAATACTTTGTTGCAACACCTTTGGCTTTTATTACAGCACAGTCTTTTTGGGTAGTAGTCTTATCAGCGTGGCACATCTTGATGTGGAAATATTTGCCTATTCTTCTTTGCAAAAACGCTCCAAATCTGTTAGATTGCAAGGGCATCTCCTGTGCACAGCCCTCTTCAAAATCATCCCACAGATGTTTGATCGGATTCAGGTCTGGACTCAGGCTGGGCCATTTCAAAACCTTAATCTTCTTCTGGTGAAGCCATTCTTTTGTTGATCTGGACGTGTGCTTTGGGTAATTGTTGCGCTGAAAGATGAAGTTCCTCTTCATCTTCAGCTTTCTAGCAGAAGCCTGAAGGTTTTGTGCCAACACTGACTGGTACTTGGAACTGTTCATAATTCCCTTCACCTTGACTAAGGCCACAGTTCCAGCTGAAGAAAACAGCCCCAAAGCATGATGCTGCCACCACCATGCTTCACTGTAGGTATGGTGTTCTTTTGGTGATGAGCAGTGTTGTGTTTGCACCAAATATACCTTTTGAAATTATGGCTAAAAAGCTCAACCTTGGCTTCATCGGACCATACCACATTTCCCCATATGCGTTTGGGAGATTTCAAATGTGTTTTTGCAAAATGTAGCCGGGCTTGGATGTTTTTCTTGGTAAGATAATGCTTCCGTCTTGCCACCCTAGACAGGAGATAGTTGTCACATGTACTAAACAGACAGTACTTGCCAGAGATTCCTGCAGCTCCTTCAATGTTGCTGTCAGCCTCTTGGCAGCCTTCCTGACCAGTTTTCTTCTCATCTTTTCATCAATTTTGGAGGGACGTCTGGCTCTTGATAACGTCACTGTTGTGCCATATTTTCTCCACTTGATGATGACTGTCTTCACTGTGTTCCATGGTATATTTAATGCCTTGGAATTTTTTTGTACCCTTCTCTTGACTGATATCTTTGAACAATGAGATCCCTCTGATGCTTTGGAAGCTCTCTGCAAACCATGGCTTGTGCTATAAGATGTGGCTACAAAAATGTCAGGAAAAGCCTACTAGAACAGCTGAACTTTATTTGGGGTTAATCAGAAGCACTTTAAATGGTGGCAGGTGTGTGCTGACTCCCATTTAACATAAGTTTGAATGTGATTGGTTAATTCTGAACAAAGCCACATTCCCAGTTATAACAGGGTGTGCATATTTATGCAACCAGGTTATTCTATGTTTTTTATTTTTTATTTTTCTCCTTAAAAGATTTCAGTTTGTTTTTCATTTGGTTTGTACAGGTTATAGGTCACATTAATGGTGGAAAAAGTTTTGAAATGATTTATCTTGGTCTCTTTTTTTTTTTTTTACATCACAAAAACCTGGCATTTGAACAGGGGAGTGTAGACTTTTTATATACATCGTAGGTACATGTGATTTCCTAGTTTTTTATTTTTAATAAGTCTGCAAAAATCTTAAAAAAAACTTTTTTCACATTGCCATTATGGGGTATTGAGTGTAAAATTTTGAGGGAAAAAATGAATTTAATTCATTTTGGAATAAGGCTGTAACATAAAATGTGGAAAAAGTGAAGCACTGTGAATACTTTCCAGATGCACTGTAAGAAATAAAATGTATGCATATGGTGTATGTATGTAAGTTGACCTTATGTTAAAATATGTCTATGATATGAATGTGATTATGAAAAGAAGAAAGCACTTAAATAAGCATTTTTACTTCCATCCGTTGTTTACAAGTCACTTGTAAAATGGCCAATATCTTTGTCAGTATACGTCTAGTTTGTCAGGTCAGGCATTGGCTTGCTACTGGATAACCATGAAAACCAGTACTACCTGTCTCATGGGTCGGGCCGTTGGCGACTCAACCGGCATCCCCGCCCTTCCGAGGGCGTGGAGGGTGAAACAGGGCATCCTGGCAGAACTAAAAACAATATCTGCCACAGGTCTGTGGTGGACCACTCCCAGTTACACGGGGTGAGACTGGACATCCTGGCAGATAAACACATCTGTCGCAAGGTCTGTGGTGGACTGTGCCAGTCGGTGCATTGTGACATGCACTACACAAAGAGCAGAATAAACAACCTATCATCTGGTCAGTCACTGCAACAGATACTGGAGTCAATTTGTCGTGGCCTGTCCTTGCCACTGATAACACCTTTATCTGCCAAGAATGTGCTGCTAGTCCAGCAAAAGCTAGCAGTACTCAAATACTTTGCAAGCATTTTCATGAAATGGTCAATCAGAAAGCAACTCATAATGGCTCGGATGTCGCCCGGGCTTACAAGGTCCGCGCTGATCTGTTCACACTCCGACAGGCAGCGAAAAGTAAGCTAGGAGCAGGAAGACAAAAGAAGAGAAAAACAGCAGCCTTGTGTGTAGCAGAATGGAATGTATGCACTCTGCTGGACAGAACAACATCACAGCGCCCAGAAAGACAAACCGTGCTTGTGGCCCTGGAAATGAACAGGTACAATGTAGACATAGCTGCACTTAGTGAAACAAGATTGCCTGGATATGACAGCTTGGAGGACCATGGGTACATCTTCTTTTGGAGTGGGAGATCAGCTCAAGAAAGGAGAGAAGCAGGAGTGGGCTTTGCAGTTAGAAAGGAGACAGCAGCAATGCTTGATGAGGAACCGGTGCCAATCAATGACAGGATAATGACTATGAGACTCCCACTACAGCGGAAGATGTATGCCACACTCATCAGTGTATATGCCCCAACAATGACCAACACAGAGGAGGTGAAGGAAGAGTTCTACAGTGATTTACGTGAGCCTTTCAGGCGTGTACCGACTGATGACAGGCTGATACTCGTTGGAGATTTTAATGCCAGAGTTGGTTCGGACACTGACAAATGGAAAGGAGTGCTAGGCAGTCATGGAGTAGGCAAGTGCAATGCTAATGGAGAACTTCTACTTGCACTATGTTCAGAGTACAACCTTGTGATAACCAACACTCTATTTAAGCACAAGGACACACACAAGAAGACATGGATGCACCCAAGATCCAAGCACTGGCACTTATTAGACTACATCACAGTCAGGCAGAGAGACATAAGGGATGTATTGGACACCAGAGCAATGAGCGGTGCGGACTATGGTACTGATCATGTTATGCTGAGATCTAGATTAAGGATTTGCAGACGAAAACAGCACTGCAGGACGGGTGCAAAGCCACCACGTAAGCTAAACGCAAGTGCACTGAAAGGCCAAAAGAAGCAGGAAGAACTTACACAGGAAATGGATGAAAACTTGAAAGATTGGGACAGCAACAGCTCAGAGAATGACATAGAAGAGAAATGGGCAACACTGAAGGATACGGTGTATCAGACTGCGAGTGATGTATTAGGCCACCCTGAGAAGAAACATCAAGATTGGGTTGATGAGCATGATGAACACCTGAAGAAACTACTAGAAGCGAGGAATACAGCTAGGCAGGAAAACCTACAGTGTAACACAAGGTTGAAGAAGAAGAAATACTCAAAGGCTCAGAGTGAGCTACAGTACACCAGAGAGATGAAGCCCAACTGGTGGGATGAAAAAGCGGAGGAACTTCAAACTGCAGCAGAAAGAAAGGACATGAAAACATTCTTCACAGGTTTGAGAGAAATCTACAGCCCTAAACCAAGAGGACTGATCCAACTAAAGGCTGTGGATGGTGAAACGGTTTTACAGGAGAAAGACAAGATCCTGGACAGATTTGCAGACCACTTTGACTAACTACTAAACAACCCTGGAGATCTCACTGAAGAGGCCAAAGAAGCTCTAGCGCAGCGACCAGCTGTATCAAGTCTGGATGAACCACCAAATTTTGATGAACTAATGGCAGCTATCAGGACAACACAGGATGGTAAAGCTCCAGGAAGGGATGGAATTCCAGCAAAAGTGTAGAAATTTGGTAGTGTTCCGCTGACCAACTGCCTGCACAAGCTCATCCAAGAGATATGGGATGCCCAGAAAGTACCTCAAGACTGGAAGGATGCAAGTATTGTGCCTTTGTTTAAGAAAGGTAACAGGAAAGATTGTGGAAATTACCAAGGTATATCACTACTAGCCACTGTTGGTAAGATTCTCTCACGTGTGCTACTGAACAGACTCAATGAACACATCTCGCAGAATGTACTACTAGAAACCCAGTGCGGCTTTAGAAGTGGAAGAAGCACAATGGACATGATTTTCTGCTTGAAACAGATTCAAGAAAAGTGTATTGAACAGAACATGCCGCTTTATGTAGTCTTCATAGACTTCAGTAAAGCCTTTGATACTGCTTTGCGACAAGGACTTTGGAAGGTGCACAAGAAATATGGCTGTACAGAGAAGTTTGTCAGCCTGATCGAGGCACTCCATACAGGTATGCAAGCAAATGTGGCAATGAGTGGTTCAGTATCTCAAGACTTTTCAGTAAGCAACGGGGTGAAACAAGGGTGTGTGCTGGCGCCTACACTCTTCTCGCTATATCTGGCAGCCATACTTGAGGTGGCCTTCAAAGACACTTCAGAAGGAGTATACATTCAAACAAGGAAAGAAGCAGACTTGTTCAATGCGGCACAGTTTAAAGCCAAGAGTAAGACATCGATAAAGGTAGTAAGAGAAATGCTCTTTGCTGATGACAGTGCTCTAGTTGTGCACAGCGTGGAAGATATGCAGTCTTTAGTGGAGAAATTTGCAAGAGCAGCTAGCGAATTCAGCCTCCAAATCAACATCAAGAAGACAGAGTGCCTTTATCAACCACCAAAGTTCCAATTATCAACGTCACTACCAGAAGAGATCAGCATTGGTACAGAGCCACTAGTCAAGTGCAAGACTTTCAAGTATCTAGGGAGTACTGTTTCAGAGAATGCTAGGCTGGAGGATGAACTATCTCTCAGAATGGGAAAAGCGAGTGCTGTGTTTGGAAACTTAAGGGAGAGACTGTGGAACAATCGACATGTGTCTATCCGTGTGAAATGCAATGTGTACAGAGCGACAGTACCGGCTACTCTCTTGTACGGTGCTGAAACTTGGACTGTCTACAGAGTGCAGGTAAACAAAGTCCACGCATACATGATAAGACACCTTCGAGCCATAATGAACATCTCATGGAAAGACAAGATAACCAACATAGAAGTGTTGAAACGAGCTGGTCTACCATCAATGGAGGACATGCTAATACAGATGAACCTGAGATGGCTCGGACATGTTGAGAAGATGGACCACCAGCGTCTCCCTCGACAGTTACTCTACTCACAGTTATGCGAGGGCAAATGCAATCAGGTTAGACCAAGGCTCAGATTTAAAAACACTGTAAAAAGAAACTTGAAGAAGTTGGACATAGACAGGAGTTCCTGGCAGCGGAAGGCTAAGGACAGAGCTGTGTGGAGGAATTTGATCAGACCTAAATGAAGCGGTCATTGTCGCCCACGACAGACTGCTATGATGATGATATGTCTAGTTTGAATATTTTTTGCACAAAATGAAAGCTGAAAAGTCACTTTCAAATGGCATTGAGCAGATGTACAGAGATTTTCATTGTGTTAAATATCAAATCCTTACTGTACTGCCCTCACAGCACGTTTCTCTGTGCTGCTAGACAGCCAGCGAACCATTGAAGAAAACTTCGCACACAAGGCTTGCTTTTCTTGTCTTTATAAAGTTTTCTTGCATGCGTGTGTAGCATGGCACGGTAACTGAAACATACAGGACAATGCAATTACTATCTACATATTAACATGCTGTATGCTAACACAAAGAGCTAATACACGTACATAACTAACAGAAACATCATCGCTTAACAAACTCATTCACGTAATACTTTAGAACGTCAGCGATCTCTATCAAGTGCTTGTACATAAAAATACTCACAAAGACAAAAGTTTCCCAAGACTCAAACGAAGAAGAACAACACAGCGTACTCAATGAACTTTTTAACTTCGTTTCTGTATGGCTAGCTGACTGCAGCCGAAGGAAAAAACACATCAAAGATCATCTATATACAGAAGAGCACACACAGCACACACAGTAACAAAAAACAATCCTTTAAGGAAAAGATGTCTCACTTCGATAACTTTTTAAACACAGGTTTTTGACAACTTTATCACTAATTTTAACTTATTTATTCCTTTTAACCAATTTATTAACTTTATAAATTTATCAATGTCTTTTACCCAAAGACATGACACTTACAGTCTCGTTTTTGTGCAAATATTTTTATTTTTCACAGATGAGATGAGATGAGATGAGATTCAACTTTATTGTCATTACACATGTATGAATACAAGGTAACGAAACGTGACTTGGCATTTGGGCACGCTCTGCAGAGCGCATCCAAGGCCGGGGCAGCCGCTAGGCGCCAGTCATTATTTTTCACAGAATGTCATGTTTGAATCAAGTATACCTTTTGACTCAATATAGCTTACTGAACTTAACTTAATCCTTGCCTGGCCACTTAAGTGACAGTTGCGGCCCATCGTCTGAAGGCTGGGTGAACGTGGGATAGGGCAATGAGGTCAGCCAGAGGTCTTACCATTGCAACCTAGGTCATCAAGGACAGTCTGGGCCGACCTCAGGGGCGATGCCATAACTCCCCCATTGCCAGTCCCAAGCCTGGATGAAAAAGTGAGGAAGGTTGGGGCAGGGTTAGCAGCTATGTCCCATAAAAACCCAGCAAGACGAATGCCAATCATACTCAATATAGCTATTGACATAATTCAAAAATTAATCATTTCTATATAAAAACAGCTTTCATTTGGTGACTTAACCCCTTGCACTCTGGTCAATTTCCCTAAAAATGCCAAAAAATAACGTGCCCAAAGTAAATCGAAAGCTGTTCTTCAACCCTTTGCAGCATCTTCATGGGGTTGGTCTCATTTAAAAGAAAACACTTTGAATTTTTTGGCAAAACAGTCATAATCTCTCTAAGTGCCCCGGCCATTGAGTTACAGTCATCTAAATATACTGAACTTGAAGAAAATAAATTTGGCCTGGGTGTTTTTTTGGATACAAATGCTTGCAAATAACACACAGCTTCAGATCCGGGCTGGAAAATGCAACAGAAATGTAGAACCAAGTGTTATCCAGCTGAGTTCAAAATTTTGTAACAATACCACAAAAAATGAATATATTATACAGCTTTTTCCTCAGGTAGTTCCCAGGTGTTTTTGAACTGTGCCAAATTGTGCCAAATGGCACAGTTTGGAAAAACGTCTGTAACTTTTGAATGATTCAATATAGAAGCTTCGTCTTGGGCTCTAATGAAAGGTGACACTCAGGGCTGTGTGTGTGCGTGTGTGTGTGTGGGGGGGGGATTTGTCCCCCCACTCGCTACAGAGGACGGACATCGGCCATCGCTACATGACGGAATAGACTCATGTGGCGATGTGGCGACAGCGGTGCAGTCACCGCGGCTTCCCCCCCCTCACTACAGAAGAGTAGTGGGGGGGGGGGCGCGTTCACGGTCTGGATGCGGCGCACGACTCATGTACTGCGGCGCACGAACTTCAGACTTCGTGCGCCGCACAGTTGCAATTTACCGATCGGTCAAAAGTCATTTTTGATTACAATTTTCAGAGATAAAGAATAATTTAGCTTATAACACCTTACCACTTCACAGCAGTGTCCTGGCAAACTTCTCTTCCTCATTGTCAGACGAACGTGACGCTGGTCCGCTCGTGGTTCTGGTCTCGCGACCCGGTCAAAACATAATTCCATGATTACGGTTTTAGCGAATGATTTACGACCTTCATCGTCGGCCTCCGTCGGTCTATGATGACCATGGAAGAGAATCTTAAACGTCTATTCTGCTCGAATTAAAAAAAAAAAAAAAAGCACTGCCTGTGACTGAAGAGGCCGATGTGCGAATGGCTGTCCCTGTCACACAGGTAGCACTTGTGGGTGGTCTCCGTGCTGCTGGGTCTGTGATGGTTCTTCCTGCGGGTCTTTTTTTATCTGCTGCAGCAGTCTGTCTTCATCCAGCCTTACAAAAAACAGCTCGCGAACTTCTGTGCTTCAATTGGCTCACTGCATTCACAGCGTTGGTAGGCGGGTCCTTCTTGCTAGGTTTTCAGTCATTGATTCTTCAAGGTTTCAGAAACCCAATTCAAGGCTCTTATTAGTCAAATGAGAGGTCAATCAGATGAACTAATCTGTTTGCGGCTGTGTCTGCAGTGGAAGAACGGAAATGGAGCTTTTATTTTCAGTGCGCGCTTGGACGCAGCTCCATCATGCGTCCTAGAGCGCAAGAGGGCACACGAGAGCGCCCTCGTGCGCTCTGGGACGCAGAGACTTGCCCGCCCGCGGTACAACGGAGTGCAAGAGGTTAAATGTCCCATTTGCTTAAAAGATGATGATTTGCTAACTCTTTATGTTGTGCAGAAAAATATCAGATTTCATAATCATAATTTTCTTTTGGTTAGGGTAGGTCAATGAAAGTGTTCATATGTTATAGTGAATCCCAGTATTTCACTGTTACAAAACAAATGAATGAATGAATGAATGAATGAATGAATCTTTATTTCGGATAGTACAGGTTAAAAGAAACTGAATAATATAACAAAGGGGGAAAGAAAATCCAACAAGGTCAAATTAGACAATAACTCCTCTGATTATACAATTCAACGTAAGTTATCCGAAATGGGTGATGGCTGAAGCCGCAGCTTATATTGCTCACCCATATTCCATCCAAGAATTCAAAAGAGAAAAAAGAGAAGAGAAAAAAAAGAAACAAGACAAGAGCGATTACAATTCAAAAACAAAGCTAAGACAAAATGTGACAGAAAAAAGAAAAAAAAAACAAAAAAACTAAGCTACAACACAACACAGGCTGGATATGACAATCCTTATGTGATTTTACATGTCATCTTGTATATATGTTTGGAGTATTTCTTCCTTTAGTTTTTGTTTAAATTGTCCAAGCGTTGTACATGATTTTAATTCAGGTCCAAAATCGTTCCATAATCTGACTCCTTGCACTGAAACACAGTGTTGCTTGGTGGTAGTTCTCACTGAAGGTTTTTGAAATATACATGTTCCTCTAAAATGGTATTGATTCTCCCTTATTTGGAACAACTTTTGGATATTTGCGGGCAGTGATAGATTCTTCACTTTAAACATTATTATTGCAGTTTTAAAGTCAACCAGATCTTTCAACTTGAGAGCTTTTAATTTAAGAAAAAGTGGGTTTGTTGGTTCCCTGTAAACTGCTTTGTTTATTATTCTAATAGCTCTCTTCTGAAGCATAAAGAGTGGGTATATGTTTGTTTTATATGTATTTCCCCATACTTCATTACAATATGTCATGTATGGGAGTATTAATGAATGATACAAGGTATATAGTGTGGGTTGATTCAGCAAATATTTCACTCTGTGTAATATTGCAATTGATTTGGATATTTTACCTTTAATATAATTAATATGTGACTTCCAACACAGTTTATTATCAATTATTACTCCAAGAAATTTAGTTTCAGATACCCTTTCAATCTCAAAACCATTTACACTGAGTTTAGATACTGAGTTGTTGTGATGGTTGTTAAAGACTATAAATTTTGTCTTACTTAAATTAAGCGTTAATTTGTTTGAATCAAACCACAGTTTAAGCTTTCCTAATTCCTTTCCGAGTGTATCCAGAAGTTGTTCCAGATTGTTTCCACTGCATAATAGATTAGTGTCATCAGCAAACAATATTAAGTCCATTTTTTCTGAAACTTTACATATATCATTTATATACATATTGAATAATAATGGCCCCAAAACTGAACCCTGTGGGACTCCACAAGTAACCTTCAGTAACTGTGAGTTTTCATTACCAACACATACATACTGATATCTATTCTTTAAGTAACTACTTAACCAGGACAGTGCTACTCCTCTAATACCACAATTTTGTAGTTTCTTTAATAATAGATTATGGTCCACTGTATCAAATGCTTTTTTAAGATCCAGGAATACCCCAACTGAATACTTTTTATTTTCAATGGCAGTTGATATTTTTTCTATAAATTCCATTAGAGCAAATGCAGTTGTCCTCTTGTGTCTGAACCCATATTGCTGCTCACACAATAAATTATTCTTCAGTATGAAGTTGTCAGTTCTCTCATAGAATATTTTTTCAAGTATCTTAGAAAATTGCGGCAATAGTGAAATTGGTCTATAGTTTGAGAATTCCCCTCTGTCACCCGTCTTGTATATCGGAATTACTTTAGCTATTTTCATTGCATTGGGAAATATACCTGTTTGGAGAGACAGGTTACAGATATACGTCAGTGGTTTCACTAAGCATTCAATAACAAATAACTGGGTGTAAGGGGAGAGACAGACAGACATCTGGGAGCCTTGAGAGAGCTGATGAGTGGAATCTGTTTTTTAATAGGTTCAACTCACCGTCTGTCACCCCCACAACACAGCCAGGCCCCCCACACCACTCCCCCCTACGCTCCTGTGCAGCACCTCCATCTCCCCCCTCCCCTCCTATGGAGACACCAGCACCCCCGCCCCCCAACATCACTGTGACTACAGACCAGGTTTAGAAACAACTGGAGAGACTCCATCAGCAGAAGGCTGCAAGCCCTGATGGTATCTCCGCTAGGATCCTGAGGACCTGTGCCAACCAGCTAGCTTCAGTACTGAAACATCTGTACAACATGAGTCTGAGTCTGGAGAGAGTACCGGTGCTGTGGAAGACATCCTGTCTGGTTCTTGTCCCCAAGAAGTCGTCTCCATCTGACCTGAGTGACTATCGACCAGTCGCCCTCACATCCCATGAGATGAAGGTCCTGGAGAGGCTGATCTTAGCCCACCTGAGGCCACAGGGGAATACGTGGCTGGACCCTCTGCAGTTTGCATATCAGCCCCATTTAGGAGTTGAAGACGCTGTCATCTACCTGCTGCAATGAGCCCATTTGCACCTGGATGCTGGAGGAAACACTGTGAGAATCACATTTTTTGATTTCTCCAGTGCCTTTAAAGCCTTATTCATGCTGCATTTCCCCTCTAGTCTGCTTTGGGCCGCGTGCGTTTTGGACGAGCCCGGCACGCACACGGCGCTGTTCATGTTCACTTTTTCATGTACCTGGGCCAAGCGGTTGACGCATGTGCACAACCATCATTTGTAGTTTCACTCCTGCCCGATAGGTAGCGCCAGTGCGGTGATGCACCAAGATTTTCACCAACGAAGAAACACTGCTTGCTTTCTGCTGCTTGACTTCCCGGTTTTCACGCCTTTTCCACGTTGCTGCTGCTGCTGCTGAAGTATTTATGTATGATTCATGTATGTTTATTCTCATCCTCCTTACTTGTCGTCTTCGTCTACTTTGTCTTGGTATGCTGTGCCGATATTGCCACTTCATGAATGAGACATTCAGTCTTGCGCATGCCCTTTTCACCGTGTTCAGGTCGTGGGCAGGCAGCACGGTCACAAAATTTGGGCTGCACGCGGTCGTCCGTGGTCGAGCACTGCAGACACTAGCTGAGTGGAGACGATGACATAAATTTCATCACACGAGGTTTCCAGTTACACGTATGCGGACAGCAGAGGTGCAGCATAAATCCAGCTTCCAGCCACTGCTGCTGGGTGCGGGTGATGGGGGTCGACAGCTCTGTGATCTCCTGGATTACCGACTACCTGACAGGCAGGCCACAGTTTGTCAGGCTGGGCAGTGTCTTGTCTGATGTGGTAGTTAGTGATACGGGAGCTCCACAGGGGACTTAGCTCTCTCTTTTTCTCTTCACCTTATACACCACTGACTTTCAGTACAACACCGAATCATGCCACCTGCAGAAATTCTTTCACGACTCAGCTGCTGTTAGGTGTATAAGAGGGGGAGAGGAGGGAGAGTACAGGGTACTGGTAGACAGATTTGTGCAGTGGACTGAGCAGAGTCACCTGAGGCTGAACGTTAGCAAGACCAGAGAGATGGTGACTAACTTCAGGAAGAAGAGGACACCTTCTCAGCCATTGCAGATTAAGGGGGAGGATGTGGAGGTGGTTGAGGACTATAAATACCTGGGTGTCAGGATCAGCAATGGGCTGGACTGGAGATCCAACACTGATGCTGCGCACAAAAAGGGGATGAGCAGACTCTACTTCCTGAGGAAGCTGAGATCCTTCAATGTGTGCAACAGGATGCTGGAGCTTTTCTATCAGATCGCTGTTGGCAGTGCCATCTTCTTTGCTGCTGTCTGTTGGAGTAGCAGTATCAAAGCCAGCAACACCAACAGACTTGACAAAATTATCAAGCGGACTGGCTCTGTAATTGGTCTCAGGCCGGAGACCTTTGAGACTGTGATAGAGAGGAGGACACTAAACAAACTGCAATCCACTATGGACAATCCTGATCACCCCCTCCACCACACACTGGACAGACAGCGGGGCACTTTCTCCAGCAGACGCTGTAACAGTCTGCCAGACCAAGACCCTGCAGTCTTTACCTCCAACCAATGTCTTCAACAGGAGACTCCACTGAACCTCTTCCCACTGATTGCTGATCAGTGAAAACACCTGCTGAAGAGACTGGGTAGAAGAGAAAACCTGCAGGGTCTTGGCCCTCCATGGCACATGATTGGACACCCCTGGTGTAATTGGTCCCTCACATTTCACTCTGCACCTGATAGTCCTGCATTGTACAGTGGGTATGATTCATGTATCTATACGAGTCACCATCTAGTCATCTATGATGTATATAAGCTTTTTTTTTTTCGCAGTTTTACTTTCCATGGGTAATCTTATGCTGTTTGTGTTTCTGTTGTTTAGTTGTCTACTGTCATGCTGCTGTTACACTGTAATTTCCCAGTTTGGGATCAATAAAGTACATCTATCTATCTATTACCAGTTATTTTTGTAATCTAGACATTCTAAGCTTTCTGATACCAAACTTAGAGGTGGGGGCGGGAGGGGGGGGGGTCTACGCTGGCCCATGGTATGATGCTTGCTAGTTGATTGTGGATGAAAATGCTTGCTTCAAAAGGTGTTCACATATTTGAAAAGAATGTGTTGTGGTGCACATATGTGGGTTTCATATGCTTCACAGGTGTATTACTGTATGCTTATGGTATTCTTCACGTCTCAGAGGAACAAAAGGTCTGAACCTCCTAGGGGTAACAGGAGGATGTGAAGTCTGGCCTTCTGTATGCAGAGAGATGGCCGTGAGAGATTTCCTGACCACCAGGACTTTAGGTGGAGAAGAGAAGACCTGGAGGGGGATGCATTGTATTTGGGATTAAGAGACAATGTGACTGTGTGCTTTGATGTCCTGGGGTATTAAAGGGACAGAGGATGGGGGATTCCTCTCTCTTTCTGTTTTTGGAGGTTGGAGAATGTGAATGTGAATAAAACTGGACTTGAGAAATAAACTCAGCCTCATCCTTCCCACACTTCTCCACAGTTTTTGATTTGTTTGCTTCAGTCCTGAAAAAACTATACCCCTGTCGCCTCTTTCCTTTAAGATAGATGGGCGCAGAATATTATTGATCTGAAATTTTGGAAAAGGCACATTACTGGCCACTGCATGTAAATGTGAGTCACTTTTGCGGGTATTGATATGGCTCTGGTGGCTTTCTATAACCTTGACAAAATGAACCTCACATGGCCCACATGTAAAACAGCAATTTGGCACAGATATTCCCCAATACCTTCAGGTTAACATGACTTTTCATGAAAATACTGCAGAGAAAACTGGAAAGAAATGTGCCTGTAATGACTATAATAATTTGTCAGAAATGACTTAATCTTTAAACATTCTGACATTTTATAATTTTGCTTCAGTGTGGAAATTATTGTTCTTTTCTTTCTCAGGAAATATTTATCAGTTGCAGAGACAAATATGACAGAAGAGGGCGCTGCAGGAAAACTGTTCAAGCCTGTAATTTACTGAGAATAATAAGAGTGATTTATCTATCAGGAGGTAAGCGCTTTCTGATCTTTGAAACCCCTTAGAATGGTTTTTTAAAAAAAACCTCTCCTCTTCCGGCAAAAACGTTAAAGAATAATAATGGAACATCGTCTAGATAAAATGAAAATATATTAAAATAGAGTGAAACCACCTTAAAATTTATGCAGCATCCATATGGACATTGTAAATTTACAAGACAAAAGTTGTAAATTTGCAAGAATAAACCCCACAAATATACAAGAAACAATTACAAATTTATGAGAAAAAAAAGTCACAAATTTCTGAGAGAATACAGTCGTGAAAAAATTAGGACACCCCATTAAATATTCAGTTCTTTATTAAGAAATGTTCACAAACTGAGATCAAATCTTGTTTTTATTTATCTCTGGAAAAGAAGGCAATTTAATTGCAGGTAAATAACCAAAATTAACCTTGTTTTACTCATTAAACAAAAGATATCAACGAAAATGCGCATTCTAGCTGAGGAAAAAGTTAGGACAGCCTACCACCTAATAGCTAGTGTTACCCCCTTTGGCTGAAATAACTTCAGCTAGACCCTTCTTGTAGCCATCTACCAGTCTCTGACATCGGTCTGAGGAAAGTTTGCCCCACTCCTCGATGCAGAATTCTTTCAGCTGTGAGATGTCTGGGGGTTTCTTGCATGCAGAGGACTGTTCCCCCTGGGTGCTTTTTTGGTGAATGCGTTGGGCGCTCCACAGCATGAGAGCACATGCGTCAGCATCTGCTCGAAAACTGTGTTGCTACCACATGTACATGTTATTTTATCTGTTTTTATTTATTTTTTGCCTACTCCGTTTTAAATTTTTAGCTTTTTAAAAATTGATATTGACTTTAAAGTCTAAAATGGACATGACTGTGCCTGGCGAATATAAAATTCTTCTGCAGAAAACTTACAAGAAAATTACTGACCTGGAGGAGGATATCCGATGGCTCTCCATTGAGATACAGCAGAAAAATACACTCCTCTCCAACTTCACGTCACATCTCCCACTGCTGTCACAGACCGAGTCTTCTAGCGGCTCAAGCGTAAAAAAAAAAAAAGGCCTTGAGTGACTCAGCCTTCCGAGACACAGTCACCTGGGACCCCTCTGCCTGTCCATGGTCCTCTAGCTACTCAACACCGAATCCGATGACCTAGTCTGAAGTGGTGGTCCAGGGCAAAAAAAAAGGTCTCAGACGGGTCTACCACCAGCCCTCTGACTGTCTCCAAGAGGTCCTTGTGGTGTAGTGAGTGTGGTAGTGTGTGTGTGTGTGTGTGTGTGTACCTGCCCCTGGTGTGACATCAGGTGGGCATGGGCCACTGTATAAATAGTTCTGTTCTCTTAATAAAGTGTGTGGTTGGTTCAGTACATGGATGAGACTCCTACTCCTTTCTCCATACGTAACATTTGGCGACGATGTAGAGGAGCTGAAATAACGAGGCGATTTTTGTATTAAAAACAGGGTTTTTAATGAATAGCTCTTCTATCGAGTCTCATCAGGTGTAGAGCTTGGCAGAAGGCAAGAGAGTGATCTCTGCTCCGCTCGCTGGTTAAATACAAGCACACATAGAGCCACACATTGAAAAAGCTGACATCAGAGCCACACATTGAAAAAGCTGACATCCCCCTGTTATCTTAACCCCCCCATTGTTCTGCTATCTCCTCTCCTTGTCTTGGGAGGTGATGGGAACTCCTCCTCTCGCCTTAGGGGGTAAAGGTGTCAAGTCCATCTCCACCGCCGCGTCTTGGGAGGTCCATTGACTTTAACCCGGCGGGGGAGATCCTTTGTCCTTTCCAGGTGTGAAGTTCCTTACATATGCTGTCACAAAACATTTCCACTTGTTCTAACATATGTAGATATGGGATATAAGAGTCATATATACCACAACGAGAATAAAAGCGGGTAATACCGAAAATATAGGAGTGTATGGGCTATCTCAACCCTTGATTCCGCTTCTGGAGTATACAGGAGAGCCAGTGATCCTGTGGCCGAAGTGGCGGGCCGCGTTCGAGGACTACATTGGGGCATTGGGCTTAAGCAGACTCGATGGGAGACGACGACAAGCAGTTCTGACCCACCATCTCGGCATGGAGGGCCGAAGAATCCTTGATACGTTGGGTGAGACAGAAGTGTATGAGGATGCTGTTGAGCGGCTGGCCGAATTTTTCACCGGGCAGACGAGGACCACGGAGCTGTGGGTGGCGGGAGTTTTGGCGCCAAAGGAGGCTAGGCTAGTTAGCTTAGAGAAGCTAACGGCCCATTCATTGTCTATGGGCAGGTTAGCCGCAAAGCTAACTGCGCCCGAAAGAGAGCTCCAGGCTACCAGCTAGGCATCGAGGTGGGACCAGGACTGCAAGAGGGGAAGTTCCCGGTCACTGAAGATGGTGGGCCAGCCACGAAGCACAGAAAGGTGCAGGACCAGAGCGCTGATGAGTTTGACGGCACGGTGTGTGACGACATCGGAGAAGGAGAGCAGCAGCAGGAGTCACCCCCGCAGCTGGAGGATGGGCAGCGGGAGAGTGGGACCATGGAGGCTGAGAGCCCCGGGGGAGAGCAGTGACAGTTGAGCATGGAGACGACGCAGCAGAGTGCCTGGGACGAGGGTGCTGAGAGCAGCGACAAGATGCCTGGTCGGAGAGTGACGCCGACGAGAGCGAAGCTGAGAGACCCGGGAGAGATCAGTTTCAGCTGGGCACGGAGGCAGTGCTGTGGAGCGCCCTGGACGAGGGTGCTGGGCAGTACGGAGAGGGACCCGAGGCAGCAAGCAGCACTGATGAGCAGGCTTCAGGTCTCCCCGGAGTTCAGCCACGGGGGGCCGGAGTGTTTGGAGCCATGACAGCGGTGTTGAAGGCGGTCGGGAGCGGATCGATAGGCACAGAGGGACGGCGGGACGGACAGCAGCACTGCGGGGCCAGAGGGGAGAAGCAGTTGATGGCGAGAAGGGACATTTTCGCTGGGGAGGGTGGCTTTGATCCTGTGGGCAGACAGCGGTCAGGAGCACGCATTCCGTAGGGCTGTCCTGGGCCCCCAGGCTGGTTTTACCTCTGGCTGCCGGTAGACATAAGGATGACTTAAATACTCTGTATGTATATACAGTGGGGTAAAAAAAAAGTATTTAGTCAGCCACCAATTGTGCAAGTTCTCCCACTTAAAAGATGAGAGAGGTCTCCGATTTTCATCATAGGTATACTTCAACTATGAGAGACAAAATAAGAAAAAAAAATCCAGAAAATCACATTGAAGGATTTTTAATGAATTAATTGGTAAATTCCTCGGTAAAATAAGTATTTGGTCAATAACAAAAGTTCATCTCAATACTTTGTTATATACCCTTTGTTGGCAATGACAGAGGTCAAACGTTTTCTGTAAGTTTTCACAAGGTTTTCACACACTGTTGATGGTATTTTGGCCCATTCCTCCATGCAGATCTCCTCTAGAGCAGTGATGTTTTGGGGCTGTCGCTGGGCAACACAGACTTTCAACTCCCTCCAAAGATTTTCTATGGGGTTGAGATCTGGAGACTAGCTAGGCCACTCCAGGACCTTGAAATGCTTCTTACGAAGCCACTCCTTCGCTGCCCAGGCGGTGTGTTTGGGATCATTGTCATGCTGAAAGACCCAGCCACGTTTCATCTTCAATGCCCTTGCTGGTGGAAGGAGGTTTTCACTCAAAATCTCACGATACATGGCCCCATTCATTCTTTCCTTTACATGGATCAGTCGTCCTGGTCCCTTTGCAGAAAAACAGCCACAAAGTATGATGTTTCCACCCCCATGCTTCACAGTAGGTATGGTGTTCTTTCTCCTCCAAACACGACAAGTTGAGTTTTTACCAAAAAGTTCTATTTTGGTTTCATCTGACCATATGACATTCTCCCAGTCCTCTTCTGGATCATCCAAATGCTCTCTAGCAAACTTCAGACGGGCCTGGACATGTACTGGCTTAAACAGGGGGACACGTCTGGCACTGCAGGATTTGAGTTCCTGGCGGCGTAGTGTGTTTCTGATGTAGCCTTTGTTACTTTGGTCCCAGCTCTCTGCAGGTCATTCACTAGGTCCCCCCATGTGGTTCTGGGATTTTTGCTCACCGTTCTTGTGATAATTTTGACCCCACGGGGTGAGATCTTACGTGGAGCCCCAGATTGAGGGAGATTATCAGTGGTCTTGTATGTCTTCCATTTTCTAATAATTGCTCCCACAGTTGATTTCTTCACACCGCGCTGCTTACCTATTGCAGATTCAGTCTTCCTAGCCTGGTGCAGGTCTACAATTTTGTTTCTGGTGTCCTTTGACAGCTCTTTGGTCTTGGCCATAGTGGAGTTTGGAGTCTGACTGTTTGAGGTTGTGGACAGGTGTCTTTTATACTGATAACGAGTTCAAACAGGTGCCATTAATACAGGTAATGAGTGGAGGACAGAGGAACCTCTTAAAGAAGAAGTTACAGGTCTGTGAGAGCCAGAAATCTTGCTTGTTTGTAGGTGACCAAATACTTATTTTACCGAGGAATTTACCAATTAATTCATTAAAAATCCTTCAATGTGATTTTCTGGATTATTTTTTTTTCTCATTTTGTCTCTCATAGTTGAGGTATACCTATGATGAAAATTGGAGACCTCTCTCATCTTTTAAGTGGGAGAACTTGCACAATTGGTGGCTGACTAAATACTTTTTTGCCCCACTGTATGTATATAGTGCTGGTGTGTGTGTGTGTATGATTGTCTACTATTTGGGGATTATTTTGTGCATTCAGTAGAAAAACGCTGATTTTAGTTATTTTTGTGTGAATGTGATAGGTCAGTTTCCTACAGTTCATTATTCCCTGTGTTCCTTAGTGCATGATTCAGGTCCTAAATTGGGGAGGGTCTTGATTGTGTGTGGGGTTTTGCATTTTTGTAAGGGGGAGGGGAATTGTGGTGTAGTGAGTGTGGTAGTGTGTGTGCTGCCGTACCTGCCCCTGGCATGACGTCAGGCGGGCACGGCCCACTGTATAAATAGTTCTTTTCTCTTAATAAAGTGTGTGGTTGGTTCAGTACATGGATGAGACTCCGACTCTTTTCTCCATGCATAACAGTCCTGGCAACGGCTGATAATCCACCTCCCACCAATGTTCCTGCTTCACCTGTTCCAGCTCATCAGGCCTGCGCTTGGCGCGCGGCCCCCACTAGGGTCTCACCCATCCCTTCACTAGATGACCCAGCGGCTTTTCCTCCGCTGAAGGCTGACTACAGTGAGGTGACTGAGCCTCGGCGGCTCCAGCCCTGTTCTGAAGCACCCTGTGCCCGGCGTAGGATCCTGAGGGAGGCTGTTCACTGGCATTCCTTGAGGCCACACCACATGGAGCAGTCTGGGAATCTCTTTTCCGGCTCTGGCACTGCTTCCCTGCCCATCGGCTGGTGACGTACGGGGCCCTACCTCTCCCAAGGACGGGACTGCCATTTAGCTGCCACCTCACCACACTGACTTTTGCCAAGAGACCCTACAGCCACCAACTTCCCATACGCTTTTTCTGCCAACCATGATGATCGTTGGTGACTCCATCCTAAGACACATCAGGTACTTTAACACTATCATTCACTGTTACCCCGGAGCCACCATCCTCAACTTGTTGGAAAAGCTCCCGGGTTTGCTGCAGTCACAAACCTGCATCACATGGATTATTTTTCACGTAGGGACCAACGACACTACCCACAGACAATCTGAGATCATTAAAAATGACTTCTGCAAACTTTTTAACATTTTATCTGACAGCAGAAAGTCTGTTTCTGGCCCCATTTCCACTCTGCGCCTTGGAGCAGATCGCTTCAGTCGTGTTCTTGCCCTGTCAACCTGGCTCAAGTCCACCTGCAGCAGCAACGACATTGGTTTTATTGACATTTTTAAATTGTTTGGGGGCCGCCACACCGTGTACAAATCAAACGGTATTCATCTAAATGTGTCAGGTAACGGTAAACCTGATGCATGTCATCCAAACAACAACACGTGATTGACTGTTTACATCCCACGAGGTGATTACTCAGAGATGTGAGTCCACACCATGGTGTGAGTCCTTTTGGTTAGGGATGTGGACTGGTGGGTGCAGGTTCGATCCCTGGATCGGCAGGATTAGATGTGGGTGGGACAGATAACATAGCAGTGTTTGCCCCACCCTCCCTAACCCCACTGTGGTGTCCTTCAGCAAGGCTCTTAACTCCAACTTCTCTAGTGGAGCTGCTCAGTGGCCACAGGTCAGTCTGTGGTTGTGCTGGGCAGCTTCCTGGTGTGAATGTGTAACTGTGCAAGTGTGAACAGGGCGTCCTTGAAAATGAGAGGTTGCCTCTCAGTGGAGCTACATGTATAAATAAAGGTTAAATAAAAATAAATAAAAACTCTCTGACCTCCAGGAAGACTGCTATATCCAGCACCAGCACCCTCTACTGTCACCCTCCACCATCTGGTCTGGTAACTAATTCATTGCCCACCTTCCCCATTAGGACACTCATCACTGACAGATCCCCATCTATAAAACATACTGTAACGTTGGGGCCATGTTAAGGGGGGCAGGGATTTCCCAGCATGCTTTGCCAGTTGAAAACGTTACTGTGTGTGTGTATTAAATGTGTTATTACTGAGTTATACTGCTGGGTCATTATAACTGCGTTATAATGACCCAGCAGTGTTTAGCAGGATTAGGGCAAGATGTATCATGTGTGTGTAACCATGATTGAAACGGAGGTCTGGGAGAATGACCTCCCCTCCTCTCTGTGCTCAGAAGTAAGTTGGGATTGGGGGTGTGTAAATAAAGCCTGTTCATCACAACCATCTTGCTCCTCTTTCTTTGTGTGAATCCCGCAAACGTCACACTGGTGTCAGGAGTGGGGATGGAGCAAGATGAGGATCCAGGCGGAGGTCCAACGGCCAGAGCGGTTCATTGCTCAGCTGGGGACGGAGCGTAGAGCTGAGACGCTGGCCCCTGGAGAGGTTCGCCGCGATGGACGGAGCAGCGGATCCGACGGGCCGAGGAGAGCAAACCAGCCCCGTTTCCCGCCCTTCTCAGGGCAGGAGGGGCTGGCGATTCCAGGGCAATCAGGAGCGGTGATCGACCGGGACGTGACCGTCCCATTCATCCAGCAGCGGGCCAAGATTCCCCGCTACAACGGCGAGAACCTGTTTGATGACCTCCTGTCCCAGGTCGAGCTGGCCGCCGCGCTGAAAGCCAGCGGGAGGAGGAGCCACGGCAGCGCGTGCACGAGGGAGACTACAGTGGCAGAAGCAGAGCGGGTGGAGCCGCTGATGAATTGCACCATTGAAGCGTCAACGCCGAGACCAAGAACTTTCCAGGCCACGGCTGACAGCGAGGGGAACGAGGAAGGAGTTATGCAGACCACGGCGGCACGTCCACGGAGGAGACGGCCGCGGCGCGAGGAAGGGTGCTTCCGCTACGGAGAGCCGGGGCACATCGCACGGTACTGCCCCGCACCACCCCACGGGAAACTGGCCCCTCGCCAACGTTAAATTAGAGCGAAGTGGCATGGACGGGAAAAAGCCACCTCCTGCAGATGCTTCCCCCGGCAGGTGACGTCACAGAGGCCTTTGGAGCGCAGCAGCAGTGGAGCGAGCAGGACAGATCCGGTCTTTTCCCGGGATCGGCAGGGGCTGGACGCCCGGACGCAGGCCAGCGGCCGACTGGGAGGTCCTGGCAGCGGTGGGAGTCATGGGACTCCCGCTGCCAGAGGAGGAACCGTGCGTGTCCTACCGCCACCGCAGATGTTTCCCCTTTCGGTGACGTCACGGAGGCCCTCGGCGCAGCAGATGCACAGCAGCGGAGCGAGCAGGACGAAGATCCGGCCATTTTCCAGGCGTGGCAAGGGCTGGACGCATGGACGCGGGCCAGCGGCTGCCTGGGAGACCTGGCAGCGGTGGGAGTCGGCCGGAGCGGGCCTGGGACTCCTGCTGCCAGGGAAGAGACTGTGCGTGGTCCTACAGAGGCTGTCAGATGTGTCCATCCGCCCGCTGGTGGCCAAACCGGAACCCTACCCCAACCAGATACTCCGACCGAGACTCAGATGGCCCGTGCATGCCACCCTGGCACCGGGCTGACTCGCATTGGATTTCTGAAAGTGGACTTTGAATTTTCTGGGGACAGAAACCAGTCCGGGGGGGGGGCAGTGTAACGTCGGGGCCATGTTAAGGGGGGCAGGGATTTCCCAGCATGCTTTGCCAGTTGAAAACGTTACTGTGTGTGTGTATTAAATGTGTTATTATTGAGTTATACTGCTGGGTCATTATAACTGCGTTATAATGACCCAGCAGTGTTTAGCAGGATTAGGGCAAGATGTATCATGTGTGTGTAACCATGATTGAAACGGAGGTCTGGGAGAATGACCTCCCCTCCTCTCTGTGCTCAGAAGTAAGTTGGGATTGGGGGTGTGTAAATAAAGCCTGTTCATCACAACCATCTTGCTCCTCTTTCTTTGTGTGAATCCCGCAAACGTCACAATACAGATCACAGGAATTCACACCCACGCTGCCTACATTGTGTAGATCAGTTCTAGCGACAGTGGCTCAGGAGGTAGAGCAGGTCGTCCAATAACCGGATGGTTGGCGGTTCGAATCCCGCTGTCTCCAGCTATCCTGCCGTTGTGTCCCTGGGCAAGACACTTTACCCACCCTGCCTCCAGTGTCCATAACACTAGGTATGAATGTGTATAAATGTTCGGTCGTGGCCGGAGAGGCTGTTGGCGTGGATTTGCAGCCACGTTTCTGTCAGCCTGTGGCTACAGTAGTTGCTTGACACTACCATTGTCTGTTTGGAGTGAATGAATAATGTGTCTATTTGTAAAAATGTGTTTGAGTGTCTATGATAAACCGTTATATAAATCTTATGCATTATTATTATTTAAAAATAATCCACAGAAAACCAATTACCTACCCACTAAAAACTCACCATCTTCTCTGAATATGGCACTTTTAAATATACGTTCACTTGCCAGCAAGACTTTTATCATCAATGACCTGATTTTAGATAAAAAGATTGACTGTCTATTTTTAATGGCGACATGGCTTGGCACAGATGCACCAGCAGTTCTCACTGAGGCCTCCCCACCAAATTTTAGTTCAGTTTTTTCCATAAGAGAGGGCAGGAAGGGTGGGGGTACTGCTTCTATTCTTACTTCCTCACTTGTGGTAAAGCAAATTTTAACAGATCAATATACTGCATTTGAGCATCACACATTTGCCTTTATCAACCCTGCAATTTTATGTGTCACAGTTTACAGAACACCCATATACTGACCTGTTTTTATTAATGAGTTCTCGGAATTTTTATCATTAATAAACTCCTCATATAATTTTATTCTCATTTCCGGTGATTTTAATCTACACACTGATAAGCAGGGCGACCATATGTCAGAAGAGTTTTATGACCTGGTCACGTCCATGAATTTTACTCAACATGTCATGCAGCCGACTCACAACAGGGGACACACTCTGGAGCTTGTCATTTGCCATGGTCTGCCCACTAGTGTATCCTCTGTTGTTGACTTGGCTGTATCTGACCATTGCTGTGTTTTTTTAACATCACTGGTTTTATGCAACAGGAGACAGTGTGAACTGTGAGGAAGCGCCATCTGACACCTGAAGTGGCTGCTGATTTTATCAAAGTCTTACTCAACACTCCCCCAGTTATTTTATTTGCATCCTGTGATTCTATTGTTGATAACTTTATCAGTAAACTTAAGATCTACTATTGACTGTGGAGAAGGTGAGCACCACCAAGTTCCTGGGGGTGCACATCGCTGAGGACCTATCCTGGTCCAACAACACCACATCATTGGCCAAGAAGGCTCAAACTCACCTCCATTTCCTCCACAAACTAAGGAGAGCATGAGTCCCACCCCCCATCATGTGCTCATTCTACCGGGGCACCATTGAGAGCATCCTCACCAGCTGCATCTCGGTGTGGTATGGAAGCTGCACTGCCTCCTGCCGGAAGACACTACAACACACAGTGAAAGCAGCCAGCAAGATCATCGGTGCCCCTCTGCTCCCCCTGTCGGACATCTACCTCACCCGCCTCACCCGCAGGGCCATCAACATTGCAGGTGACACCTCCCACCCCTTACAGTCCCTCTTCAGGCCCCTGCCCTCGGGGAAAAGGTACTGGAGCCTCCGGGCCCACTCCAGAAGACTGCTAAACAGCTTTGTTCATCAGCCCATCAGGACCCTGAACTCTGCCCCCCCCCCACAGACCTTAACACACCCGCACAATAACCACCTCAGCTGGTGGCACAGAAAGACTGGCAGTCCGACAGTAATACATTTGCTGCTATATGTCTCTGCACTTTTCTGCAACCATTTGCACAAATGCCATATCTGCTACTGTCTGTCATTGCAATACTGATCATGTGCAGTCCTATCTGTCTCAGTCTGCACCTACACTACCGCAACGAGTATTACTGCTCTATTTTTCTGTATATAAGATTGCTGGGTCTCATCATTTATTGCTTATCTTTATTTGCACTATGGGAGGTCTGGATCTAGCTTTTGTCACCATTTGCCCTGTGGGTAGCATTACTATACATAGACTGCAGTTGTTGTTTTTCCAGCCTTATTCCTTTTTCTTTTTTATATTGTGCACACCACTGAAGAGAGAGAGAAACGCCATTTCAATTCTCCTGTATATCCTGTACGTATAGTAGTATTGACAAATAAAAATCTTTGAATCTTTGAAATACAAATAGATCTCTCTGACTTATTTCACATTTCTTCAGCCAATGTCACTCAGAGTTATGCATAAATAACTAATCTATCCTTGAATAAGCATTATGTCTGTTTGAGTAAAATGTATACCATTTGTCCTGGTTATGAAAATCTCTCCAAACATCTATCAGGCCTAAATCTTCAGTTCTTCTTTTGAACCATTTTTCAGTATTAGTAATTTTCCTTTTTTGGTTAGTTGTATCAAGCATTGGGTTCAGAATTATGTTGAAGTCTCCTGCACATATCATAATTCCATCAGTTTGGAACACAATTAATCCAATTTTTTTTATAGAATGCTTTATAGCTACCTGGGGAAAGGGGGGTATTATGTATTTGTTCAATGTTCATATACTGTTATGATTGGAGCTCTTATTTGTGTGGTACGTGATGGCAGCCCTGGTTTCCGGTTCTGCCATCTCTGGTGGTATAAGAGAGGCTGCTGGTGGAGGGGCGATCTCTTCCGCTTTTCCTCTGCCAAGCGGCTGCATGTGTGGTCGGGTGTAGAGAGCCCAGCTGGTTTAATAAAGCAGTGTTCAGCTCCACTCCTGGCCTCATCCTTGTCTGCGAGTTACGACATAACATTTGGCAACAAGAGGTAAATTCATGGAGGCGTGTGGAACAAGAGTTCATCCATTCCTGGAGCTCCAGGGGGAGCCGCCTGTGCCATGGCCTCATTGGTATGAGGCTTTCCAGACGTACACGGTAGCATTGGACCTAGGAAGAATGGAGAAGCTGTGACCTCGTGCATTGTTAGTACACAACCTGGGAATGGAGGGACAAAGAATTTTGGGCACGCTTGGAGATGCGGACACATATGAAGAAGTGGTCGAGTTAACGGCCCGCCATTTCAGGGCACCGAACAATGTCATCGTTAGGTGGATTAAGTTCAGACAGTGCCGCCAACAGGTAGGCAAACAGATCCAGTGGTTTGTGTCGGACTTAAGGCAGTTGGCCGTTGCGTGCCGGTTCGGGCCGTTGGAAGAGGAAATGGTACGCGACCAGTTGGCAGAACACACCAACTGTGCTGTAGTCCCCTCCAAGCTGCTCACATTCCTGGGGGAGTTGATGCTGACTAGGGCTGTCGAGTTGGTGGTACAGCTGGAAGTGGCAGAAAAGCTAACTTGGGAGCTTTTCACCGGGAGGTTCAAGATCCCCCATGGCCGCACAGGTAGTGGACCCAGACAGCGATGAGAGCGTCGTGGACGACGTGGAGGAGGCTTACACTGTACGGATGAGGTCTGCCCCAGAGAAGCCCAGGTGCATGGGTTGTGGGTCCACGAAGCACCGCCACAAGGCCAGAAAGTGTGCGGCAAGAGGGAAACGCTATGGAAATTGCGGCCATCTCTATCATTTCGTGAGGATGTGCCAGTCAGCTGGACAAGAGAGCCCACGCAAGACTTCAACTTCTCCTGCTCCAACGGTGGTACACACGGTGTCCCCGAGTACCCATGGGCACACTCGCTGCACAGTGATTTTGGATGGAGTTCTGGTACTGATGTTGGTCGACATGGGAGTGGAGAGTTCTGTGCTGAATTGGGCTACATTCAGACAGTGTTTTCCCCACCACAGGATTGGAAATTTCTCAGCGCTGCTTTGTGGCTATAGTGGAGGACGGTTGGCCACGGTGGGTACCATCACGTTGAGGGCTCAGTACAAGTCGGCGATGATGGCCGCTGTGGAGTTCATCATGACGGCCTATGGCTCTAACATCATGGGCTGCAACTTATTTTATGGCCTTGGATTCTCCATCAGGAGGGGCGCTGGGGAAGAGTGGTTAGATGGCGGACTGTGGGACTGACTGGTTCCGAGGGTCCAGGACGATGCAGTGTGGGATGAACCGTTGCTGGGCACTCCGGAAAGTGGATAGGCTGCATCGTGCTCAGGGTTGCCGCGAGAGGGCCCCGGTGCCAGTGTCTGAGCTGCCCTGGATGTGGGCGCTGAGCAGCATAGGGGAGGACCTGCGGCGACAAGCGGGGCCCAAACGATGGTCTCAGATATTCCCGGAGCACAGCCGTGGAAGACTGGTGAACACGGGACCACAGGGGCAGGGTCAACAGCGGAGCTACAAGCAGTCAGGGCAGGACTGAGTGGCACTGGAAGAGCGAATGCCAGGCGGACACACCGCAGGCTGTGCAAGGCCCCACTTGGAGTCGCAGACTGGACTCGGGCTCTGGCAGAGGCGAGGTCCAGGCGGGTGAGACAGAAGCAGGACATGGAACGGTACCAGGGTCGGGTGAGCAGCACGATTGATTTCTTCTACTGTCGGATGGCTCGTGGTGCCATTCCAATGAATTATGGCGAGCCCCGAAGAAGACGGGTGGGCATGCCCCCAGACGGTTGGAACATTCGGAGGTCTGGAAGAGAAGATGCTCTAAGGCGGAGGTGACCAGCTGTGGGCCGGAAAGTGGACTGCTGCCAGGGGTGGACTAATGATGAAGGGTCTGGGGGGGGGCACGGGTCATCCTCACTGAGTCATGGGCGTGTTTCATGTGTTCAATTTTGTTTTGTGTTAATAATTTTGGGGATTATTTTCATAGGGTATTTGGTATAGGAGACACGGCAGCACTTTTCTTTTATAGACTTTGATAGCATACGAGGCAGAATAATCTGCCTTGCCGTGTGTGGGGTCGGACGGCAGTCTACCGTCCCCCCTAATTTTAGTTCTTTTGGTGTGAAGGTCATTATGCCTCTTTTAGTGATTTTAGTTTGTTTATGTTTTGCGGATGATTCGGGTTCCAAATTGGGGTGGGATGATTGTATGTGTGTATTTTGGATTTTCTGCAGGAAGGGGGGGAATATTACGTATTTGTTCAATGTTCATATACTGTTATTATAGGAGCTCTTGTTTGTGTGGTACAGAATGGCAGCCCCAGTTTCCGGTTCTGCCATCTCCGGTGGTATATGGGGGGGGGGGGTTGTTGGTAGAAAGGCAGTCTAGATTAGACTTTTAGGCGGAAGAGGACAGCTCCTGAAAAATCTAGAAGAAGTGGATTCAATTTTATTCAACTAAAAGAGCACAACGATCAGTTGAATAGATGGAGCGGTGGACGGACTTCAACAGGTGGAAGGTTGAGACGGCATTTACGTCTGTGTTCGGTTGGCGGTAGGAGTGATTTGTTTGTGGCGGATAGCATAAACTGTACTCTGACTGTAACATTATGGCATCTAACTCTGATGGGCTCAATAAAAATGAGATGGAGTGGATAATACCCAGGTCTGGGAGGTGGAAAAGAGCAGCTACGGGGGTACCAAGAGCTAGAAGCGGGTCAGATGACAGTGATGCGGGAGGAAGTAACAATGCGAAGAAAACATGAACTAGCCAACATGGATGGCAGTTTGATGATGTTGTAGCCACACATGTGACTTACTTAATGCCTTACATAATGCCTCACATCTTAGATAAGAACAAAGTGCAGAGTTTCCTTGGAGATAACAGGAAGCTGTGAAAGTGTAATCTTTGGTATGCAAGAGACTGCTTGGAGGATCCTTTGTGTGCCAAGAGACTGCTGGGAGGATCCTTTGTGGGCCAAAGACTGTGAGGGGGATGCTAAGGGATTAAAGAAGAAATGTATTGTTACTTTTGATTTTGATGCAATGTGACTTGTGAGCTGTGGGGAGACCTGGGTATATAAGGGACGAGTTTTTTCTGAGATGTCCTCTTTCTACTTTGCTCATGATGGAGACGTGTAATAAACTGCCTTGAGACAAACCTGCCTCGTCAGTTACACACTCCACACTGGTGACCCAAGACGTAGCATGAAGCAAGAAGAGAATTCCCGGGGCCAGCCTCGTTGGGAGCCCCCAACCAAGCGTATGCCGTTGCGGTCCAGCTACCGGACTTTTGGCAGCACAACCCGCGCTCCTGGTTCCACTTGGTTGAGGCACAGTTTGCCCTCCGGGGAATATCGGTAGACATTCGGTGACACAAAGTTCTACCATGTGATCGCAAAGCTCGATAACCACATGGCTCAGCATGTGGAGAGCCTTCTGGAGCAGCCACCAGCCAGCGACAAATACGGTGCATTGAAGGCTGCACTCATCCAGCACTACACTCTCTCAGTTGAGGAGAGAGCAGAGAGACTCCTGGCGCTGACCAAGTTGGGAGATGGCACGCCCATTGACCTGATGGAGAAGATGCTGAGGTTGAAAGGCTTGGACGATGACCACTTCATCTTTACCCACCTCTTCCTCAGGACCCTGTCATCAGCGACGAGAGCGGCCCTGGCCAGTTTGCCGTTGTTGGCCCAGCGGGACTACCGTGCGCTGGCCTGGGAGGCACATCGGATTGTCAACGCCAGCAGAGAGCGCGCGGCCACGGCGGCAGCGACGGAGCTCGGCGCGAGGGTCGGAGATGGCGGGGAACCAAGGACAGCGGTAGCAGAACCACCGACGACGTCAGCGGCGGGGGCCAAGGAACACGGAGGAGACACCCTTTGTTTCTACCACCGCCGCTTTGCAGAGAGGGCACGCAAATGTAAACCACCGTGCCAGTTCAAGCGCTCGGGAAAACGCCAAGACCGGGGGTCGGTAGCAGCTGCAACCCTCGGGGAGGAGAACAAGCTGCTCTACTTGACGAACGCACACTCGGGGAGGCATTTCCTCGTGGACACAGGCGCCCAGTTGAGTTTCATCACGCCTTCCTACGCCGACCGGCTGGCAGGTTCCAGTGGTCCCGAGATGGCAGCAGCGAATGGCTCGGAGATTAAGACCTTTGGTGAGAGGACTCTGCTTCTGTCTCTACACGGCCGTACATTTGAGTGGACTTTTGTCATAGCAGCATTGAATTTCAATATATTGGGGGCTGAATTTTTGTGCTCACATGGTTTGTTGGTTGATGACGCTAACAGGCGCCTGGTTAATGCACTTTCTTTTGACTCTATTCCCTGTACAGCTCGAGCGGCCCGGCCAACAGCACAAGCCAACGTCACAGCTGCAAGCGGTAAGTTCCACACACTGCTCACTCAGTCCCAGCACTCACGGTTCCCACATTTTCGGCAGCCGTCGCTAAACACGGGGTGGAACATTTTATTACCACCACCGGGCCACCCGTTTTTGCAAAACCTCGGCGCTTGGACGCAGCTAAACTGGCCATAGCACGCGAGGAGTTTGCCAACCTGGAGAGGTTGGGCATCATCAGGCGTTCGAACAGCCAATGGGCTTCCCCGTTACACAGGGTCCCGAAAGCTGACGGCTCGTGGCGACCTTGCGGGGATTTCCGCAGGTTGAACAACGCCACAGCGCATGACCGCTACCCAGTCCCTCATATCCAAGATTTTTCCATTCATTTGGCAGGGGCGCGCGTTTTTTCTAAAATAGACTTGGTCCGTGGTTACCACCAAGTCCCAGTGCGCGCTGAGGACATACCCAAAACAGCGGTGGTAACTCCATTTGGCCTATTCGAGTTTTTGCGCATGCCATTCGGGCTTAAAGGGGCTGCACAGACGTTCCAACGCATGATGGACGCGGTGCTGCGCGATCTCCCTTTTGTGTTCGTCTACTTGGATGATATCTTGGTAGCCAGTGCGTCCGAAAACGAATACGAAAACCACCTCGCGGCAGTTTTCCGGAGGTTGGGAGAGCACGGGTTAATAATCAACCCAGCGAAGTGTCAGTTCGGGGTGACGCAGATCGATTTTTTAGGACACCGCATCTCCCCCGAAGGAGCGGTTCCGCTGCCTGACAAAGTGCGCGTGGTAGCAGATTTCCCCCGGCCGCAGACGGTCACGGCGTTACAGGAGTTTTTGGGAATGGTGAATTTTTATAACCGTTTCCTCCCCCGCGCAGCGCAGCTCATGCAACCGCTGTATGCCGCGCTCAAAAAACAGAAACCCGCGAATAAGATCGAGTGGTCCCTGGAGCGGGAGCGAGCGTTCTCGGAAGTCAAAGCAGCCCTGGCAAACGCTGTGTTGTTGGCACATCCAGACCCAACGGCCCGCATAGCGCTCACCACTGACGCGTCAGATGTGGCCATAGGGGCAGTTGTGGAGCAGCGTGTAGCCGGGGCTTGGAAGCCGCTCGCCTTTTTCAGCAGGACCTTGCGCGATAGTGAACGTAAATACAGCGCGTTTGACAGGGAGTTGCTGGCTCTCCATTTGGCCATTTGCCACTTCCAGTTCTGGCTAGAAGGGCGCCGTTTCACCGTGTTCGTTGACCACAAGCCACTAACATCCGCGATGGCCAAAGTTTCAGAACCGTGGTCGGGCCGGCAGCAGAGGCAGCTAGCCGCGATCTCAGAGTTTACTACCGATATTCAGCACGTGTCGGGTAAACTGAATGTAGTGGCAGACTGCCTCTCGCGTGCCGTGGCTGCCCCCGTCCGCGTGGGGAAAGATTACACAGCCATGGCCGCGGAGCAGGTTAGTGACGCGGATGTGCGCGCACTCCAGTCTGGACCAACAGGGTTAAGGCTGGAGAGCAGGGTGCTGCAAGACGGTATGCCCCCTCTAATCTGTGATGTCTCCACGGGGCGACTGTGTCCCGTGATACTGGCAGCGTGGCACCGCCGCGTTTTTGACTCGATTCATTCTTTGGCGCACCCGGGGGTGCGCGCGTCGGTCAAAATGGTAGCAGAAAAATTTGTGTGGCCGGGCCTCCGCAAACAAGTGAAAGAGTGGGCGGCAGCCTGCATGGCGTGCCAACGAGCCAAGGTACACAGACACACGAGGGCTCCCTTGGAGCCATTTCACATTCCGGCTAAGAGGTTTGACCATGTTCACGTGGACCTCGTGGGTCCCCTCCCGCCATCACAGGGGTGCACGCACCTTCTGACAATGGTGGAACACACCACGCGCTGGCCGGAGGTGGTTCCTTTGGCGTCAACCACAGCTGAGGAGGTGGCGCGCGCGTTTGTAACAGCATGGGTGGCGTGTTTTGGAGTCCCGTTGGACATTACGTCCAACAGAGGCCCTCAATTTGTTTCCGAACTTTGGTCAGCAATGGCCCGCAGCCTGGGTGTCACAATTCACCGCACGACCGCGTACAATCCTCAGGCTAATGGGTTATGCGAACGTTTTCATAGGTCATTGAAAGCGGCTCTCAGGGCGTCACTGACGGATGCAAATTGGGTAGACAAGCTACCGTGGGTTTTATTAGGGTTGCGTTCTGCGCCTAAAGAAGACTTAGAAGCTTCCCCAGCTGAACTCATTTTCACGCAGCCACTTCGGCTGCCCGGGGAGTTTCTCCTAAATAATCCTGCGCCAGGCAGCTCCCCGTCTCAGCTGTTGTAGCGTAGCATTGACACAGGCACGCTGCCGGGCCCCGTTCATCACAGTTTTCCGCGCGTTTTTGTGCCTAAAACTTTGAAAAACACGGAGTTTGTTTTTGTCAGACATGACGCGCATCGCCCCCCACTGCAACCACCTTACAATGGGCCGTTCAGAGTGTTGGAAACAGGGTACAAGCATTTTTTGCTAGATTTGGGGGGTAGGAGGGAAAAGGTTGGCATAAACAGACTCAAACCCGCTTTTGTGGTGGCGGACGAGCAAGTGCTGTTGGCAAGGGCCCCTCGGCGCGGAAGACCCCCACAGGGTGCTTCCCAGAGTAATATTTCCTCAGAACACCCGCAGGGACTGACAAAAGGTTTTCACCCCCAGACAGCAGCTCCCCAGCATAACAGCGCCACTGAGGCGGTGAATCCTGGTTACAGCAGATACGGGAGAAGACTGAAGCCCAAGCAGCATGTGGATTGATGTGTAATGATTCTATCACAGCATGCAGACTGTTATTCTTTTGTGCGATCTAAAATGTTTGGGGGTGGTGGTGTAGCCACACATGTGACTTACTTAATGCCTTACATAATGCCTCACATCTTAGATAAGAACAAAGTGCAGAGTTTCCTTGGAGATAACAGGAAGCTGTGAAAGTGTAATCTTTGGTATGCAAGAGACTGCTTGGAGGATCCTTTGTGTGCCAAGAGACTGCTGGGAGGATCCTCTGTGGGCCAAAGACTGTGAGGGGGATGCTAAGGGATTAAAGAAGAAATGCATTGTTACTTTTGATTTTGATGCAATGTGACTTGTGAGCTGTGGGGAGACCTGGGTATATAAGGGACGAGTTTTTTCTGAGATGTCCTCTTTCTACTTTGCTCATGATGGAGACCAGAATCAGAATCAGAATCAGAATCAGGTTTATTGCCATTGTTCATGTAGTACACAAACTAGGAATTTGTCTCGGTACAATGCTGCAACATTAAACATGATAAGATAAGAGAAATAAACTATACATGTAATAAAGTGTAGGATAAGATTAAGTGATACTGGTCAACAGTTAAAATATATATTAGCCAGCAGCAGATACTGTGGAGAACTATATAGTGCAGTCGGTAATGCAGGAAGAAAACAGTGATGATTGACATGAGTCTGGTTGAGCTGCTGTACATGGTGCACGAGAGTCACTTAGTGTTCAGCAGTCTAATGGCAGAGGGGAAGAAGCTGTTCATGTGACGGGAGGTTTTAGTCTGGATGGACCGAAGTCTTCTACCAGAGGGGAGGGGGGCAAACAGTACGTGACCAGGGTGTGAGGGATCGGCTATGATCCGGCCAGCACGCCTCCGGGTCCTGGAGATGTACAGATCCTGGAGAGATGGGAGCTTGCAGCCGATCACCTTCTCAGCAGTGCGCACGACGCGCTGCAGCCTTAGTCTGTCCCTGGCAGTGGCTCCTGCGTACCACACGGTTATGGAGGTGGTGAGGATGGGCTCGATGATGGCTGTGTAGAACTGCACTAACATCTTGGTGGGTAGCTTGAGCTTCCTCAGCTGCCGCAGGAAGAACATCCTCTGCTGGGCTTTTTTGATGAGTGAGCTGATGGTCAGCTCCCATTTGAGGTCCCTGGTGATGGTAGTGCCTAGGAAGCGGAAGGAATCAGCAGTGGTGATGGGAGAGCCTGAGAGGGTGAGGGGGGGCAGAGGAGTAGTGACTTTCCTGAAGTCTACAATCATCTCCACTGTCTTCAGAGCGTTCAGCTGCAGGTTGTTATTGCTGCACCAGGACGCCAGCTGGGCCACCTCTCTCCTGTAGGCGGACTCGTCGCCGTTGGAGATGAGCCCGATGAGGGTGGTGTCGTCCGCAAACTTGATCAACTTGACAGACTGGTGGCTGGAGGTGCAGGAGTTGGTGTAAAGGGAGAAGAGTAGGGGGGAAAGTACACAGCCCTGGGGTGATCCGGTGCTGATGCTAGTATAGTCTGAGACAGTCTTTCCCAGCCGCACATGCTGCCTCCGGTCCGTCAGGAAGTCGATGATCCACCTGCAGAGGGAGTCAGGCACGTTGAGCAGGGACAGCTTGTCCCGGAGCAGAGCGGGGCGGATGGTGTTGAATGCGGAGCTGAAGTCCACAAACAGGATCCTGGCGTAGGTTCCCGGGGAGTCCAGGTGCTGCAGGATGGAGTGGAGGGCCAGGTTGACTGCATCGTCTACAGACCTATTGGCTCGGTAGGCAAACTGCAGCGGGTCCAGGAGAGGGGTGGTGATGGACTTGAGGTGGGACAGGACCAGGCGCTCAAAGGACTTCATGACTACAGAGGTGAGCGCTACAGGTCTGTAGTCATTAAGTCCAGTGATCCGTGGCTTCTTGGGGACAGGGATGATGGTGGAGGATTTGAGGCAGGATGGCACGTGGCATAACTTAAGGGAGGTGTTAAAAATGTCTGTGAATACAGGAGCCAGCTGTTTCACACAGAGTCTCAGGGTGGAGGGAGACACGCCGTCTGGGCCGGGGGCCTTGCGCGGGTTCAGTCTGGAGAACTGTTTGAGCACATCCTGCTCACTGATGATAAGGGGAGGGGGGGAGGAGGGGGGGGTGCCTTAAATGAAGTAGGGAATGTGGAGGCTGTGGAGCTGGAGGGAGGGGGGGAGTTGGACACAGATGACGAGGTGTCAAAACGGGCATAGTGATGGGACAGTCTCTGACAAAGGGCTTTGTCATCCTGACCTTTAGGAGCCTGAGGCCGATAGTTGGTGATCTGCCTCAGTCCTCTCCACACGGAAGCCGAATCATTAGCAGTGAACTGCTGCCGGAGTCTCTCTGAGTACACAGATTTAGCCCTCTTCAGCTCTCTGTTAAACCGGTATTTAACCTCCCTGTAGCAGTCCCTGTCTCCACTTTTCAGCGCTGCTTCCTTCTCCTTCCTGATCTGTCTGAGCTTAGCTGTGAACCAGGGTTTGTCATTAGAGTAACTCACCCTGGTGCGTGATGGAAGAATGTTCTCTTCACAAAAGTGGATATATGAGTTCACAGTGTCCGTGTACTCATCCAGATCATGCGTGGCTCCTTTAAGCATGCCCCAGTCAGATATTTCCATGCACGTTTCCAGCTTCTCCTCAGCTTCACTGGTCCGTATCTTCGTAGTGCTCACAACAGGTTTAGTGAGCTTCAATCTCTGTCTGTATGTGGGAATGAGGTGAACCATCACGTGATCAGATAATCCCAGCGCAGCTCGAGGGACAGCGCGATATGCGTCTTTCACTGTGGTGTAACAGTGATCCAGTGTGTTTAATCCTCTGGTGGGGCATTTAATAAACTGTTTGTAGCGGGGGAGATCGTGGCTCAGATTGCACTGATTAAAGTCGCCAGCCACAATAATCAGCGAGTCTGGAAAACTCCGCTCTGTGTGTTGAATGTGATCCGCGAGCACGCGCTGAGCTTCGCGCGTGTCCGCGTCGGGAGGGGCGTACACAGCGATCAGTATAAAAGAAGCAAACTCCCGCGGGGAATAGAAGGGCTTGCAATTGATAACAAGAAATTCCAAGGCAGGAGAACAGTGTTTGGAAATTACCGTTACATCAGAGCACCAGATGCAGTTGATGTAGAAGCAGACTCCGCCTCCTGTGGTCTTGCCGGAAAGCTCTGTGTCACGATCAGCACGGAAGAGCTGGAAGCCGTCGAGGCGCAGCGCGCTGTCCGGTATATTTTCCCGGAGCCAGGTCTCAGTAAAGCAGAGGACAGCTGAGGAGGCGAGGTCCTTAAAACGCATCAGCAGTCTCAGTTCATCCACCTTGTTAGTGAGAGAGTTGGTATTGGACAGAAATATGCCAGGCAGCGCCGTTCGCGAGCCTCTCCTGCGAAGTCGCACGAGAGCGCCCGCTCGTCTTCCTCTCTTCCGCCGTCTCACTTTCCGAGCCAAACAATAAACCAGATCGGCGGCAGGGGCTAGAAAAACTGGGAGGAGGTCCGTGGGGGTGAAAGTCCTGATATTTAAAAGTTCTTCACGGGTATAAGTGCAAGCAGACACACAATTGACAAACAAAAACAAACAAAGAGCGCAGCAAAGCACCATGTCGACCGCTGTGGGCGCCATCTTGGATCATCTTGGACGCCAGAAGTGAGAGCCCGCTCGGGGCTCGCCTCCCCGCCTCACCGGGTAAGTGAAAAAACGATAAGAGTAGTGGTATTTCACCGACGGCCGAGGCCTCCCACTTATTCTACACCTCTCATGTCTCTTCACAGTGCCAGACTAGAGTCAAGCTCAACAGGGTCTTCTGGAGACGTGTAATAAACTGCCTTGAGACAAACCTGCCTCGTCAATTACACACTCCACAATGTTAGGAATGAGTGGAAGGTTGTCATTGAGTTCAATCAGGGTGGGGGGGCACTATCACCCTGTTAAGCTAGCAAAAGCAATTGAGAAAGAAATTGGGAGAGTTAAGTTTGCAGAGTTCTTGAATAATAACCGCTTGTTAATTCATGCATCAAGTAAGCAACAGCAAGAGAAAATACTGGCAATGACATGTCTAAACAGAGAACTAATGAAGGCACATGTTCCTGGCGCAACAGCAAACTTGAGGGGAGTTATATCAGGTGTCCCTTTGAGCATGTCTATGGAAGAAGTGAAAAACGAGATCCAAGGAGGAAAGGTGAAAGTGTGGTGACCCAGCACACTGCAGATTGACTCTAATTCACGCTCAGCGGGGCTGGAGGAAACAGAGGACAATTTGCATACGGACAGAGAGTCCCTGGGGGCAATCAGAACAATGGACTGTAGTGTATACATCCCCTGGATGAGGGAGCGGACATCCGGGCGCCAGTTTGTCACGCTAATAATAGGTATTGACTGATATGTATATCACTATGCTAACGTGCCATGCATTCTCTCTGTCTGTATAAAAGAGCTTACTATACATGCCTCAGCAGCACAGTAGAGCACAGTAGCGCACAGAGCTACGATGTGCTTCTCATTATGTTGGAGGTAATAAAACCCTGCAACCTCCCAGCTCGTCCCATCTCTCCTGATCTTATTCCTCTACACTGGTGACCCAACGTGTCATGGTGTGCCCCTCGCCTGATCTTTTCCCTCCACACTGGTGACCTGACGAGAGAGAATGACCGTCTGCTCCCTCTCACCGTGCTGTGGACTCCAGAGGACCAGCGAACACCTGCAACCTCTTCATCCACACCCACGAGGATCAGCGGCAGCGCTGGGACCAACACGCACCATGAACGGCGACACAAGCGAACCGAAGGAAGCAGCCTGAACGGGGAAATCATCGACGCTGTCTGCGTTGATTTCCACCAAACTCCCTGACCCTGACTCACCTCGCGACAGCGGACCTCCCGCGCACGGAAGCCCTGCACGCACACCGCAGGATTACGAGGACAGCACCACTGCCAGCTATGTGGTCACTGCGCCAAGCGCGCGCCACGCACAGGGACAAACTGGCTCCACAGACTGATACAGCGTCCTCCGCCACTTCACATGCCTGAGAAACACGGCCGATCGCCATCCTCGGAACCTTCAGGGCTGCTCACGCACCTGAAGCAGATGTGCAGCCCACACACAGGACTTTGTATGGGTTTCTCAGCCACGGCGCACAACGGGAGCCTAGCCGATTGCTGTCCTCGAGGGCTTTAGGGCTGCGTCCGCCCCTAAAGCCACACCGCCAAGTCCCTCACACAGCTGCAGTTGTTTCACAGCCGCTGCGCATCCTCGGGGAATTTGGCCATTGCCTTCCCCACATCCTTGCTGGACCGAGCCGCGAGGGGAGTCAGAGACTTAATTTTGTTTTTTTTTTGTTTTTTTCACAGCCGCTGCGGATCACTGCCCCTGGTTTACCGGGAAAGTCCCTCACCATCGCGGATCCACATGCAATTTTTGCACGGCCCAGACACCTTTGACGTCCCGGGCCGACACTCACTTACTCCCACCCCCTCCCCCTCCTCCTCCACAGTGCTCTTCCAGCACATCACTCCCTAAAGCCGGCCGATCGCTGGTGGGTTCCATTACGCACGACGTCCCGTGCGCCCACGATCCACGGCCGTTCAACGTGCTGGGACCCGGAGCGGAGCACACCGTCTTTTCCACCCCCACCGCCCCACCCCCCCCACGGACTGACATGCCCTCCGACACTCGTCTACAGCAGGACAGTTCTACCGGAGCTGGAGCCCAAACGACCGGGGGTGGGGGGGTGGGGTTCACAGCCCCTTCTGAGCATTCTGGGGGGGGCCGTGTGGTGACCCGTCCCATCTCGCCTGATCTTTTTCCTCCACAAAGGATGTGAAAAGGCTAAGGAGTAAAAGAGAAGGTTCACTGCAGGATACACTGTCTGTAATGATTCAATCTGAGGAAACACTCCCTAAATCAGTCCAAATAAGATACCTGTATAACAGTGTCAGACAATACGTCCCAAAGCCACTCAGATGCTACAAATGTCAAAGGATGGGTCACACTGCTCAGCAGTATAAGGGAAAGTTAAGATGTGCTAGATGTGGAGGGGAGCACGAGTATGGTAAATGTGAAAAGGACGCCAAAGTAAAGTATTGCAACTGCGGGGGTGACCACAGTGCTGCATATGGAGGATGTGTTGTGCAAAGGGAAGCTAGACAAGCCCAGGAAATCAGAATAAGTAAGAAAATCTCGTATGCGGAAGCTCTAAAGACAGAGAGGCAGGAGTGGTTAGAAACACAACAGGCCTTCCTCAAAGAAGTTCAGTTCAAAGGGAAGCACAGCAATCAACAAATCCCACACATGCACAAGATAATGCCGCTGCAAGGAATTTTTGTGGTCACAAATGCAAAATGGATGATGGCACATTGATAGTTAAGAGGATAAACTTTGTAGCTTTTATCTGCCGCACTGTTAATGTTGCAACACAGCTAAAGAAGAAAAGTGACAGAATCAAAACCATTGTGGAAGCAGCAGGAAGATTCCTAGAGGTGAACGTTATCAAAGCCGACCAGATTCATGGTTTATTGATAGCTGAAATTGGGGAGCCACGTGTTGAAACTTAATATCTGAATATGGCACTACACATACTACAGTGGAATGTGAGGAGTCTTATAGCAAACGGACAAGAACTCAAGAAGTATCTTTATGAACTACAAGATATTCCAGAGGTAGTGTGTGTACAGGAGACATGGCTTCAACCTCACTTAGATTTTGTCATTCCAGGATATAGTTCAATCAGAAAGGATAGAATTAACAGTGTAAATGGAGGAGGATGTGCCACTTTCATTAAAGATGGCCTGGCATATAGGGTGATTCCCTCCCCTGAGGATATAGAGTGTAATATTACTGAAATATGTAGTCCAAATGGACAAGGAAATATTAAGCTGATTAATTATTACAACCCATGTAGGAAGTTAACAGCAGATACTGTCAGTGTTATGGCAGGGGAAGGGCATATGAAAGAGGTATGGTGTGGAGACTTTAATGCCCTTAATAGCTTGTAGGGAAGCACACACAAATAACAATGGAAATGTTGTGGAAGAGATGTTAGATGAAAGATCGTTAATTTGTCTCAACAGTGGTAAAGGTACCAGGGTGGATGTGCATAGGGGCACATCATCATGCATTGACCTGACTCTGGTACCTGATTCTTTAGTGAGAGAGTGTGAATGGACTGTTATGAAAAATACAACTGTGGGAAGTGATCACTTCCCAATACTTACAGTCATTAAAACTGAAGCATGTATACAAGAGGGAAGATGTTTTACAAGATGGTGTTTTGACAAGGCAGATTGGGGAAAAATTTAGGCAATACTGTGTACAGTCATGTCATTTGGTAACATTAGAAGGTGGCATAGAAGAGTGATCAAGTCAGGTAACCAATCATATTCTGAATGCTGCAATAGCAAGTATATCTAAGAAAACAACACAGGGTAGAAAGAAGGTTGTATCCTGGTGGAATGAGGAATGTAGTATTGCAGTAAAAGAGCAAAACAAGCCATTCAGAGAGCTGAGGAAGAATGTGAATAGTGAAAACTTAATAGATTATAAAAAGAAAAGGGCAGTAGCTCGAAGGATGATTAAAAACAGGAAAAGGTCAACATGGAGAGAATTTTGTTCCACCCTTGGTAGGAAAACAGAACTAGGTGATGTCTGGGGTATGTTTAAAAAAATGAGTGTGAAAAGGGTATCGGTTAAAGTCCCAGCTCTAGTGGATGGGGACAAGATGGCTGTAACAGACAAAGAAAAGGCAGAAGTCCTAGGTAGAGCATTTGCAGCAGTGAATAGAGGAGAACGTCTTGGTGAGAGTCATAAACAGTAAAGGGAGCATAAACTCAGAGAAAATGCAAACATAAAAAAAGGAAGTGAAAGAAGATATGACTGTGTTAGACCTCGAGCTCACAATGTCAGAGCTTAAGAGAGCTTTGCAAGATAGCGGATACACAGCTCCAGGATATGATCAGTTAAGCTATGCTATGTTCCGGCAGTTGCCTATGCAATCAATGGAACTGGTGCTGAAATTGTTTAACAGAATATGGAAGGAGGGGGTTATCCCAAGTGGGTGGAAAAAGATTGTAATTTTACCATTTAATAAGCCAGGGAAAGATCCAGCTCATCCAGACAATACAGGCCAACAGCATTAACGTCACACTTAGGGAAATGGATGGAGAAGGTGTTAGTTTATAGACTCTCATATGTACTAGAGCAAAGACGATTAATAAACAACTATCAGAATGGTTTTAGAAGAGGAAGATCCACAGTGGATGCTCTAGTTAGGGTAAGTAATGATATTGAAAAGACTCTCAAAATAAGATAAGATAAGATAAGATAAGCCTTTATTAGTCCCACAATGGGGAAATTCCAGGATTGCAACAGCACAGGGATAGCAACACTCAGAGCAACAATCAGAAGGCAAGAGAAAAACAAGAGCAGCGAGTATACATATGTACATATAAATATAAATATATACATATAGACACACAGTGCGGAGCATTGTAGCTAGATGGAATAAATATATAAATATATAAACACACAGTGCGGAGTATTGTAGCTAGATGGAATGAATATGTAAATATATAAACACAGTGCGGAGCATTGTAGCTAGATGGAATAAATATATGAATATATAAGCACACAGTGCGGAGCATTGTAGCTAGATGGAATAAATATGTAGATATATAAACACGCACAGTGCGGAGCATTGTAGCTAGATGGAATAAATATGTAAATATATAAACACACAGCATTGAGCATTGTTGCTAGATGGAATAAATATATAAATATATAAACACACACAGTGCGGAGCATTATAGCTAGATGGAATGAAAGAGCACAACCGTCTACTTAGTTATCGTACATGGCATGATTATGTACCCATACATATTCTCACCCTCCATAGCGACCGGTATTTTCCTAGTTGTAAACCGGAGGGGACCATTGTGTAAGTCTATTGCGTCTTTTGCATTCAATACTATTAGGTTGTCACGTCTTTTTGCTATCTCTGCGAGCAGCCCTGCTTAGGTTGTACAGTCTGACAGCCGTAGGTAGGAAGGACCTGCGAAACCTCTCGGTTGTGCACCTAGGATGATGTAGTCTGCTGCTAAATGAGCTCCTCAGTGCATTCAGTATGTCCTGCATAGGGTGGAACTTGGACTCCAGCAGAGATGACAGTTTAGCCACCGTCCTTCTCTCTCCCATCTCCTCCACTGGGTCAAGGCGCTGCCCCAGGACAGAGCTAGCTTTCTTGATCAGTTTGTTCAGTCTCTTCCTATCGGCTGCTGTAATGTCACTGCCCCAGCAGACCACTCCAAAAGTGATGGCTGATGCCACCACCGTGTCATAGAATGACTTCAGCAGCGCCCTTTGTACACCAAAAGACCTGAGTCTCCTCAGTAGGAACAGCCTGTGCTGTCCCTTCTTGTAGAGTGCGTCAGTATTGTGTGACCAGTCTAGTTTATTGTTCAGATGAACACCCAGGTACTTGTAGGATGTCACCATCTCAATGTCTGTTCCCTGTATATTTACTGGTGCTGTGAGGGGTTGTCCTTGCCTGTGGCAGTCCACCACCAGCTCCTTAGTTTTCCTTGCGTTGATCTGGAGGCAGTTCCGATGGCACCAGTCCATGAAGTCCTGGATAAGCCCTCTGTACTCAGCTTCATCTCCGTTGGAGATGAGGCCAACGATCGCAGAGTCATCAGAGAACTTCTGTAGATGGCAGTGTGTTGCGTTGATCTGGAGGCAGTTCCGATGGCACCAGTTCACAAAGTCCTGGATAAGCCCTCTGTACTCAGCTTCATCTCCGTTGGAGATGAGGCCAACAATCAGAGTCATCAGAGAACTTCTGTAGATGGCAGTGTGTTGTGTTGTGTGAGAAGTCCGCAGTATAAAGGGTGAACAGGAAGGGAGCCAAAACCATTCCCTGGGGGGCCCCCGTGCTACCGATCGTGTCGGACTCACAGTCCCGGGTTCTCACAAACTGAGGCCGGTTTGTGAGGTAGTCCAGGATCCATGATGACAGGTGCTGGTCCACCCCTGCGCACAGCAGCTTGTCCTTCAGGATCATCGGTTGGATGGTGTTGAAAGCACTGGAGAAGTCAAAGAACATGATGAAAGAAGTAATGGTTATAGTTTATCTGGATATTGAAAAGACTTATGACTCACTGTGGAGGGATGGACTTCTTGTCAAATTGAATAAAACGGGCATTGGTGGTAGGATGTATAATTGGATAATGGATTTTTTTAACACACAGGACAATTAGGGTTAAAGTAGGATCAGAAGTTTCTAATGACTTTGAAATTGAAAATGGTGTTCCTCAGGGGAGTGTGATAAGCCCAGTTTTATTCAACATAAGGATTAATGACGTGTTTGAGGATCAAGAGGGATCCATCAAAACAGCACTATATGCAAATGATGGAGCCATATGGACGAGGGAAAAAATGAGAAATTTGTGTTCAAAAACATCAGGAAATCAGTGGAAAAAGTGGGAAAGTGGTCATATAAGATAAGATAAGATAAGCCTTTATTAGTCCCACAACGGGGAAATTCCAGGATTGCAACAGCACAGGGATAGCAACACTCAGAGCAACAATCAGAAGGCAAGAAAAAAAAAAAAAAAGCAAGCAAGCAAGAGCAGCTAATATACATATGTACATATTACTATAAATATATATATATACACACAGACACACAGTGCAGAGCATTGTAGCTGGATGAGATAAATATGTAGATATATAAACACCCACAGTACGGAGCATTGCAGCTAGGTGGAATAAATATGTAAATATATACGCACACAGTGCGGAGCAATGTAGCTAGATGGAATAATATGCAGATATACACTACCGTTCAAAAGTTTGGGGTCACCCAGACAATTATTTTGTGTTTTCCATGAAAAGTCACACTTATTTACCACCCTGAGTTGTAAAATGAATAGAAAATATAGTCAAGACATTGACAAGGTTAGAAATAATGATTTGTATTTGAAATAATAATTTTTTCCTTCAAACTTTGCTTTCGTCACAGAATCCTCCATTTGCAGCAATTACAGCATTGCAGACCTAACATGATTGCACAAGGGTTTTCTAATCATCCTTTAGCCTTCTGACGCAATGAGCAAACACATTGTACCATTAGAACACTGGAGTGATAGTTGCTGGAAATGGGCCTCTATACACCTATGTAGATATTGCACCAAAAACCAGACATTTGCAGCTAGAATAGTCATTTACCACATTAGCAATGTATAGAATATATTGCTGATTAGTTTAAAGTTATCTTCATTGAAAAAAAGTGCTTTTCTTTCAAAAATAAGGAAATTTCTAAGTGACCCCAAACTTTTGAACGGTAGTGTATAAACACACAGTGCAGAGCATTGTAGCTAGATGGAATAAATATATAGATATATAAATATAAATATAAACATAAACACACAGTGCAGAGCATTGTTGCTAGATGGGATGAAACAGCACAACCGTCTACTTAGTTATCCTACATGGTATGATTATGTGCCCATACATATTCTCACCCTCCATAGCGACCGATATTTTCCTAGTTGTATGCCGGAGGGGACCATGGTGTAAGTCTATTGCATCTTTTGCATTCAAAAAACTATTAGGTTGTTACGTCTTTTTTGCTATCTCTGCGAGCAGCCCTGCTTAGGTTGTACAGTCTGACAGCCGTTGGTAGGAAGGACCTGCGAAACCTCTCGGTTGTGCACTTGGGATGATGTAGTCTGCTGCTAAATGAGCTCCTCAGTGCATTCAGTATGTCCTGCATAGGGTGGAACTCGGACTCCAGCAGAGATGACAGTTTAGCCACCGTCCTTCTCTCTCCTATCTCCTCCACCGGATCAAGGTGCTGCCCCAGGACAGAGCTAGCTTTCTTGATCAGTTTGTTCAGTCTCTTCCTATCGGCTGCAGTAATGCCACTGCCCCAGCAGACCACTCCAAAAGTGATGGCTGATGCCACCACCGTGTCATAGAATGTCTTCAGCAGCGCCCCTTGTACACCAAAAGACCTGAGTCTCCTCAGTAGGAACAGCCTGCGCTGTCCCTTCTTGTAGAGTGCGTCAGTATTGTGTGACCAGTCTAGTTTATTGTTCAGATGAACACCCAGGTACTTGTAGGATGTCACCATCTCAATGTCTGTTCCCTGTATATTTACTGGTGCTGTGAGGGGCTGCCCATGCCTGCGGCAGTCCACCACCAGCTCCTTAGTTTTCCTCACGTTGATCTGGAGGCAGTTCCGATGGCACCAGTCCATGAAGTCCTGGATAAGCCCTCTGTACTCAGCTTCATCTCCATTGGAGATGAGGCCAACGATCGCAGAGTCATCAGAGAACTTCTGTAGATGGCAGTGTGTTGTGTTGTGTGAGAAGTCCGCAGTATAAAGAGTGAACAGGAAGGGAGCCAACACCGTTCCCTGGGGGGGCCCCCGTGCTACCGATGATCGTGTCGGACACACAGTCCCGGGTTCTCACAAACTGGGGCCGGTTCGTGAGGTAGTCCAGGATCCATGATGACAGGTGCTGGTCCACCCCTGCACGCAGCAGCTTGTCCTTCAGGATCATCGGTTGGATGGTGTTGAAAGCACTGGAGAAGTCAAAGAACATGATCCTCACCGCATTCCCGGGCTTCTCCAGGTGGGACAGAGAACGGTGAAGGAGGAAGATCACCGCATCCTCCACCCCAATGCCATGCTGGTAGGTGAACAGGAGTGGATCCATCGCTGTTTCCACCAGGGGGCAGAGGTGAGCAAGGAGCAGTCTCTCCAGGGTCTTCATCAAGTGGGACGTTAAGGCCACCGGTCTGTAGCTGTTCAGGTCTTTGGGGTGGGAAGTTTTTGGTACAGGTACCACACAAGATGTTTTCCACAGCTGTGGTACCCTCCCCAGCTTCAGGCTCAGGTTGAAGATGTACGTCACAATCCCACACAGCTGGTCTGCACAGGACTTGAGGAGCTTTGCGCTGATGCCGTCCGGTCCCGGCGCCTTCCTCGCCTTGATCTTCCTCAGCTCCGTCCTCACCTGGGTCCTGGTCAGGGTCAGGATGGGGGGCTGTGTGTTGGGAGTGGGGGGGTGTTGGTGGAGTGGGGAGTGGGCAGCAGGACTTGATGTCTTTAGAGGCAGCAGTGGTTGTTGTGCAGTCAGGGGGGAGGGCGGTTGGTCAAACCTATTGAAAAACAGATTCAGATTGTTCGCCCACTCCCTGCCCCCCGTGGCCTGGGGGGAGGTATTCTGGAGCCCAGAGATGGTTTTGAGGTTTCTCCAGACCCCGCTGATGTCGCTCTGTTGCAGCTTGTCCTCCATCTTCTTCCTGAAGCTGTCCTTGCCTTCTCTGATCTTTCTCCTCAGCTCCCTCTGTACGGACTTCAACATCTCCCTATTCCCCGACCTGAAGATCCTCTTCTTCTCTCTCAGAAGTGTTTTTATCTCATATATGAGTGGGGAACAGTAAAACCTGCTATATGATTTTCACAAAAAAATGCTGAACTGCTACAGAACCATTATTATATAATCAACCAATAGAGAAAGTGAGTGCGTTCAAATTAGGATTGTGGTTTGATAGTGCATACACATGGAGAGTTCATGTTGAAAATCTGGAGACAGTGCAAAAAAGTCATTAATCTCATAAAAGTTGTAGCTGGACACGAATGGGGTGCAGATAAACAGGCATTAATTGACATTTACAGAGCACTAATGAGATCGACAATAGACTATGGATGCATGATTTATGGAGCAGCAGCAAAAACAACTCTGGGAAAAAATAGACAGAATGCAGCATAGAGCACTTTGCCTGTGCGCTGGAGATGTCAAAACAACACCAAAAAATGCAGTTTTAATAGAAGCAGGAGAAATGCCAATGGATTTGAGAAGAGATAAACTCGCATTATCAAGCTGAAAGGAAGTGAGGAAGTGAATGTTTAAAGAAAAAACAACACTACAGTACTGCTGGGAATATTCTAACTTCCAGGGACACAGGTTTAGGTGGACAATTGAAAGAAAAGCCAGAATGTATGGACTAGACACTATTGATATTGCTAACACCAGTCCAGTGAATAATATTCCCCCTTGGCTGTTTCCGGGAAAAAAGGTAGACAGTCTGCTAATGAGGAAAAAGGATTGGCATATGAGTGAGTGAAGTTGGTGTTTAAACAAGCATTTACCTCAGGAACAATTACTATAACTACTTAGAGCTCTATACTGACGGTTCAAAGAAAAAGAGCGCTCTGTTGGAGTTGGAGTATACATTCCAGAGTTTAAAGTGACCATCTCAAAAAGACTCCAACAATACATCCATGTATACAGCAGAGATGGTGGCAATAATTATTATTGGTTTGCAATGGGTGGAGGAGGTCAGACCGGACCGGGTGGTGGTGTGCACAGATTCACTTGCAACTTTAAAAACCATACAGACACTAAAATCTACAAGGGAAGACTTGGTGATTGAGCTATATCACAATTTATTTAGGGTACACAAGGGTGATGGAGGAATTCAGTTTTGTTGGGTTCCTGCACACGAAGGGTTGAATGGGAATGACTGCAGACAAATTAGCAAAAAGTGCACTTGGGAAAGAAATAACTATACCATTGTCTCTTGGAAAAGGTGAAGGGAAAGCAGTAATCAAGAAAAAAGGAACTGAGCTATGGCAAAAAGGATGGGATGAAGATCATAGAGGTTGTATTACAAAATACAAAAATCTTTTGCAATAAAGAATTACAAAACAACAAACAGGAGGGAAGACATCATCATGGCAAGACTCAGACTGGATCATACAGGTTTAAAGGTGAACTGAACTCAATGGCACTGAACGGCACTGGGTGATAGTACATACAATTATAAAGATAATTTATCATTGGCACCCCCTCCACAAATCCCGGAATCTTGGAGAAAATCGCGATTTAGAATTTCCCGCCCTGAAAAACCAGACAAATCCGCCGAAGCACAGCCGGAGTTCCGCGTGACGTCACAAGTGTGACACAGTCCTCATGTTTACCATTGAGAGCACGTCGACACTGGTTGTTTTTGGTGCATTTTGTCATGATAGTCGACTACAAAACACTTCCAACACCTGGGAAGATCTGTTCAGTGGCCAAGGAAAGCTGTCATGGCGATGAAAGAAAAGAAAGGGGGAGGAAAAGCGACCGGGAAGCGATGCGTTTCTAGATATACAGTGATCCATCACTTATCGCGTTTAATGGGGACCAGAACCGACCGCGAAAAGTGAAAAACCGCGAAGTAGCGTCACCCCCCCCCCAAGGGCGTCACAAGCACTATTTTGCACAAAAAGGCACAAGAGAACAGCGAAAAGTGCCACTAAGCAACACGAGCGATAAAGAAGGCGCTCTGCAGGGAGAGAAGCTGGGTAAAACGTCTCGGCCAATCAGCTTGCGAGGTGAAACGTCTCGGCCAATCAGCTTGCGAGATTCCCGAGCGGTGAAGAGGTGGGCGGAGAGGAGTGGAGCGGTGGTCAGAGAGGTAGATTTTGAGCTGTGCGGGCTCTCCGTGTTGATACCTGATGTTCTCATGAGAAGGCAGGGAGACTACATTAGAACATCAGGTATCAACACGGAGAGCCCGCTCTCCCCGGCTCCCCAGCCGGCTCGGGAATCTCGCAAGCTGATTGGCCGAGACGTTTTACCTCGCAAGCTGATTGGCCGAGACGTTTTACCCAGCTTCGCTCCCTGCCGAGCGGAAGACCGCATTAAACGCGATAAGTGAGGGATAACTGTAATAAGTTGGAAAAATGCTGATGTTTTTTTTCCCCTTTCTTTTTTATTGTTAATTTTCCTTATCCTGACACCCCTAACATGCCAAAGACTCACCATTCTGTATTCAATAAGCGACTCTCCTCCCCATCACTGCTGTGGTCTGAGTCGGTGCTGGAATCCCCCGAAAATTCTGGCTCTAATCTGTACGGTTCGATGCCTCCCTCACTCTCTTCCTGTTCACTTGACACTCCTGCATCCTCCTCTGTCTTGTCACCGATCCTGAATGCCTCTTCACTCTGAAAACTCTGGTGTTCTTGACTGCTGGAACTGCTATCATCTGCCATTGTTGTTTTGATAAGGAGCACACTCGTGACGTCACGCAGCGTCGTCTGCACTACTTCCGGTTTGTTTGGCACTGCCAGCCAGAGGAAAAAGTTTATCGGCTTATAGCTTGGCCATCGCACGGCCTAAAAATTTCTTTTATGTGTTGAAAAATACAATAGGTAATAAGGAATTAATCTGCTATTCTACTTTTTTGGCAAAAAGGTGAGTTCAGTTCACCTTTAAACGGCACTTTATTCACCGTGGAGAAAAGTGAAAGTGACAAATGTAGAGAATGTGGAGTAAAGAAAATGTCGAGCACATCTTATTACACTGTCACAAGTATGGAAATGAAAGAGAGAGAATGAAAAATGAAGTTCGAAAGGCCAGTAGGGAATGGGATTTAACTGGGATTCTGGGAAAAGATGGAGATGGAGAGGCACTAAGAACCACAAGAAGGGCTCTTTTCTCTTTTTTAAATAACACAGGATTAAGTCATAGAATTTAGGGGTTGGGCTCAAATGACATAATGTTACACACTCTTGTACAGTAGGTGGCGGTATGCACCTTTCAGTTGTTTGCTATCTGCCAGTAACCGAGAGAAGAGGAAGAAGAAGAAGAGGCAGTTTCTTCCGCTTTTCCTCTGCCAAGCGGCTGCATGTGCAGTCGGGTGTATAGAGCCCAGCTTGTTTAATAAAGCAGTGTTCAGCTCCACTCCTGGCCTCATCCTTGTTTGCGAATTACGACATAACAGGAGGGGCAGTATACACATTCAGCAAGATCACTTTTTTGTTATCCAGTTTGCCTTTCGCCAGGATGAACCTACCCTCTTTGTTTTTAATTTCAGACAGAAGCTCAAAGTGGGCAGAATTTGGTATTGTAGAGGGTAAAAGGGAAGGATGTGGAGGTGAGGCACAAGCGTAGGTCCACATAGAATCTTTATTAACCCTCTAACGTAATTAATGCCACCGCGGTGCGGTGGCGCAGTGGTTAGCACTGCGGCAGCACAACAACTCACCCTTGGCCATGGGATCCCTGGTTCGATCCCAGCCCCTGACCAACAGTGATCTGTGTGGAGTTTGCATGTTCTCCCCGTGTCTGCGTGGGTTTACTCCGGGATTTCTCCGGTTTCCTCCCACAGGCCAAAAACATGCAGGTTAGGTTAATTGGAGACTCTAAAGTGGCCCTTGTAATGTTCTCCTTGAACCATGTAATGACGAGGCGCACACACCGGGTGTCAGTTAGGACTTTTTACTTGTCACTTCAACTGCAACCAACAACTAACCACACAGTGGCTCAAGTACAACTCCTTTTATAGTCAGGTCATGGCCAGGGTCATACTGCCCTCTTGTGGTGACTCTATAGGAACTTCACATATCAATACATCTCCCTTTTTTTCAAGTAAAGGTCATGTCCAACTATAAACTTTTTCTCAAATTTCAATAAACAAAATAAACTCCATTTCTTTTTTTCATCTTTGTCAACCTTGTACACTGAATCACAACTTTAACATTTCTCTGTTTTCAACTCCACATCAACACATTTTTTTTTTCATTCATCTCAGTACTCCTTACATTTCCTCAATCAATCTTTTCGGTTTCACAATTTGCCTTTGTGAGCATCTCCTTTGTGTCACCTCAGTCTGTTCGTTAGTGTCTGTCTCTATGTTCTGGTTCTCAGCCATTTCTGATTGTTCTGTTTGGCTGGGAATTGGCATGTCGCTTGTTTCACTGTCTGTGACTCTCATTTTTGTCTGAGGCACTTTCAGTAAGTGACGTCGGTTTCGCCTCATTGTTTTTCCATGCTCTGTGATGACTTCATATGATCTGGGAGTTGTTTCCTTGACCACTTTTGCCAGCGGTCCCCATTCTCCATCACATCTCACTCGCACTATGTCCTCATGTGCAAGTGGTCTCAGAGGTCGTGCTGTTCTGTTGTACAGTTCAGTTTGCCTCTCATCACGCCTCACATCTCTCTTTTCCATCACTTGAGATGCTGATGGAAGTCGCGTTCTGAGTTTTCTGTTCATGAGCATTTCTGCTGGTGAAAGTCCATTCTCCAGTGGTGATGCTCGGTAATTCAGGATCGCCAGATGTGGGTCTTCTGCATTGTCTGCAGCCTTTTTCAGTATGCGCTTCACTATTTGCATCCCTTTCTCTGCTAACCCATTCGACTGTGGGTACAGAGGGCTTGAGGGCACGGTGGCGCAGTGGTTAGCACTGCGGCAGCACAGTTTACCCTTGGCCGGGGGATTGTGGGATCGTGGGTTCGATCCCCGACCAACAGTGATCTGTGTGGAGTTTGCATGTTCTCCCCGTGTTGCGTGGGTTTACTCCGGGATTTCTCCGGTTTCCTCCCACATGCCAAAAAACATGCATGTTAGGTTAATTTGGCTGTTCTAAATTGTCCCTAGATATTTGTTTCCTATAGGCCCTTAGAATAGAGGGTTAGTATTAATGAAAGCGCTTTGAGTGGTCTTTGTGACTAGAAAAGCGCTATATAAGTGCAGGTTAGTTAGTTAGTTAGTAGTGCTTGAACCCATATGTGTCTGCAAAGTCTTTGAAGCACTGACTCGTGAATTGTGGTCCGTTATCACTTACAACAGTCATTGGAATTCCATGGCGTGCGAACATTGTCTTTGTATGTGCAATCACTCTTTCTGCTGTTGTGTCACTCAACCCTGCAAACTCTGGGTAGGTGGAATGATAGTCCATGACTAACAGATAGTCCTTGCCCTTAAGCTGAAATAGATCCATGCCCACTTTTCTCCATGGCCCTTGAGGCTTCTCATGGGGCCTCATAGGCTCCTTTGGCTGTTGATACCTGTGGCGCTGGCAAGTGTCACAGCGCTGCACATATGCCTCAATGTCCTTGTGCATGTTGGGCCAATACAAAACATCACGTGCACGTCTTTTGCACTTTTCAATACCCAAGTGCCCCTCATGCACTAATTTAACCATTTCTGATCTCATGGAGGTAGGTATGACTATCCTTGTACCTTTTAACAGAACCCCATCTAACACAGACAGTTCACCTTTAAAGTGTTGGTAAGGCTTGTCAATCATAACCTGTCCTGGCTGATGTATCTGTTCCATTACTCTTTTTAGTTTCTCATCTTTTTGTGTTTCTTTCACTATCTTCGTCCATTTTGCATCTGACACTGGCATGTGTGCCTTAATAGAGTCTACATGTATTTGCACAGCTTCCTCTGTTGTGCTGCTGGTGTTGCTCAAGCTAGCCCTACTCAGCGCATCGGCTACAATTAGTTGCTTGCCTGGTGTAAACTCAAATTTCAAGTCATATTTCTGTAATCTTAACATTAGACGCTGGATGCGCGGTGGTGCGTCACCCAGTGGCTTCTGTGAGATAGCAATCAGTGGTTTGTGGTCTGTTTCTAGTATTACTGACCGTCCATACACATATTCATGAAACTTCTCACATCCAAACACTGCACCTAGAGTCTCTTTCTCTATTTGCGCGTAATTTTTTTCTGCGCTTGTCATGGTGCGCGATGCGTATGCGACTGGATACCACTCTGTGTCATGTTTTTGCAATAGCACAGCTCCTAGGCCGGCTTTGGACGCATCTGTGGACACTTTCAGCAGTTTGTCCTGATCATAGAATTTTAACACTGGCTCCTTTATTAGACTGCTTTTGAGCCACTCCCATTCTCTGGCATGCTCTGCCATCCACTGCCACATTGTATTGGTCTCTAACAAGCTTCTAAGAGCTATTGTGTTAGCTGATAAATTTGGGATAAATTTCCCCATGTAATTGACTAGCCCTAAGGCTCTTTGCAAGTCATTTTTGTCCTGCGGTACTGGCAGCTCTGCTATGGCCCGCACTTTTTCCGGATCTGGTTGCACGCCTGCCCCAGATAACTTCTCTCCCAGGTATGTAATCTCCTGTACCCCAAATTGGCACTTACTCTTATTCAGTTTCATACCTGACTTTTGCGCCTGTGTGAGAACTCTAGCCAACCTTTCGTCGTGCTCCTCTTTTGTTTTTCCCCAGACTACCACATCATCAAGAAAAACTCCCACCCCTTCTATTCCGTCAAACAATTGCTGCACAGTTCTATGGAAAATTTCAGGGGCTGAGCTAATCCCAAACGGCATTCGTAGAAAGCAATGCCTTCCGAATGGCGTATTAAATGTGCACAATTTAGCGCTTTCCTCGTCGAGCACTATTTGGTAAAACCCAGATTTGGCATCTAATTTTGTGAAGTAATTTGCTCCACTCATTGTGCTGGTTATGTCAGATTTTGTTGGTAGCCTGTAATGCTCCCGCTGTATTACTTTATTTAGATCTTTCGGATCTATGCACAATCTCAAATCTCCATTTGGCTTCTCCACTATAACTAGAGAGTTAACCCATTCAGTTGGTTCCTCAATTTTTCTGACCACTCCGTCTGCTATCAGTGAGTCTAGTGTTTCTCTCAGCCTCTTTTTAAGAGCTATTGGCACTTTTCTTGCTGGATGTATGACTGGCTCTGCATTCTCTTTCAGCCTAATTTTTTGTTTGCCTGGTAGGCGGCCTATTCCTTTGAACACCTCTTTGTATTCTTTCACCCAGTCAGTGTGTTTGTGCTTACTTGTTGTAGCCTCTGTATTTTCTCGTGCTGTCACCTTGTCTGTATCAATGACATTCACCCTCTTGATCAGACCTAGCTGATCGCATGTTTTTAAACCCAAAATTGCTTGTCTATTTCCATCAACAAGTACAAACAATGCATTCACTGTCTTATCTTTGTTTGACAGTGTAACCCTGCACATTCCTTTAGTGGGTATTGACTTATCGTCATATGTTCTCAGATTAATCTTTTTATCTCTTATTTTCGGTTTGTTTTTCAGTCTTTTAAAATCTTTCATTGGCAGGATGTTTACCTGCGCACCTGTGTCGAGCTTCAGTGACATGTCCGTGCCATTCATCTCCAAGCACACTATCCATTCGTCAGCGCTCGTCTCTCCCTCGATGGCGTCCACGTAAAACTGATCCTCTTCGCTGTCGCTCTTTTTCTCCACGAGTTCAGAATCAGAATCAGGTTTATTGCCATTGTTCATGTAGTACACAAACTAGGAATTTGTCTCGGTACAATGCTGCAACATTAAACATGATAAGATAAGAGAAATAAACTATACATGTAATAAAGTGTAGGATAAGATTAAGTGATACTGGTCAACAGTTAAAATATATATTAGCCAGCAGCAGATACTGTGGAGAACTATATAGTGCAGTCGGTAATGCAGGAAGAAAACAGTGATGATTGACATGAGTCTGGTTGAGCTGCTGTACATGGTGCACGAGAGTCACTTAGTGTTCAGCAGTCTAATGGCAGAGGGGAAGAAGCTGTTCATGTGACGGGAGGTTTTAGTCTGGATGGACCGAAGTCTTCTACCAGAGGGGAGGGGGGCAAACAGTACGTGACCAGGGTGTGAGGGATCGGCTATGATCCGGCCAGCACGCCTCCGGGTCCTGGAGATGTACAGATCCTGGAGAGATGGGAGCTTGCAGCCGATCACCTTCTCAGCAGTGCGCACGACGCGCTGCAGCCTTAGTCTGTCCCTGGCAGTGGCTCCTGCGTACCACACGGTTATGGAGGTGGTGAGGATGGGCTCGATGATGGCTGTGTAGAACTGCACTAACATCTTGGTGGGTAGCTTGAGCTTCCTCAGCTGCCGCAGGAAGAACATCCTCTGCTGGGCTTTTTTGATGAGTGAGCTGATGGTCAGCTCCCATTTGAGGTCCCTGGTGATGGTAGTGCCTAGGAAGCGGAAGGAATCAGCAGTGGTGATGGGAGAGCCTGAGAGGGTGAGGGGGGGCAGAGGAGTAGTGACTTTCCTGAAGTCTACAATCATCTCCACTGTCTTCAGAGCATTCAGCTGCAGGTTGTTATTGCTGCACCAGGACGCCAGCTGGGCCACCTCTCTCCTGTAGGCGGACTCGTCGCCGTTGGAGATGAGCCCGATGAGGGTGGTGTCGTCCGCAAACTTGATCAACTTGACAGACTGGTGGCTGGAGGTGCAGGAGTTGGTGTAAAGGGAGAAGAGTAGGGGGGAAAGTACACAGCCCTGGGGTGATCCGGTGCTGATGCTAGTATAGTCTGAGACAGTCTTTCCCAGCCGCACATGCTGCCTCCGGTCCGTCAGGAAGTCGATGATCCACCTGCAGAGGGAGTCAGGCACGTTGAGCAGGGACAGCTTGTCCCGGAGCAGAGCGGGGCGGATGGTGTTGAATGCGGAGCTGAAGTCCACAAACAGGATCCTGGCGTAGGTTCCCGGGGAGTCCAGGTGCTGCAGGATGGAGTGGAGGGCCAGGTTGACTGCATCGTCTACAGACCTGTTGGCTCGGTAGGCAAACTGCAGCGGGTCCAGGAGAGGGGTGGTGATGGACTTGAGGTGGGACAGGACCAGGCGCTCAAAGGACTTCATGACTACAGAGGTGAGCGCTACAGGTCTGTAGTCATTAAGTCCAGTGATCCGTGGCTTCTTGGGGACAGGGATGATGGTGGAGGATTTGAGGCAGGATGGCACGTGGCATAACTTAAGGGAGGTGTTAAAAATGTCTGTGAATACAGGAGCCAGCTGTTTCGCACAGAGTCTCAGGGTGGAGGGAGACACGCCGTCTGGGCCGGGGGCCTTGCGCGGGTTCAGTCTGGAGAACTGTTTGAGCACATCCTGCTCACTGATGATAAGGGGAGGGGGGGAGGAGGGGGGGGGGTGCCTTAAATGAAGTAGGGAATGTGGAGGCTGTGGAGCTGGAGGGAGGGGGGGAGTTGGACACAGATGACGAGGTGTCAAAACGGGCATAGTGTTGGGACAGTCTCTGACAAAGGGCTTTGTCATCCTGACCTTTAGGAGCCTGAGGCCGATAGTTGGTGATCTGCCTCAGTCCTCTCCACACGGAAGCCGAATCATTAGCAGTGAACTGCTGCTGGAGTCTCTCTGAGTACACAGATTTAGCCCTCTTCAGCTCTCTGTTAAACCGGTATTTAACCTCCCTGTAGCAGTCCCTGTCTCCACTTTTCAGCGCTGCTTCCTTCTCCTTCCTGATCTGTCTGAGCTTAGCTGTGAACCAGGGTTTGTCATTAGAGTAACTCACCCTGGTGCGTGATGGAAGAATGTTCTCTTCACAAAAGTGGATATATGAGTTCACAGTGTCCGTGTACTCATCCAGATCATGCGTGGCTCCTTTAAGCATGCCCCAGTCAGATATTTCCATGCACGTTTCCAGCTTCTCCTCAGCTTCACTGGTCCGTATCTTCGTAGTGCTCACAACAGGTTTAGTGAGCTTCAATCTCTGTCTGTATGTGGGAATGAGGTGAACCATCACGTGATCAGATAATCCCAGCGCAGCTCGAGGGACAGCGCGATATGCGTCTTTCACTGTGGTGTAACAGTGATCCAGTGTGTTTAATCCTCTGGTGGGGCATTTAATAAACTGTTTGTAGCGGGGGAGATCGTGGCTCAGATTGCACTGATTAAAGTCGCCAGCCACAATAATCAGCGAGTCTGGAAAACTCCGCTCTGTGTGTTGAATGTGATCCGCGAGCACGCGCTGAGCTTCGCGCGTGTCCGCGTCGGGAGGGGCGTACACAGCGATCAGTATAAAAGAAGCAAACTCCCGCGGGGAATAGAAGGGCTTGCAATTGATAACAAGAAATTCCAAGGCAGGAGAACAGTGTTTGGAAATTACCGTTACATCAGAGCACCAGATGCAGTTGATGTAGAAGCAGACTCCGCCTCCTGTGGTCTTGCCGGAAAGCTCTGTGTCACGATCAGCACGGAAGAGCTGGAAGCCGTCGAGGCGCAGCACGCTGTCCGGTATATTTTCCCGGAGCCAGGTCTCAGTAAAGCAGAGGACAGCTGAGGAGGCGAGGTCCTTAAAACGCATCAGCAGTCTCAGTTCATCCACCTTGTTAGTGAGAGAGTTGGTATTGGACAGAAATATGCCAGGCAGCGCCGTTCGCGAGCCTCTCCTGCGAAGTCGCACGAGAGCGCCCGCTCGTCTTCCTCTCTTCCGCCGTCTCACTTTCCGAGCCAAACAATAAACCAGATCGGCGGCAGGGGCTAGAAAAACTGGGAGGAGGTCCGTGGGGGTGAAAGTCCTGATATTTAAAAGTTCTTCACGGGTATAAGTGCAAGCAGACACACAATTGACAAACAAAAACAAACAAAGAGCGCAGCGAAGCACCATGTCGACCGCTGTGGGCGCCATCTTGGATCGAGAGTTGCACCCTCTTCTTTGAGAAGCAGGTCTTTGCGAAGTGATTTTTTCCGCCACACTTGCGACATTCCTTCCCGAATGCTGGACACTACTTCGGCGCGTGTTGCCTTCCACACCGCTCACAGTTCCCGCGCGCGCGCTCTGGGTTTGCCTCCCTTTTTCTTGCATGCAACGTTCCTTTTGGCTTCGCGCACTGCACTGCATCGACCTCAGCAGTCTCTTTTTCCTTGCTGCTAAAAGTCTTTAATTGTGCCTTTGTACTCTCAGACGCTTGGCAAATCTGTATCGCTTTCTCCAGCGTTAAGTTAGTCTCTTTAAGTAATTGCATCCGCAATTTGTTGTCTTGGACCCCAATTACAATTTGGTCCCGTATCATTGACTCACTCAATGTTCCAAAGTTGCATGACTGACATTTCAACCGTAGGTCTGTGACATACAGCTCGATGGACTCTGACTCTTTCTGAAGTCTTTTTCTGAACACATACCTCTCGTACGTTTCATTCTTTCTCGGTGTGCAATAATCATCAAATTTCTTCATCACGGCGTCGAAGTTGCCTTTTTCTTCTTCCGTGAAGATGAATGTGTTGAACACATTCAACGCAGCTCGCCCCGCCACTGTTAGCAGTAATGCTATCTTCCTCTCCTCGTCACGGAGACCGATAGCAAGCGAATAAAGTTCAAAACTTTGTTTGAATGCTTTCCAGTTCTCGTTGACGTTACCAGTCAACTTTAACTCGTCCGGCTGTCGAAGAGCGTTCATCTTCGCCGTCGGTTCGTAGTTTTATCCTGGTACCATGTAATGTTCTCCTTGAACCATGTAATGACGAGGCGCACACACCGGGTGTCAGTTAGGACTTTTTACTTGTCACTTCAACTGCAACCAACATTTACATATTTATTCCATCTAGCTACAATGCTCTGCACTGGGTGTGTTTATATTTATATATCTATATATTTATTCCATCTAGCTACAATGCTCCGCACTGTGTTTTTATATATCTACATATTATTCCATCTAGCTACATTGCTCCGCACTGTGTGTGTTTATATACTTGCATATTTATTCCACCTAGCTGCAATGCTCCATACTGTGGGTGTTTATATATTTACATATTTATTCCATCTAGCTACAATGCTCTGCACTGTGTGTTCATATATTCATATATTTATTCCATCCAGCTACAATGCTCTGCACTGTGTGTCTGTGTGTGTGTGTGTGTATATATATATTTTATAGTAATATGTACATATGTATATTAGCTGCTCTTGCTTGCTTGTTTTTTCTTGCCTTCTGATTGTTGCTCTGAGTGTTGCTATCCCTGTGCTGTTGCAATCCTGGAATTTCCCCGTTGTGGGACTAATAAAGGCTTATCTTATCTTATCTTATCTTAACCACACAGTGGCTCAAGTACAACTCCTTTTATAGTCAGGTCATGGTCAGGGTCATACTGCTCTCTTGTGGTGACTCTATAGGAACTTCACATATCAATACATTCCTAGGTGTGAATGTGTGTGTGAATGGTAAAGGGATAGCGCCGTACCGTGGCTGCTTCATCCATCCAGGTGGATGCCCTCAATTTCCCCTCTGGGGATCAATAAAGTACACAAAATCAAAATAAAAAAAAATAAATAAATAAATGTACAGCCTATGGCCCCCAGCATGGATCGCTGGGGCCAAGTTCTGTAGAAGAGCCTCCCCAGTTTCTCTGCGTTCTGTTTATATAGCTTTATTAACCTCGCATAGAAACTGAGGCTGGCGCATTATGCCTGGGTATGAACAAAGGAAATGTGTGGCGCGATTATCATAACACTTGTTACATTCATCACAATACATTCACCCCCCTGCCCTTCATGCTGTAGCTTGGAGCAGCAGGGGGCGAAGGCGCCTCATTGTCCGGTCTAGTTACCCCTTGGGGGAGCTTCCCCTTACGGTCCATTATTCAGCCCCTCTTCTTGCTTCTGGGTGTGAGAGAACGTCCACACGTTGTGTCTAGTGCCACCACACAGACCCCTTCCCCTCCGAACACCCAGAAGGGGCTGTAACCCCCCGGTCCTTTGGGCTCAAGTCGGTGCTCATGGTGGCTATAGCAGGGGGTTGCCGCTCCGGTCGAACTGTCCTGCTGGTGAAGTGTGTCTGAGGGCATGTCAGTCCGTGGGGGGAAAGGGGGAGGGGAGAAAAGCACTTCTGCTCCACTCCTATTTCCAGCACATTAAACGGCCGTGGTTCATGGACGCACGGGGTCCAGTGCGTGTTGTGCTGACGGAACAAAGCTGGCAAACGTGAGGTTTTTGGGATAGAGGTGCGGGAAGAATGATGTGGAGGACGAGGGGGAGGTGGGGGGAAACAATGGAGTGCCGGCCCGGGATGTTAAAGGCCTCTGGGCTGTGCAAAAATTGCATACAGATCAGCCTCGGGTAAGGAACTTTTCCAGTAAACCCTCCGGTGGTCCACAGTGGCTAAGAAAAAAATAAGTCTCTGACAACTCCTCGTGCGGGTCCGGTCCTGCAAGGATCTGGGGAAGGCGAATGGCCCAATTCCCCGAGGGTGTGTCGTGGCAGTGAAAAAAACTTAAGCTGTGTCAGGGAAACTGGCAATTCTGCTTTAGGTGCAGAGGTGGTCCTAAAGGCTCCGGGGAAAGCAATTGGCTGAATTCCCGGGGATGTGCAGCGGCTGAGAAACAAATCCAAGTCCTGTGGGCAAGGCTGCCTGGCTGCTTTAAGTGCAGTGCACAAAGCCTAAAGGATCCAAGGATGGTGATTGACTGTGTTCACCAGGAATGTGCAGCGGCTGAGGACGATGTATAAGTTCTTGGAGCCGCTTGTCCTTGGTGCGTGGCACGCGCCGTGGCCACGTAGCTTTAAGTTGCACTGTCCTTGTAATCCTGCGGTGTGCGCACGAGGCTTCTGTGCGCTGAAACTCCGCTGTCGGGAGGTGAAGTCAGGGTTGGGGAGCTTGATGGGAACTAACGCAGACGGCGCTGAACATCCCCTTTCAGGCCGTTTCTGTGGTGTGCTCATCTGGCTGATCCTGGTGTATCTCGGTCCCCACGTCGCATGCTCTCTCTGGCCCTTGAGTTCACCATCGTGGCGAGAGGAACAGGTGCACGTGCTCCAGTGTGGATGTGAAGGATGCAGGCCATCCCTGGTACTCCGGAGTCCACAGCGCGGTGAAAGGGAGTAGACGGTCCATCTCACTTCGGGTCACCAATGTAGAGGGTAAAAGGGAAGGATGTGGAGGCGAGGCACAAGCGTAGGTCAACACAGAATCTTTATTAACCCTCTAACATAAATTTACATGGACCGCTGGGGCAGAGTTCTGTAGAAGAGCCTCCCCAGTTTCTCTGCGTTCTGTTTAAATACTTTATTAACCTTGCATAGAAACTGGGGCTGGCGCATTATGCCTGGGTATGAACAAAGGAATTGTGTGGCATGATTATCATAACACTTGTTACATTCATCACAATACATTCACCCTCCTGCCCTTCATGCTGTAGCTGTCATGGCTGCCAATTATCCGCACCTGTGCGTACACCTGCTCTTCATCCTGGCCTGGCTATTTATACCGTGAGGTCCTGAGATCGGCACAGAGTCGTCTGTCTCCTTCCCATGGGACCTGCTTTCGCCTTCTCCACGTCAAGCTTCCTAGCCTCGTCAAGTTCCTATCTAGCCTTTTGCCTTCTGGACTCATCGTCTCCCCGCTTCAAGTAAGCAACCATCTACTCCTCTTAGCTATCTGTGATCCCCTGTGCACAGGCGGAGGTCAGTGGTGGCAGATTCCCTCTACCTGGCGGCGGAATCCTCCCCTCTATTCATCTGCCTACATCGTCTCCTGTGGGCCTGCTGGCACTGTCCTTCTGGCTGAAGCAACTGAGCTTAACCTGCGCTCCACTTCACCACCACAAACAGTAAGCGCTCAACTTTCTGGGGCATACCCTGCTCAGACTGCATCTAACTCTCCCTCTGTTTCTCCATAGGGTTGCCAGGTTGCAGGGTGCTCTGCTCGCCCCAGCTGATTCACCATCTCACTATATACATATAAAGATATGCATACACGCACTCACACACTTACTTTATTCAATAAACGGTTAATTGTGTCATTCTTGAGTCGTGTCTGCTCTTTGAGTCTGAAACCATGTCAGTAAGACTCCACCAGAACGACCCAGCAGACAGTGCTTTAGCGCACAAGGTTAACAACTTAAAATTAAATTAAAATTAAATCACCCTTTATTGTCATTCAACTGTACAACCAATCATGTACAGTAGAACGAGATTGTGCTTTACCTATCTACTGTGTCAATCACACACACCCCAAGTGTAGAATCAGAGGGCCGCTGCCATGCAAGGCGCTGCCACAAATTTCCCTCCTCCATTCCATTATTGCTGAGCACCAAGCTGGACGGCAGGAAGTTCCACTTTTATAAGGTCTTCAGCATGACCCGGCCAGGATTTGAACCCCTGCCTCCCGGGTGTGGGGCGGATGCTCTACCAACTAAGCCACCACTCCGGTAATTTAATTACGATAATTTAAATCCGATAATTTAATTTTGATTTAATTTAATTTAATTTAATTTAATTTAGAACGACCCAGCAGACAGTGCTTTAGCGCACAAGGTTAACAACTTAGAGGCTTGAGTTGACCAGTTAGCCTACCAACAACAGATTATTCTGACACAGCTAGCTAGGTGTTACTGACTGGTTGGATTACCTGGTTAGCCCACAGGCTTTTCCTTTGGCTCCCGTTAGCTCCTCTGCTCCCGCTAGCTCTGCCGCTAGTCAGGCTACACCGGGTCCCCCGTCACGGCTTACTCCCATCCCAAATCCCACCCGTTTTTGTGGCAAATTAGGGGAAGCTAGGGGATTCCTCATGCAGTGTGACATTGTGTTTCAGCGGGTGCCGGGGGATTTTCCCACTGACCATAGCAATATAGGTTTTGTGATTAATTTATTAGAGGGGCGGGCTTTAGCTTGGGCTTACGTCATTATGGCTAGGGCTAATTATGCGTCCCTAACCTACACACAGTTTATCAGTGAGTTTAAAGAGGTGTTTGACCACTCTGACTGAGATAATGTGCTTACCTCCCGGCTGTTGAATCTTAAACAAGGGACTAGATCCGTAGCCGATTACGCCATTGACTTCCGGGTGGTAGCCACGGAGGTGGGGTGGGGAGATGCCTCATTGTGCAGCATCTTTGTTAGGAGCCTGTGTCCTAGCCTGCGTGATGAGTGAGCCCGCTTAGATAAGCCCACTAGCCTAAATGAACTAATCTCACTAGCTATTAGCCTTAATAATAGACTGAGGGAGCGAGCGGCCGAGCAAAGAACTTCCGGTCGCTCGGGGAGTCAGTCCCGCCGCTCCCTACAGCTCCCCCTGCTGGCCCTACCCTCTGCTGATTCCCCGGATGATCCAGAACCTATGGTGATGGGTGGGTTCAAGTTGTCGTCGGTGGAGAAACAGCGCCGCCGGGAGTTGGGGTTGTGCCTTTACTGCGGGAGTGAGGAGCACGAGATCGAGTCTTGTCCCAAATGGCCAAAAGGGGGAGTCCGTGCGTCGCAGTAGGGGGACTCAAGGACTCACCTCGTAATAATCCCCTCTCCTGTTTTTTGATTCCTATTCGCTTCAGTCATAATCATAGAGAGACAATCACATACGCACTCATTGATTCGGGGGCCGAGCAGAGCTTTATTTCTGGGGAGCTGGCAACCCAGTTGGGGCTTACTGTGCAGTTACTGGAGACCCCCTTAAAACTCATTGCTCTGTCTAAAGCCCCTTTGGCCACGGTCTCCCATCAGACCGCTCCAGTGTCAGTAATTATATCGGGCAATCGGGATGAGCTAAGACTGTATGTTATGCCTGTGTTCTCCACCCCGGTTATTCTCGGTTATCCCTGGCTTTGTCTACACAACCCTTTGATTGACTGGCGTTCTGGGAGTGTCTTAGCCTGGAGTTCCTTCTGCTTGAGTGCCTGTTTACAGTCTGCTGCGTGCTCGCCATCCGTGTGTCATGGTCCGTGTGCTGACTCTGTCTGCACTCGGGTTGTGCGGTAGTTTCCCATTCTCTTCTCTAGTGCACCTCTTGGCCTCCGGGCTTTTATTTTGACAGCGTCTCGGCAGTGTTTCCGACTGTCAGAAGCCAAGCTCCGCAGGACGGCTGGATCCCAATCAGCCGATGACTCCATCAGCTGATCAATCTGTCAAACCCTATTTAAGGGAGCAGATCTGTTTGCTCTGGGCTGCGACCTCGTCGAACATTCCTTCATCTACCATCCATTCCTGTAAGTGTATTTCCTGACAATCTGTATTCCTGTATCTGAGGCTCGTTATTTTGTCATTTGTCCTTTGTCCTTTGTTAATAAATTATGCAAACTCTTCGGCTGGCATTCGGCGTCTCATTGATGGCTCGTGAGGGCCATCGTTGACACCGTGCCTCTGGGTGCCCCTGTCTCTCCTCCTCCCAATTTGTCTAAGGTCCCATCCGAATATCACGACTTAGGGGCTGCCTTAGCAAGACCCAGGCTCTTTCCCTTCCCCCTCACCGCCCGTATGATTGTGCTATCAATCTCCGAGCTGGAGCTCTGCTACCCTCTAGTAGACTTTACAACCTGTCTGCCCCGGGGCGTGCAGCAATGGACAAATACATCAAGGAGTCCTTGAGCTCAGGCATAATCCGGCCGTCACCTTCGACGGTGGGGGCAGGGTTTTTTTTCGTCGACAAGAAAGATGGCTCACTAAGGCCGTGTATTGATTTTCGGAAGTTGAACAATACAGCCATCAAAGACAAATACACTCTCCCACTCATTAACTCCGCTTTTGAGTCCCTCCAGGGGGCCTCCTGGTTTACCAAGTTGGACCTGCGCAACGCTTACCATCTGGTGCGGATCCGGGAGGGTGATGAATGGAAAACGACATTCCGGACCCCTAGTGGGCATTTTGAATATCTGGTCATGCCGTTTGGGCTGACCAACGCCCCTGCCATCTTCCAGCGGTTGATTAGTGATGTGCTGAGAGATTTTTTGGGCATGTTTGTATTTGTCTACTTGGACGATATTCTTATTTTTTCTCAGTCCCTGGATGAACATCGTGTGCACGTGAGGTGAGTACTGCAGCGACTGTTGGAGAATAAACTCTTCATGAAGGTGGAAAAGTGTGAGTTTCATGTCTCCCGAATGTCTTTCCTTGGATTCATGATCGCCCACAACGAGATCATCCCTGACCCAGTGAAGGTAAAAGTGGTGGTAGAGTGGCCCACTCCATCGTCCAGAAAGCAGCTCCTGCACTTCCTGGGGTTTGCTCATTTCTACGGCCGCTTCATTCAAAATTACAGTCTTATTGCTCTTTCTCTGACCAGTCTGACCTCTCCCAAGGTGCCCTTTCGGTGGACGGAGGAGGCGGCTGCGGCCTTTGCTCATCTGAAGGACAGGTTCTCATCCTCCCCTATACTGACACAGGTGGACCCCGCTCTCCAATGTCTGGTGGAGGTGGACGCATTGGATTCAGGGGTTGGAGCCATCCTATCTCAGTGCTAACCGGCGGATGGCAAGATACGACCCTGTGCGTTCTTCTCCCATCGCCTGAGTGCAATTACGACATTGGCGACAGGGAGCTCCTGGTTGTTAAGCTCGCGTTGGAGGAGTGGCGTCATTGGCTGGAGGGTGCTTCCCAGCCGTTTGTCGTTTGGACTGACCACAAAAACCTGGAGTACCTCCGGACGGTCAAGCATCTGAACGCACGGCAGGCTCGCTAGTACCTGTTCTTTGGAAGATTTGACTTCACTATTACCTACTGTCCCGGGTCTAAGAATATGAAGCCGGATGCCCTGTCCCGACAGTTTGCCCCGGAGACGGCGGAGATGACCGAGCACCCTATCCTCCCCTCATCGTGTGTTGTGGGCGCCCTCTCCTGGGGTATCAAGGACAGGGTCCTGAGGGCACAAGAAGATGAGCCTGACCCGGGCGGGAGGCCAGTGGGTAAACTGTTTGTCCCATCGGCCGTTCGGGGGGAAGTTATCCAGTGGGGTCACTCGTCCAAGTTCGTGTGTCACCCGGGGAGGGTGCGTACAGTGGCCCTTCTTCAGAGGATGTTATGGTGGCCTTCTCTCCAGAAGGACGTTGGGGAGTACATCCGAGCCTGTCCCCAGTGTGCCGCTGGTAAGACGTCTTCTTCCCCACCAGCAGGGCTGCTCCACCCCCTTCCTATCCCCGGCAGACCATGGTTCCACGTGGCTTTGGATTTTATCACCAGCCTCCCAACGTCCAATCAGCACACGGCTATCCTCACCCTGGTCGATCGATTCTCCAAGGCTGCCCATTTCGTTCCCCTGTGGGGGCTGCCCACGGCTAGGAATATGGCAGACCTTCTTGTTCAGCATGTGGTTAGGCTGCATGGGATCCCCCTGGACATCATCTCTGATCGGGGTCCCCAGCTTGTTTCCCAAGTCTGGAAATCGTTCTGTAACGCTCTGGGGGCTACGGTGAGCCTATCATCAGGCTACCATCCACAGACCAATGGGCAATGTGAACAAGCAAACCAGGAGTTGGAGGCTGCGCTGTGGTGCGTCGCCACCTCTAATCCTTCCTTGGATTGAATATGCTCATAACACCATTATCTCTACAGCAATTGGCATGTTGCCCTTCGAAGCCTCGCTGGGCTACAATCCCCCACTGTTCCCAGAGGAGGAGGGGGACATTGCTAATTCTTCCGTCCGGGCGCATCTGAAGTGCTTCCGTTGGATCTGGAAGGCTGCCAGAGCGGCACTACAACGTACGGCAGAGCGCAACGCTTCGGTGGCCAACCGTCACAGGGTTCCGGCTCCCACCTACTGGGTGGGCCAACAGGTATGGCTGTCTACAAAACATTAATTTGAAGGCTGAGAGGAAAAAGATGTTGCAGCGGTTCATCGGGCCTTTTCCCATCAGCCAGATCATTAATCCTGTCTCTGTGTGCTTAACTCTCCCCCCCCCGCCTCTGTCCAACTTTCCACATCTCCCAGGTCAAGCCCGTCTGCTCCACTCCTTTGTGTCCTCCTTCCAGGACTCCACCACCACCGATGGTGATCGATGGCGAACTGGCATGGCCAGTCACCACCATCCTGGACGTCCGACGCCGGGGTCACAGCCTGCAGTATCTCGTGGACTGGGAGGGCTATGGGCCAGAGTGGAGATCCTGGGTGCGCCCCTCCTTTGTGCTGGACAAGCAGCTCATCAGAGACTTCCACCAGGTGCACCCAGGAAGGCTGGAACGACTGCCGAGAGGCGAGTCATGGGGAGTACTGTCATAGCTGCCAATTATCCCCACCTGTGCACACACCTGCTCTTCATCCTGACCTGGCTATTTATACTGTGAGGTCCTGAGATCGGTGCGGAGTCATCTGTCTCCTTCCCACGGGACCTGCTTTCGCCTTCTCCATGTCAAGCTTCCTAGCCTTGTCAAGTTCCTATCTAGCCTTTCGCCTTCTGGACTCATCGTCTCCCCACTTCAAGTAAGCAACCATCTACTCCTCTTAGCTATCTGTGATCCCCTGTGCACAAGCGGAGATCCGTGGCGACGGATTCCCTCTACCTGGCGGCGGAATCCTCCCCTCTATTTATCTGCCTACATCGTCTCCTGTGGGCCTGCTGGCACTGTCCTCCTGGCTGGAGCAACTGAGCTTAACCTGCGGTCCACTTCACCACCGCAAACAGTAAGCGCTCAAATTTCTGGGGCATACCCTGCTCAGACTGCATCTAACTCTCCCTCTGTTTCTCCATAGGGTTGCCAGGTTGCACGGTGCTCTGCTCGCCCCAGCTGATTCACCATCTTACTATATACATATAAAGAAACGCATACATGCACTCACACACTCTCACTTTATTGAATAAACGGTTAATTGTGTCATTCTCGAGTCTTGTCTGCTCTTTGGGTCTGAAACCATGTCAGTAGCTTGGAGCAGCAGGGGGCGAAGGTGCCTCATTGTCTGGTCTAGTTACCCCTTGAGGGGGCTTCCCCCTACTGTCCATTATTCTGCCCCTCTTCCTGCTTTTGGGTGTGAGAGAATGTCCACACGCTGTGTCTAGTGCCACCACAGTATCAAAATAGCCACACCTCTTGTTTTAAAGGAGGAGTAAAAAGTATATCTTGACATAATTGGTTGACCCAGAGAACAGACACAAGCCCAAGAGTAGGTTCAATGATGTTTATTGTAATAATGTCAGTGTGTGGATACGTGTATGCGTAGTGAATGTGAATATGAGTACATGGATCCATGGACTCGTACAGCTGGGAGTGAGCAGAGCGCCGTGCAATCTGGCAACCCTGAGAATAGAGCAGAGGCACAGTGTTAGCGCAGTTTCTCACTGAAGTGTATGGGAGAAGTTACTGAGGCTTACTGTTACAGCTGCGGTGGAGAATGAAGGTCGGCCCGGAGGCAACCCCGAAGGACAGCGTCTGCCACCCAGCGCTGCTGACGAGGGACGGCGCGTAGGAGAGAGGTAGGCGAAGTCCGCTGCCTGGGAGTTCTGCCTGTGCACAGGGGATAACGCAGAACAGGTAAGAAGAATAATGAGCTTACTTGGAGATGAGGAAAATCCTTCCAGGCTGAGGCCGAAACGGCAGGGATGACGAGGGCTGAATGTTTGGCTGGAATGAAAAGCGAAGAGCTTCACGTAGCCAGGGAGACAAACGGCTCCATGCCTGTCTTTCAGGCAGAGCAGGTTATATAGCCTGTGAGTGATGGGGAACAGGTGTGCGCGCAGCTGTAGCAGATAACGGCAGAGAGCGAGTCATCACAGTACTCCCCCCCCCCCCCCCCGAGAGGTGCCTCCTGGCACCTGATCCAGCCTACCTGGGTGCGTCCGATGGAAATCCCTGATGAGTTGACTATCCAACACGAAGGATGGACACACCCAGGAGCACCACTCGGGCCCATACCCCTCCCCGTCCACCAGATAATACAGGCCGCGACCCCAGCGGCGGACGTCCAGGATGAAATTGACCCTCCATGCTGGGTCGCCGTCGATCACCACTGGCAGAGGTGGAGACCTGGGAGGGGGACAGAGAGGGCTGGAGAAAAAAGGTTTGATCTGTGACACATGAAACGTAGGACAGATGCGGAGGGAGGGGGGGAGAGTCAGGGGCACAGCCACCAGATTAATAATCCGCTCAATAGGAAAAGGCCCAGTGAAATGCTGAGATAGCTTCCTATTCTCAGCCTTGAGGTTAATATGCTGTGTAGAAAGCCAAACCTGTTGACCCACCTGGTAGGGTGGGGCCGGTCTCCTGCAGCGATTAGCCACCCTGGAGTTGCGCTCCGCTGTGTGTTGGAGCGCTGCCCAGACCGTCCTCCATATTCGTCGGCAGTGTTTTAGATGGACCCGGACAGATGGTACGGCGATGTCCCCCTCCTCCTCGGGAAAAAGCGGGAGCTTGTAACCCAAGGAGGCTTCAAAAGGCGACATGCCAATCGCTGATGACACTGTGGAGTTGTGGGTGTACTCGATCCACGGGAGGTGTGTGCTCCATGACGCAGGGTTGGAGGAGATGACGCAGCGCAGCGCGGCCTCCAGTTCTTGGTTGGCTCTCTCACACTGTCCATTACTCTGTGGGTGGTAGCCGGAGGATAGGCTCACCGTGGCCCCCAGAGCATTACAGAACGATTTCCAAACTCGAGACACAAACTGGGGACCCCGGTCAGAGATGATGTCTGTGGGTATCCCGTGTAGCCTCACCACGTGATGCACAAGCAGAGCCACTGTATCCTTTGCCGTGGGCAGCCCCTGCAGAGGGATGAAGTGGGCGGCCTTGGAGAAACGGTCCACTATAGTGAGAACAACAGTAATGATTAGATGGAGGAAGACCAGTAACAAAGTCTAATGCAATGTGCAACCAGGGTCTGCCAGGAGTAGGAAGGGGGTGGAGCAACCCTGTGGGAGGAGAGGATGGTGTCTTACCCGTAGTGCACTGAGGACAGGCGCGGACGCAGTCGGTGACGTCCTTCCGGAGTGATGGCCACCAAAACGACCTCTGAAGAATCCTGATCGTGCGGGACCCCCTCGGGTGACAAGTAAGCCTGGAGGAATGAGCCCAGTGAATCACCTCGCCCCGAACAGGAGAGGGAACATATAATTTACCTGCTGGCCCCCTGCCCAGGTCCGGTTCGGCCTCCTGCGCCCTCAAGACTTTTTCCTTCACATCCCACAAGAGGGCGCCCAAGATGCAAGACAACGGGAGAATGGGCTGCTCGGGCGCCTCCGTCGTATCCGGAGTGAACTGTCTGGAAAGGGCGTCTGGCTTGGTGTTCTTCGACCCGGGCCGGTAGGTGATGGTAAAGTTAAAGCACCTAAAGAACAGGGACCAGCAGGCCTGTCGGGCGTTAAGGCGTCTGGCCGTCCTCAGGTATTCCAAGTTTTTATGGTCTGTCCAGACGACGAACGGCTGGGCGGCCCCCTCCAACCAGTGGCGCCACTCCTCCAGCGCGAGTTTTACTGCCAGAAGCTCCCTGTCGCCAATATCATAGTTCCTCTCTGCCGGCGACAACCAGCGAGAAAAGAACGCACAAGGTCGGACCACCCCATCCACCGGGGAACACTGGGAAAGCACAGCCCCCACCCCTGAGTCCGAGGCGTCCACTTCCACCAGACACTGAAGAGCGGGGTCCACCTGCGTCAGGATGGGGGAGGATGAGAACTGCTCCTTAAGGGTAGTGAACGCAGCAGCGGCCTCCTCAGTCCACCGGAAAACCATCTTGGGGGAGGTGAGGCGGGTCAGTGGGACAGCAATGATGCTGTAGTTGTTAATGAAGCGGCAGTAGAAATTAGTGAACCCCAGGAACTGTTGGAGCTGTTTTCTAGAGGGGGGGGCAATCCACCACCGCCTTCACCTTGCCGGGATCCGGGATGATCTGGTTGTGAGAAATGATGAAACCGAGAAATGATGTCTTAGAAGTGTGAAACTCACATTTCTCAGCCTTCACATACAGTTTATTCTCCAAGAGTCGTTGCAGAACCCGCCTCACGTGCACTTGATGCTCCTCCAATGATCGGGAGAAGATTAAGATGTCATTGAGATACACAAAGACAAATGACCCCAGGAAATCACGTAGCACGTCGTTAATCAGGCATTGGAAGACTGCCGGAGCGTTGGTCAGTCCAAACGGCATCACCAGATACTCAAAGTGACCGCTTGGAGTCTGGAACCCAGTCTTCCATTCATCCCCCTCCCTGATCCGCACCAGATGGTACGCATTGCGGAGGTCCAGCTTGGTGAAGTAGGAGGCCCCCTGGAGGGAATCAAAGGCCGTGTCCATCAGAGGGAAGGTGTACTTATCCTTAATGGTGATGTCATTTAGGGCACGGAAATCAATGCATGGCCTCAGGGAGCCATTCTTCTTCCTGACGAAGAAAAACCCTGCCCCCACCGCCGAAGATGACGAGCGGATGATGCCAGAGCTGAGGGACTCCTTAATATACTCATCCATAGCCTCCCGCTCCGGGACAGACAGGCTGTAGAGGCGGCTCGCCGGCAGTGGGGCTCCAGCCCGGAGGTTGATGGCGCAGTCATAGGGCCGATGAGGGGGGGAGAGACAACGCCTGAGATTTACTGAACACCGCCCCCAGGTCATGATATTCAGGGGGGATCCCAGTGAGATCGGGAGGAGGGGTAATGGGAGTAGCCAAGGGCTTGGAAGGTGAACATGCAGCAGACTGCAGACATGCACTTAGACAAAAAGGGCTCCAGGTATCTACCTTACTGGTGCACCAGTCGATGGAGGGGTTATGGAGCCGGAGCCAGGGATAACCCAGAATAACTGGGGAGGCTGCGACTGGCAGGACGAAAAGGCTCAGGTCCACCCGATGGTTCCCGGAAATGATGACAGGGGTAGGAGCAATTTGCTTAGACACTACCGTCAACGGGGCTTTAGATAGAGCAATGAGCCTCAGGGGTGTCTCCAGAGAATGGCAGGGAAGCCCCAACCGGGTAGCCAGTTCCCCCGAGATGAAACTCTGCTCAGCTCCCGAGTCCACCAAGGCGTGTGTGCAATATTCTCTATGATTGTGCATGAACCTGATGGGTAAAAGACACTTAAAGAGGGGATTTCACTGAGGTGAGCCCGTGAGACCCCCTACTGCGACGCACGGGCTCCCTCTTTTGGCCGAACGGGGCAGGACGCAATGTCATGTTCATCACTACCACAGTACATACACAGGCCAAGCTCTCTACGGCGCTGTCTTTCTGCCAAAGGTAATTTAGTTTGTCCTATTACCATAGGCTCTGAACCTTCAGCCGACTCAACCGAAGGCAAGGCCAGTAAAGGTGACTGAGAAGAGCAGTGAAACTGGGCGCCCGAGTGTCCAGACGTCTTCCGCTCAGCTGCCCGCTCCCTCAGCCTGTTGTCTAAACTAATAGCTAAGGAAATTAGCTCCGTTAGCCTCTCCGGCTTCTCTAAGCGGGCTAGCTCATCCCGCAGGCTTGGGCTCAGACTTCTAGTAAAGATGCTGCATAACGAGGCGTCTTCCCACCCCACCTCCGCTGCCACCACCCGGAAATCGACAGCATAGTCTGCCACGGACTTGCCCCCCTGTCGAAGATTTAACAGCCGGGTGGTGAGCACATTATCCCGGTCAGAGTGGTCAAACACCTTGCTAAACTCGCTAACAAACTGGGTATAGGTAAGGTTAGCGTAGCTAGGTCTATCCATAACTGCATAAGCCCACGCAAGAGCCCGCCCCTCCAGTAAATTAGCAACATAGCCAATACGGCTGTGATCAGTTGGGAAATCCCCAGGAATCCGCTGAAAAACAATCTCACACTGAAGAAACCCCCGGGCCTCCCCTAATTTATCATTAAACCGAGTGGGTGTGGGAATCGGTGTGAGTCGGGCCAAGGGAACCTGACTAGCCTGGCTAGGTGGAGAGCTAACGGAAGCCGGAGCGCAACTTGAAGCCAGAGGAAACGCCTGCTGTCCGGCCAGGCGATCCAATCGGCTGTTAATTTGGACCAGCTGATTAAGAATTACTTGCTCCTGGTAAGCTATTTGGTCTTCTCGAGCTTCTAAGTTGTTTACTTGGCATGTAAGCGCACTGTTCGCTGGGTCGTTTTGACGGAGCCGTACTGACATAATTGGCTGACCCAGAGAACAGACACAAGCTCAAGAGTAGGTTCAATGATGTTTATTGTGATAATGTCAGTATGTGGATGCGTGTATGCGCAGTGAATGCGGATGTGAGTGCGTAGATCCGTGGACTTGTACAGCTGGGAATGAGCAGAGTGCTGTGCAATCCGGCAACCCTGAGAATAGAGCAGAGGTACAGTGTTAGCGCAGTTTCTCACTGAAGTGTATGGGAGAAGTTACTGAGGCTTACTGTTATAGCTGCGGTGAAGAATGAAGGTTGGCCCGGAGGCAACCCCGAAGGACAGCGTCTGCCACCCAGCGCTGCTGACAAGGGACGGTGCGAAGGAGAGAGGTAGGCGAAGTCCGCCGCCTGGAGGAAAGGATTCTGCCGCCTGGGAGTTCTGCCTGTGCACAGGGGATAACGCAGAACAGGTAAGAAGAATAATGAGCTCACTTGGAGATGAGGAAAATCCTTCCAGGCTGAGGGCGAAACGGCAGGGATGACGAGGGCTGAATGTTTGGCTGGAATGAAGAGCGCAGAGCTTCACGTAGCCAGGGAGACAGACGGCTCCATGCCGGTCTTGCAGGCAGAGCAGGTTATATAGCCCGTGAGTGATGGGTAACAGGTGTGCGCGCAGCTGTAGCAGATAATGGCAGAGAGTGAGTCATCACATATCTAAACCCCATTTTCTTTAACTTTTCATGCTCTTGACTTGTTAAATGAGTTTCTTGCCAGAATATGATTTGGACCTTTTCCTTTTTACCTCCGCCAAGGAGGTTATGTTTTCATCAGCGGTGGTTTGTCTGTCTGTCTGTCTGTTTGTTTGTTAGCAAGATAACTCAAAAAGTTATGGACGGATTTTCATGAAATTTTCAGAGATTGTCAGAAATGGGGTATCCTACAGATGATTAGATTTTGGTGGTGATCCGGATCACCGGGGGAACTGTGGCGCTTGGCGGAGGTCTGCGCTCTCCGAGTGCTTTTCTAGTTTGCTTTAGTTATCATCTCACTCCTCTTGATTGGGCTAGTCAGGCCATTAAAATTAAAGGTGATAGCCTTAAATTCCTTATATGCATTTATAAGTCTGCTTACACTATTACAAACACTTGTGATCCCCATGAACAAAGAACAGAAAGTATGAACAATAAACTTGGAAAAGCTAAAACACTGAAAACACTGAAAATAACATTTAAACAGTGAGTGGTCTTCCATCAAAGCAGTTATCCTTAGGTCTCTTGTGTAGGGGGAAGTTCCAGCCAGTAGGTGGCGGGGCCCCCTCAGGATCAGTGTGTGAGTGGATGACATTTCACCTCAGAAAATTGACTACCTTGTTAGACTTTAAAAGGTTAGGTAAAAGCAAGGAGACTATTATAAACTAACAGAATACAGAAAACCATGTTCATATTTAGAGTGGAAAGGGGGAAATATACACTACTCACAAAAAGTTAGGGATATTCGGCTTCTGGGTGAAATTTCACAATGCACCTAAATGCACTACAACCTTTACAGGTGAACTTAATTTGACCTTCTCTAACCTTTTGAAAGCATATGTCCAGTGGTTCAATATTTTGTAGCACCTGTAATTGTTGTCATGTTTCCTACACAATTTATTTGATTCAGAGTTTTATTTTTGTTTGGTAATACTGAATTACTCTTCATTTGTTCTGTTTTGGACATTTATTTCACCGGTCAGTATGGTCTATGTTACATGCTTCTGCCAGGTAATGGGGGAAGAAGTGAGTTAAGGCGGAGAACTGAAGTGTATGGCTGGGGTAGCTGGCCCTGTAGCTTGTATGTTTCTACTGTCCCTGTTGGTGAAGCTTTAATAAAAAGGACATTTTCCACACACTAAGAATGCTGTCCAGCCTGAGTGGTATAACAATTTGGTGACCCTGACGTGATAATTATTGCTTTACAACAAGGGACCCCGAGGAACACGGTAATGGCTTGTCTGTGTCGGTGTAGATAAAGAGGCTAAACACTAATAGTTAACAGTGGAGTCAAACAAGGACCACACACTGAGCGTTTTGTTGTTTTGTTAATGCAGTTGGGTGTAAAGTATTGTAGACGAGATGTCAGCTGACTGAGAAGAGTTTCTGTTGGAAATGGAGAAAAAGCTGCTCGGACTGAATATTAAGGAGCTGCATTGAATCTGAACATTGTGGAATTGCTGTAAAAGACAATGCAGATGTGGAAAAACAAGACTCGCCGTGCGCTCGTTAAATACATCGTGAGGTTTTGTGAACGTGAAGAGCTGCTGGAGAGAGAAGATGAAGGCATGGCTGTGTTTTTGGAACTGGATGACACCATTAATGTGCTGCCGGGAAGTGGCCTGACTGACAATGCAGGAGCGGCGCCATCTGCCTCTTCGCTGGAGGTCAGCACCGGGGAGGAGACGACTACAGGGGCCGATCTTCCCGTGCAGCCCAGGCAAGGTGTTGAACATGACGACTGCGTACCTATAGAGCAGCAGGACACAACGGAGGGCAACAGTGTCCAGCACAGAGCCAGGGAATCCATGGGCAGCAGCTGCTGTGGCACTGCTTCCAGCGCATTCGGAAAAGACTTCAGGATAAATGGACTTGTTGGCGAGTCAACTACAAAAGACCGATTGAGCTTCAGTAGTCTAGAATTGGCAGATCAAGAGTGGGCTAAGGAAAGGCAATCCTGAAATGGAAATCATGGAGGCAGTGATAACTGCTGTAAGCCCTGCATTGAAGCTAAGAAGCTATTTGGAGGGGGAAACTGACCTCACTTTGGCCATGCTTAGACAAATATTAAGAGCTCATTATGCAGAAAAACATGCAACGGTATTATATCAATAACTGACACAAGCGGTGCAGCAGCCACATGAAACAGCACTTGATTTTCTCATTAGAGTGCTTGGTCTGCGTCAGAAGGTCCTGTTTGCTTCAGAGTGTGCATAATCCTTGTTGAAATACAATAAGGAACTTGTGCAGAGCCAGTGCTTCCATCCCCTCATGACTGGCTTGTTAAATCAGTGCAGAGATGAGAATGTACCTACAGGACGAAAGAAGTAGTCATGAGTTTGTTGTTACAAAAAATGCAAATTGCTCAACACAACGAAAGTGAGAGGGCCCAAAAGATTAAGACCATAAATAAAACACCCTATAGAGCAAGCCTGGGTGCTATCGAACAGGCTGAAGATGAGATGGACTCTAAGACAGATCATGTCCTAGTCAAGCCCAGCAAACCACCCAACCACCAACCACTCAACCCTCCTCTATTTTCAAAAATAGAGGAGGGCAACACAATAATCAGAGAGCTTACGGGTCAAGTGGCATCATTTCTGGAAACTGTCCAGAGTGAGAGAAAAATTGAAAGCAGTAGCCTAAATAGAGTAGATGCACAAGTTCCAAAGAAACCAAAGAGACGGTGTGTAGTATGCCAGCAGCATAACAGTGACTGTAACCATTGTTTCAAGTGTGGTAGTGATACACACTGGGCGAAGGGGTGCAGAGTGCCAGTCATACCAAAGCCATCAGGAAACTGGGAGAGGCCATGACTGGGGGATGCGCCATGGCCTTTGAACCAAACTCCCAGATGAGCCCTAAAAGAAAACCCTTGTCACCAGTAAAACCAATGAGTCCACTTAAAAAGTACTTGAGCGCATGCGCATGCAGCGACCGGCAGCTGGTGAAAAAGTCTGTCGTCTGTGTGTCTTGTTTTTATGTACTTTAATGTGTTTTTACGAAATCCTCTGTGTCGTTTCTGTCCTGGAATGTTTGTGGACTGTATGGCGAAGAGCTCCCTGGTTCCAACAACATGGACTTCCTCCCCTTTTTTGCACTGCTGCTACTTTTCCTCCGGCTCTTTGTCTATGAGGTAAACGCGACCGGCATCATGGCGGGCAGAATACATTATTCCAGGTACATGTTGCTGCATTTAAACACGGTTGATGCAGCGGCTGTGATTGAGCCTAAGCCGCAACTGCCGGACTTTATTTTGAGAGACGGACACAGTGGTGGAAAGAGAGACGGGAGAGACGGGAGAAGGAAACGCGGAAAGCGTGGTGGTGTGAAATTGCACCTGAGAAGACGTCAGTTTGGTAACATTCCTCTTCCTTCTATGATTTTTGGGAACGTACAGTCTCTGAGAAACAAGGTGGATGAAATTCAAGGGAATGTACGCTACCAGAAGGACTTTAAGAACTGCTGTGTCACGGCCTTCACTGAATCTTGGCGTAATGCGCATGACCGAGACGCAGACCTGTGGATTGACGGCTTTGGAGCCCCACTGCGCTCGGATCGGCAGGAAGAGGTAATGGGGAAACGCCAGGGGGGCGGCGTATGTTTATACATTAATAAGCAGCACTGCACATCTGTCACGGTCAGAGAGCACATCTATACACCCGATGTGGAGCTGCTGTCTGTGTCACTACGCCCCTTTTATTTGCCTCGCGAGTTCCCCCAGCTTTTCATCACGACTGTGTACATTCACCCGAGGGCAGACGCTGACTCCGCCTCCAGCACCATCTTTGATGTGATCCAGGGGCTGCAATCAATTTCTCCAGAGGCGCCAAACTTCATTCTTGGGGATTTTAACCATGTTTCTTTAAAGAAGGCACTTAAAAACTTTTATCAGTATGTCTCCTGCCCAACCAGGTGAAAAAAGACATTGGACCTGTGCTATGGATCCATAGAGAGGGCCTGTAAATCACTCCCCCTTCCTCCTGTAGGATCCTCAGATCACAACTGTGTACATTTGCTGCCCACATATAAAACTGCTCTCAGAAGAGGCAAGGTGGAGACGAGAGGCATTGATGTGTGGACAGAAGATTCAGTGCACAGCCTCCAGGAATGCTTTAACTGTACAGACTGGGAGATGTTCACACTGGCCTGCGAGGATGATTTGGACTCTTTGGTGGACGTCACATGCTCATACATGGCTTTCTGTAAAAATAAGATCGTTCCACGTAAACGTGTCAAAATATGTCCCAACAACAAGCCATGGGTTACAAAATCAGTTAAATCCTGCTTACAGAGGAAAGCACTTGCCTTTAAACAGGGGTCTGTTTCTGAGCTACAAGTTGCCACAAAAGAGCTGAAGTCCGAAATTTTAAGAGCAAAACAGAATTATAAATCAGAATTGGAAAGCAAGATGGCAACAAAGAAACTTGGTTCAGCCTGGGCCAGTATGAAAACTATTGCAGGCCTTCAGAGCACAGAGCACAGTAATCGTGTGTTTTTAGATGGTTTTAATTTAGACATAGAGCTGGCGAATGCTCTTAATTGTTTTTATGGTCATTTTGACTCCTTTGATTTTAGCACAGAAACCCAAGATTTGAAACAGAAACTCAAAGACAATAATATTGAGGTGCAGGATGTTAAAAGGGAGTTCTGTGCTGTAAAAGTGAACAAAAGTCAGGGCCCTGATAATATACACTACCGTTCAAAAGTTTGGGGTCACTTAGAAATGTCCTTATTTTTGAAAGAAAAGCACTGTTTTTTTTCAATGAAGATAACTTTAAACTAATCAGAAATACACTCTAATATCTAATATACATTGCTAATGTGGTAAATGACTATTCCAGCTGCAAATGTCTGGTTTTTGGTGCAATATCTACATAGGTGTATAGAGGCCCATTTCCAACAACTATCACTCCAGTGTTCTAATGGTACAATGTGTTTGTTCATTGCGTCAGAAGGCTAATGGATGATTAGAAAACCCTTGTGCATGTTAGCACAGCTGAAAACAGTTTAGCTGGTTAGAGAAGCTATAAAACTGACCTTGCTTTGAGCTGGAAAAAATTATTATTTCAAATACAAACTGGAAAAGCACTCGGAGAGCGCAGACCTCCGCCAAGAGCAACAGTCCCCCCCAGTATTGTGATTTATACCATAAATATTCTACACTAATTTTGTTATTGTTCTTTCCTGCCTCAAAAGTTGGCCTGCCTCAAAACCTCTACCATCGTCCCTGTCCCCAAGAAGCCACGGATCACTGGACTTAACGACTACAGACCTGTAGCGCTCACCTCTGTAGTCATGAAGTCCTTTGAGCGCCTGGTCCTGCCCCACCTCAACACCATCACCACTCCCCTCCTGGACCCGCTGCAGTTTGCCTACAGAGCCAACAGGTCTTTGGACGACGCAGTCAACCTGGCCCTCCACTCCATCCTGCAGCACCTGGACTCCTCGGGAACCTACGCCAGGATCCTGTTTGTGGACTTCAGCTCTACATTCAATACCATCCGCCCCGCTCTGCTTCAGGACAAGCTGTCCCTGCTCAACGTGCCTGACTCCCTCTGCAGGTGGATCACCGACTTCCTGACGGACCGGAGGCAGCATGTGCGGCTGGGAAAGACTGTCTCAGACTCTGTTAGCATCAGCACCGGATCACCCCAGGGCTGTGTACTTTCCCCCCTGCTCTTCTCCCTGTACACCAACTCCTGCACCTTCAGCCACCAGTCTGTCAAGCTGATCAAGTTTGCGGACGACACCGCCCTCATTGGGCTCATCTCCAACGGCGACGAGTCCGTCTACAGGAGAGAGGTGGCCCAGCTGGGCGTCCTGGTGCAGCCACAACAACCTGCAGCTGAACGCTCTGAAGACAGTGGAGATGATCGTGGACTTCAGAAAAGTCACAGCCCCTCTGCCCCCCCTTACCCTCACAGACTCTCCCATCACCACTGCGGATTCCTTCCGCTTCCTGGGCACCACCATCACCCGGGACCTCAAATGGGAGCCGACCATCAGCTCCCTCATCAAAAAGGCCCAGCAGAGGATGTTCTTCCTGCGGCAGCTGAGGAAGCTCAAGCTACCCACCAAGATGTTGGTGCAGTTCTACATGGCCATCATCGAGCCCATCCTCACCACCTCCATCACCGTGTGGTACGCAGGAGCCACCGCCAGGGACAGACTAAGACTGTTAAGACTGTTATTATCACTGTTTTCTTTTGCACTACCAACTGCACTATGTGGAACTCCACAATATCTGCTGCTTGTTAATATATTTAAAAATTGCATAGATTAGTATTACTCATTCATATTTTACATTTTATTGCATGCATAGTTTTTTTATTTTTATCTTTAGTGCTACTCCATGTTGAATGTTGCAGCATTGCACCGAAACAAATTCCTAGTTTGTGTACTACATGAACAATGGCAATAAATCTCATTCTGATTCTGATTCCCTGTATCATGTGTTTCTGTATGTGATATGATTGGTCATGAAAACAAAAAAAATGTTATTTGAACTACACAAATACAATTTATTTAATTTAACAAAAGATACAACATTTACAAGTCTTTAGTTGGAGAACACATTCATGAAATTTATTGCTAATAATAAGTTCTGGATATTGAAAAGCTACCATTAACATAATTTTTCTAACTTCGTTTCTTTCCAGGAAATTAAAAATATGTACATATACGTAGTGTAGACTAGAACAATATTAACTCCAATCTTCTTTTAAAAAAAAACATAACCTCCTGGTGGAGGTAATAAGAAAAAATCTCTGTCTCTGTCTCTGTCTTTAGCACGGCGAGAAGCAGCAGCCTGTGGGCTGTCATTCAGTCTATGCTGCATTTTAGCGGCTCTGTCATAAGCTCAACGAGCCTGTGGGCTCTCATTCAGTGTATGCTGCATTTTAGCGGCTCTGTCACAAGCTCGACGAGCTTCAATATGTAGTTCAGTGCTTCCTGCTGGCGGAAGCACTGAACTACACATTACCTCCGGGCCCTATCTCACAATGTAAAAGAATCCTTTAAAAAATTCCTGGATCCAGACGGTGATCCGGATCATCCCCAAAATTTAATCAGTTCTTCCTTGTACCATTTCCAACAACGCCTGAAAGTTTCATCGAAATCCGTCCCAAACTTTTTGAGTTATCTTGCTAACCAACAGACAGACAGACAAACAGACAGACAGACAAACGCTGGCAAAAACATAACCTCCTGCGGCCTGCGGCCTGGCGGAGGTAATCATTATTTGTAACTTTGTCAATGTCTTGACTATATTTTCTATTCATTTTACAACTCATGGTGGTAAATAAGTGTGACTTTTCATGGAAAACACAAAATAATTGTCTGGGTGACCCCAAACTTTTGAACGGTAGTGTATGTGAGCGCCTGGTAAAGTCCTGTGCACATGAACTGAGTCCTATATTTCATTACATTTTCAATAAGTCCTTACAGACACAACATGTGCCTAAGATCTGGAAAGAAGCCGTTGTGGGACACATATGTATCACTTTAAGCTTCACATCTCAGAATAGAACAAAGAACTGGGTCTCCTTGGAGATAACAGGAGGATGTGAAAATTTAGTCTTTGGTATGCAAGAGACGGCCTTGGGGGATTTCCTGGTCTGCCAGAGACTATGAGGAGGATGTTATAGGATTTAAGGAAAGATGCATTGTTACTTGTGATTAAATGCAATGTGACTGTGAGCTTTGAAGGTCCTGGATATATAAAGGACGAATGTCTGTGTTTTTCCTCTTTCTGCTTGGCTGATGTTGGAAGATGTGAATAAACCTGACTCGTGAGATAAACTCTGCCTCGTCATTTTCACATTTCCACACTGGTGACACTAAGACGTATCATGGATGAAAGAAATTCCCCCAGGCCAGCCGAGTCAGGAGCTCCCAGCCAAGCGTATGCCGCTACGGTCCAGCTACCGGACTTTTGGCAGGACAACCCGCGCTCCTGGTTCCACTTGGTCGAAGCACAGTTCGCCCTCTGGGAGATAACGGTAGATGACACGAAGTTCTACCATGTGATTGCAAAGCTCGACAACCGCACGGCTCGGCATGTGGAGAGCCTATTGGAGCGGCCACCGGCCAACGACAAATACGGCGGGTTGAAGGCTGCACTTATCCAGCGCTTCACTCTCTCAGTCGAGGAGAGAGCGGAGAGGCTCCTGGCTCTGAACGACTTGGGAAATGGCACGCCCATTGACCTGATGGAGAACATGCTGAGGTTGAGGGGCTCAGACGACGACGACTTCATCTTCACCCACATTTTCCTCAGGACCCTACCGTCGGCCACGAGAGCGACCCTGGCCGGTTCGCCGTTGTTGGCCCAGCGGGACTTCCGCGCGCTGGCCCAGGAGGCGCACCGCATTCTCAACGCCAGCAAACAGCGCGCGGCCACCGCGGCAGCGACGGAGTTCGGCACGACGGCCGGAGATGGCGGGGGGCCAGAGACGGCGGTAGCAGAACCACCGACGATGGTGGCGGCGGGGGCCAAGGATCGCGGAGGAGATACCCTCTGTTTTTACCATCGCTGCTTTGCAGAGAAGGCGCGCAAATGTATACCACCGTGCCAGTTCAAGCGCTCGGGAAACGCCAAGACCGGGGGTCGGTAGCAGCCGCGGCCCTCGGGGAGGAGAACAAGCTGCTCTACTTGAAGGATACGCGCTCGGGGAGGCATTTCCTCGTGGACACAGGCTCCCAGTTGAGTTTCATCACACCTTCCTCCGCTGACCGGCTGGCGGTTTCCAGAGGTCCCGGGGTGTCAGCAGCGAACGGCTCGGAGATTAAGACCTTTGGTGAGAGGACTCTGCTTCTGTCCCTACACGGCCGTACATTTGAGTGGACTTTTGTCATAGCTGCAGTGAATTTCAATATGTTGGGGGCTGATTTTCTGTGCTCACATGGTTTGTTGGTTGATCTTGCTAACAGGCGCCTGGTTAATGCACTTTCTTTTTCTTCTATTCCCTGTACAGCCCGAGTGGCCCCGCCAACAGCACAAGCCAACGTCACAGCTGCAAGCGGTAAGTTCCACACACTGCTCACTCAGTTCCCAGCACTCACGGTTCCCACATTTTCAGCAGCCGTCGCTAAACACGGGGTGGAACATTTTATTACTTCCACCGGACCACCCGTTTTTGCAAAAGCTCAGCACTTGGATTCAGCTAAACTGACCATAGCGCGCGAGGAGTTCGCCAACCTGGAAAGGTTGGGCATCATCAGGCATTCAAACAGCCCATGGGCTTCCCCGCTTCACATGGTCCCGAAAGCTGACGGCTCGTGGCTACCTTGCGGAGATTTCCACAGGTTGAACAACGCCACAGCGCACGACCGCTACCCAATCCCGCATATCCAAGATTTTTCCGTTCATTTGCCGGGGGCGCGCATTTTTTCTAAGATAGACTTGGTCCGTGGTTACCACCAAGTTCCAGTGCGCGCTGAGGACATACCCAAAACAGCGGTAATAACTCCGTTTGGTCTATTCGAGTTTTTGCGCATGCCATTTGGGCTTAAAGGCGCTGCGCAGACGTTCCAATGCATGATGGACGCAGTGTTGCGCGATCTCCCTTCGTATTCGTCTACCTGGACGACAGCTTAGTAGCCAGCGCGTCCGAAGACGAACACGAAAACCACCTCACGGCAGTTTTCCGGAGGTTGGGAGAGCACGGTTTAATAATCAACCCAGTGAAGTGTCAGTTCGGGGTGACGCAGATTGATTTTTTGGGGCATCGCGTCTCTCCAGAAGGAGCGGTTCCGCTGTCTGACAAAGTGCGCACGGTAGCAAATTTTCCCCAGCCACAAAAGGTCAAGGCGTTACAGGAGTTTTTGGGAATGGTGAATTTTTATAACTGTTTCCTCCCCCGCGCAGCGCAGCTCATGCAACCATTGTATGCCGCACTCAAAAAACAAAACCCCACAAATAAGATCGAATGGTCTCCGGAGCAAGAGCGAGCATTCTCGGAGGTCAAAACAGCCCTGGCAAACGCTGCGTTGTTAGCACATCCAGACCTAATGGCCCGCATAGCGTTCACTACTGACGTGTCAGATCTGGCCATAGGGGTGGTCGTGGAACAGCATGTAGCCGGGGCTTGGCAGCCGCTCGCCTTTTTCAGCAGGACTTTGCGCAATAGTGAACGAAAATACAGCGCATTCGACAGGGAGTTGTTAGCTCTCCACTTGGCCATTCGCCACTTCCAATTCTGGCTGGAGGGACGCCGTTTCACCGCGTTCGTTGACCACAAGCCGCTGACATTTGCGATGGCCAAGGTTTCAGAACCGTGGTCGGGCCGGCAGCAAAGACAGCTGGCCTCCATCTCAGAGTTTACTACCGATATTCAGCACGTGGCGGGTAAACTGAATGTAGTGGCAGACTGTCTCTCGCGCGCCGTGGCGGCCCCTGTCCGCGTAGGGATAGATTATGCAGCCATGGCCACGGATCAGGTTAGCGACGCGGACGTGCGAGCGCTCCAGTCTGGACCAACAGGGTTAAGGCTGGAGAACAGGGTGCTGCAAGACGGTATGCCCCCCCCCCCTTATCTGCGATGTCTCCACTGGGCAACCGCGTCCTGTGGTACCGGCCACGTGGCGCCGCCGCGTTTTTGACTCGATTCATTCTCTGGCGCACCCGGGAGTGAGCGCATCGGTCAAAATGGTAGGAGAGAAATTTGTATGGCCGAGCCTGCGCAAACAAGTTAAGGAGTGGGCAGCAGCCTGCATGGCTTGTCAACGAGCCAAGGTACACAGATACACGAGAGCTCCCTTGGAGCCATTTCACATCCCGGCTAAGAGGTTCGATCATGTTCACGTGGACCTCGTAGGCCCCCTCCCGCCATCACAGGGGTGCACACACCTTCTGACAATGGTGGACCGCACCACGCGTTGGCCGGAAGTGGTCCCACTGGCGTCAACCACAGCCGAGGAGGTGGCGCGCGCGTTTTTAACAGCATGGGTAGCGCGCTTTGGAGTCCCGTCGGACATTACGTCCGACAGAGGTCCTCAATTTGTTTCCGAACTTTGGTCAGCAATGGCCCGCAGCCTGGGGGTAATGATCCATCGCACAACTGCGTACAATCCGCAGGCTAATGGGTTATGCAAACATTTTCATAGGTCATTGAAAGCGGCTCTCAGAGCGTCGCTGACGGATGCAAATTGGGTAGACAGGCTACCGTGGGTTTTATTGGGGTTGCGTTCTGCACCTAAAGACAACTTAGAAGCCTCCCCGGCTGAGCTAGTTTTTGCGCAGCTACTTCGGCTGCCCGGGGAGTTTCTCCCAGATAATCCTGCGCCAGATAGCTCTCCGTCTCAGCGGTTGCAGCGTGGCACGGAATCGGGCACGCTGCCTGGCCCTGTTCACCACAGTTTTCTGCGCGTTTTTGTGCCTAAGGCTTTGAAAAACGCGGAGTTTGTTTTTGTCAGACACGATGTCCATCGCCCACCGCTGCGACCACCTTATGATGGACCATTTAGAGTGCTGGAAACAGGGGACAAGCATTTTTTGCTAGATTTGGGGGGCAGGAAGGAAAAGATTGGCATAAACAGGCTCAAACCCGCCTTTGTGGTGGCGGACGAGGATGTGCTGTTGGCCAGGGCTCCTCGGCGCGGCAGACCCCCTCAGGGACATTCCCCAGAACACCCACAGGGAGTGACAAACAGTTCTCACCCCCAGACAGCAGCTCCCCAGCAGGATGGCGCCACAGAAGTGGCGAAGCCTGCTTACAGCAGATACGGGAGGAGACTGAGGCCCAAGCAGCACGTGGGTTAATGTGTAATGATTTTATCATGACATGCAGACTGTTATTCTGTTGTTCCATCTTAGATGTTTGGGGGGGGGGGTCATGTGGGACACATATGTATCACTTTAAGCTTCACATCTCAGAGTAGAACAAAGAACTGGGTCTCCTTGGAGATAACAGGAGGATGTGAAAATTTAGTCTTTGGTATGCAAGAGATGGCCTTGGGGGTTTTCCTGGTCTGCCAGAGACTATGAGGAGGATGTTATAGGATTTAAGGAAAGATGCATTGTTACTTGTGATTAAATGCAATGTGACTGTGAGCTTTGAAGGTCCTGGATATATAAAGGACGAATGTCTGTGTTTTTCCTCTTTCTGCTTGACTGATGTTGGAAGATGTGAATAAACCTGACTCGTGAGATAAACTCTGCCTCGTCATTTTCACATTTCCACACCGTGGTTGTTCCCGTTCCAAAATCCAGCTGTCCTAAAATGGTAAACGACTTTAGACCAGTTGCTTTGACTTCAATTTTAATGAAAATTTTTGAAAAACTGGTCAGATGTGAGGTCCTAAAGCAGACTGAGCATGCATTGGATCCTCTGCAGTTTGCCTACAGGCCTCACAGAGGAGTGGAGGATGCCACTGTCACTCTGTTTAACATGCTTTTTAAACATCTGGATTTTAATGGGACACACGCCAGACTTTTATTTGTGGACTTTTCCTCCGCCTTTAATACAATCCAACCTCATAGCTTAGTTGAAAGGCTCCTGTGTAGAGGATGTGCTCAAAGGATGAGGCTGAGTTTTATTTCTCAGGTTCAGCTTTATTAACAGAACACATCTCTAGCATTCTCAAAGCAGGAAAAGAGACAGAACACTATCACATCACGCTCTTATACTTCAGGAGCATCGAAACTTAAGTCACATGGTGCTTTAGCAAACATACAGTCACATGGTACTCAATCCCAGTCACAATGGAACTCTTTGATCATTCACCATTGTCTCTTATTCTTCGATGATCCGGAAATCCCTCCGGGGCATCTTCTCTGAGACAAAGGCTGAATCTCACACCTCCTCGTTATCTCCTGCAGACTTCAGCAGATCCAGACCTCTTTGTCCCTCGAGACGTGAAGCACCCAATAAACATACAGCCATACATTTGTGGAAAATATGAACCCAACATATGCACCACATGACCCCCCCCCCCCAAACGTCTACTATGGGACAAAATATAATCAGAGATGCATGTGGCTTATATTAATCATATATTCCATACCTACATATGTATAGACATATTAGAATGTTTAGTGATTACATATGTGGAATGACCTCACGCCTCAGAAGAGGACAAGAGGTCTCAACCGCCAGCGAGGATCAAAGAACAGACGGAGTCGCAGCGGTGGAGACCGGATCGAACTTCCTGACCACCCAGGGTCAGGTGGAGGAGACGGAGGACAATGGAGGGGGATTATGTTAATGCGGGATGTCGGCTTTGATATGCAATGTCTTTTGTTGAGTGTGGGTATAAGTATGAAGGTCTGACTGCGCTCGACCTCTTATTCTGCTTCTGCACCGAGATGAGACATGTTAGGGAGGTGAAGCTGATATTAAACTTTGATTTATAAAATCACATCGCTTCTTCATTTCAAGCTCCCGACAATGCATGACATAAAAACATTATCACATATCAAAAATCAATCCACCAGTTGCCTAGGTCTTAACCTCCTGCCAAATCTGCTGTAAGCCGGCTTTGCTATTTCTGCAGCGTCTTCCTGCACTAGTGGATTAGAACTGTTAGCACATCTCTGTGGGGGCTCTGGAGAATGCCTTCTCGGAGGCCTGCCACGGTGGGGGGTTCTCGCCAACTGCACGTGTTCATCAGCCAGAACAAAAGCGGGTTTGAGTCTGTTTATGCAAATCAACTCCTTTCTGCCTCCTAAATCTAGCAAAAAATGCTTCTCACCTGTTTCCAGCACTCTGAAAGGTCCATCATAAGGCGGGCGCAAACCTGGGCGTTGTGCATCATGTCTAACAAAAACAAACTCTGCATTTTTTAAAGCCTTCGGCACAAAAACTCGTAGGAAACTGTGATGAACCAGACCAGGGAGCGTGTTTGATCCTGTGCCGCTCTGCAACAGCTGAGCGGGGGGACAATTTGGTGCAGGATTGTCGGGAAGAAATTCCCCTGGCAAACGGAGAGGTTGTGCAAAAACTAACTCAGCTGGAGAGGCCTGCAAATCCTCCTTAGGTGCAGAACGCAACCCCAATAAAACCCATGGAAGTTTGTCCACCCAATTTGTATCCGTAAGTGACGTTCTGAGGGCTGCTTTCAACGACCTATGAAAGCGTTCGCATAAACCGTTAGCCAGGGGGTTATACGCGGTAGTGCAGTGTATCTTCACCCCTAAGCTGCGGGCCATCGACGACCATAATTCGGAAACAAATTGGGGACCTCTGTCGGACGTTATGTCCAACGGAACTCCAAAACGTGCAACCCAAGCTGTTAAAAACGCTCGTGCAACTTCTTCCGCTGTGGTTGATGCCAGAGGAACCGCTTCTGGCCAACGCGTGGTGCGATCCACCATCGTCAAAAGGTGTGTGTGCCCCTGTGACGACGGAAGGGGACCCACCAAGTCAACATGCACATGATCAAAACGCTTAGCCGGAATGTGAAAAGGCTCCAAAGGAGATCTAGTGTGCTTGTGTATTTTGGCTCACTGACACGCTACGCAGGCTGCTGCCCATTCCTTGACCTGTTTGCGCAACCCGGGCCAAACAAATTTCTCCCCCACCATCTTAATCGATGCGCGCACCCCCGGGTGTGCCAGAGAATGGATAGAGTCAAAAACGCGGCGGCGCCACGCAGCTGGAACCACGGGGCAAGGCCATCCCGTGGAGACATCGCAGATTAGGGGGGGCATACCAATTTGCTGCACCCTGTGCTCCAGCCTTAACCCTGTTGGTCCAGACTGGAGCGCGCACACATCCGCATCGCTAACCTGCTCCGCGGCCATGGCTGCATAATCTAAACCTACGCGGACCGGGGCTGCGCGCGCTTCCGCGTCGCTGCCCTGGCCCGCGGCCATGGCTACGAGTCTGCCCCCACGGGGCCTGGCGTTGCTACAGCACGCGAGAGACAGTCTGCCACTACATTATGTTTACCTGCGACATGCTGGATATCGGTGGTGAACTCCGATATCGCGGCTAGCTGCCTTTGCTGCCGGCCTGACCAAGGTTCTGAAATCTTGGCCATCGCAAAAGTTAGCGGCTTGTGGTCCACGAACGCAGTGAAACGGCGCCCTTCCAGCCAGAACTGGAAATGGCGGATGGCCAAGTGTAGGGCCAAAAGCTCCCTGTCGAACGCGCTGTATTTACGCTCGCTATCGCGCAAGGTTTTGCTGAAAAACGCGAGCGGCTGCCAGGTCCCTGCCACAAACTGTTCAACGACTGCCCCCACCGCTAAATCGGAAGCGTCAGTGGTGAGCGCCATGCGGGCTGTTGGAACTGGGTGTGCTAACAAAACGGCGTTTGCCAGGGCTGATTTGACCTGGGCGAAAGCGCACTCTCGCTTCGGAGACCATTCGACCTTATTTGTGGGCTTTTGTTTTTTTAGTGCAGTGTACAATGGTTGCATGAGCCGCGCTGCGCTTGGGAGGAACCGGTTATAAAAATTAACCATTCCCAAAAACTCCTGCAGCGCTTTGACCGTTTGAGGTTGGGGAAAATTTGTTATTGCACATACTTTATTGGGCAGAGGGATCGCCCCTTCTGGCGAAACGCGATGCCCCAAAAAATCGATTTGCGCCACCCCAAACTGGCACTTTGCTGGGTTAATTATTAACCCATGCTCTGCCAGCCTCCGAAAAACTGCTGTAAGTTGGCTTTCGTGTTCGTCTTCGGACGTGCTGGCTACCAAAATGTCGTCCAAGTAGACGAACACGAAAGGGAGGTCTCGTAAAACTGCATCCATCATGCGTTGAAAGGTCTGCGCGGCACCCTTGAGACCAAACGGCATGCGCAAAAACTCAAAAAGCCCGAAAGGAGTTATTACCACTGTTTTGGGTATATCCTGAGCGCGCACTGGGACTTGATGGTAACCACACACCAAATCAATTTTAGAAAAAATGCGCGCCCCTGCCAAATGAACTGAAAAATCTTGGATGTGCGGAATCGGGTAGCGGTCGTGTGCTGAAACGTTGTTCAACCTGCGGAAATCACCGCAAGGTCGCCACGAGCCGTCAGCCTTTGGGACCATGTGTAGCGGTGAAGCCCAGGGGCTTTTAGAGCGTCTAATGATGCCCAGTTTTTCCAGGTTGGTGAACTCCTCTTGCGCTATGGCCAGTTTAGCTGAGTCCAAGCGCCGAGCTTTTGCAAAAATGGGCGGCCCAGTGGTAGTGATAAAATGCTCCACCCCATGCTTAGCCACTGTCACCGAAAACGTTGGGACTGTGAGTGCTGGAAACTGAGTGAGCAGTGCGTGAAACTTACCACCCGCAGCTGTGACGTTGGCCAGTGCAGCAGGCGGGGCCACCCGAGCTGTGCAGGGAAGAGAATGGAAAGACAGTGCATTAACCAGACGTCTATTAGCAAGATCAACCAATAAACCATGTGAGCACAAAAAAATCAGCCCCTAACATGTTGAAACTGACTGCCGCTACAATAAAGGTCCACTCAAATGAACGGCCCTGTAAGGACAGAAGCATAGTCCTCTCACAGAAGGTCTTAATCGCTGAGCCGTTCGCTGCTGACACTGACACCCAGGGAACTTCAGACAGCATCAGCCGTTCCACGTAGATAGGCGTGACGAAACTCAGCTGGGAGCCCATGTCCACGAGGAATTGTTTCCCTGAGTGTGCATCTGTTAGGTAAAGCAGCTTGTTCTCCTCCCCGAGGGTCGCAGCCGCTCCCGACCCCCAGTCTTGGCGTTTCCCGGACGCTTGAAGTGGCACGGTGGGAGGCACTTGTGTGCCCTCTCTGCAAAACGGCGATGGTAGAAGCACAGGCCGTCATCAGCTCCGCGTCGCCTGGTACCTGTCACCGCCGTCGTCGGTGCATCTGGCGCCGCAACCACTGGCCCCAAGCCGTCTCTGGGCGTCATTCCTAGCTCAGCTGCCGCGGCCGAAACCGCGCTCCGCTTGTGGGCGTCGACGAGTCGCTGCGCCTCCTTGCTCAACCCATGGTAGTCTCGCTTGGCCAATCGGGGTGAATCTGCCAGGGTCACTCTCACCGCTGGCGGCAGGGTCCGGAGGAAAAGGTGGGCGAAAATAAATTCGCCGTCCTCGGAGTCTTTCAGCCTCAACATCTTCACCATTAGGTCCGCAGGTCTGTCGTTCTCCGACTCCGTCAACGTTAGGAGCCCCTCTGCTCGCTGTTGTACTGAAGGGGTGAAATGGCTGATCAGTGCGTCCTTCAATGCGTTGTACTTGTCGCTGTCCGGTGGGTGGTTGACCAGATCTTCCACCCTCTGGACCGTGTGGCTGTCCAGCTTCGCCACCACACGGTAGAATTTTGTGTCGTCCTTCGAGATTCTCCGGAGGTTGAACTGCGCCTCGACTGCGCTGAACCAGGAGCGCGGACTATGCTGCCAGAAATCAGGCAGCCGGAGTGTGGAGGCAGCCATCAGGCTGGCTTCCGCCGAGCTCCGCTAGGGAGAATTCTCTCTGCTCATTCTTTGTCGTAGGGTCACCAGTGTAGAGGATGTGCTCAAAGGATGAGGCTGAGTTTTATTTCTCAGGTTCAGCTTTATTAACAGAACACATCTCTAGCATTCTCAAAGCAGGAAAAGAGACAGAACACTATCACATCACGCTCTTATACTTCTGGAGCATCGAAACTTAAGTCACATGGTGCTTAAGCAAACATACAGTCACATGGTACTCAATCCCAGTCACAATGCAACTCTTTGATCATTCACCATTGTCTCTTATTCTTTGATGATCCGGAAATCCCTCTGGGGCATCTTCTCTGAGACAAAGGCTGAATCTCACACCTCCTCGTTATCTCCTGCAGACTTCAGCAGATCCAGACCTCTTTGTCCCTCGAGACGTGAAGCACCCAATAAACATACAGCCATACATTTGTGGAAAATATGAACCCAACATATGCGCCACACCTGCAACAATTTGATTTGAGCGATAATCTGGTGGGTTGGATTCTGGATTTCTTAACCAACAGGACGCAGAGAGTAAGGGTCAATGGTACATTGTCTGACCTAAAGTGCTCTTCTACTGGCTCTCCTCAGGGGTGTGTGTTGTCACCACTACTCTTCATCCTGTACACAAACATGTGTCGGCGCAGACATGACAACAGACACATTATAAAGTATGCTGATGACTCAGTTATTGTCAGTCTCCTCCAGGATGGTGAGTGGCCACGGCCCAGTAGTTGATGATTTTGTTCACTGGTGTGAGGATTCCTACCTGCAGCTGAATACGACAAACACTAAAGACATGATTATTGACTTTAGGAGGAAAAATCCCAGGCACAAAGTCACCGTACTAAAAGGCCAGACCACCGAATGTGTACAATCCTACAAATATCTTGGGACGATTATTGATAGTAATTTAAACTTTGAAGAGAACTGTGAAAGGGTGTGCAAAAAGGGTCAGCAACATTTGCATTGCTTGAGAAAACTTGCACGCTTCCAAATTGACCGAACCATAATGACAATGTTTTATCGGGCTTTTATTGAATCTGTTTTATCCTTTTCTTTAGTGTCATGGTTTGGTCAGATAAAACTGAAACAGAGGAAATCCTTGGATCAGGTAGTTAGATGGTCCAGTCGTTTGCTTGGTGAGCCACAGCTGAGCCTGACATCCCTGTACACCAGACAAGTACAGAGGATGGCTACCTCCATTTTAAATGATGACTCCTACCCTTTGCACTGCAACTTTCAGCTTCTTCCCTCAAGACGGAGGTTTGCTGTCCCAAAAAGTAGAACCCAGCGCTACAAAAACAGCTTTGTTCCTGCTGCTGTCAAAGAGTTGAACAAGCTGTAACAATATATTGCACATAATTTAGGTACCTATTTATTAACTCCATTTTATATTTACTTATTTTTGTAGGATGTTACTTGGGTTCTAAATATTTTATTGGGTTTTAGACCTTTGAGTTTTTAACCTCTTTGACTAGTTTTTAACTTTTAATATGACCCTTCGCTCTTACCTCTGGTTTTTCTCCCATCTCTTTGTCTTTTTATACACTGATTGATGGAGCCTTGAGTATTTTTATCATGTTTATAGTCAGTTTCATATGTGCCTGTGTTTGTGTCTATGTTGAATGTAATTGTGGCTTGTAAATATGGATGTCACCAGACTGCAAAACAAATCTACCTACGGGTACAAATAAAGTAACCTGAACCTGAACCTGAACCTGAAAGCAGGACACAAGGGAGTCACCCTCCACTCCAACACTAGTGGGGTCAAAAGAGAAATGTAAAAACAGGCAGTCTGATGTATACACCCCTAGCACTAAATGCAGGACGGTTGCACAATTGGTGGGAAAAAATGCCTAGTTTGGTGCAAAAAGAATGTTAAAACACAAGCTCTGTGGGACACGGGCACAAAGTATCAATCGTAAGTGAGGCATGGAAGTCATTTAAAAGTCCGCTCCATCAGTGAGCTACTAAGCAAGAAGGAACTGCTAGATTTGAGGGCTGCTAATGGTTCAGAGATTAAATTTGAGGGCTGGGTTGACATAAACATTAGTTTGTATGATCCAAAAGCTAAAACAACCGGGTCTAGTGAGATGTCTGTTCCCGTATTGGTGAGCAGGGATGTGGTACAGAGACCAATAATAGGGTTTAATGCTATTGAGGGGATGATGAAAGAAAGTGAGAATCAGCCCGGTGAGAGGTTGGCTTTGCTTAGAAACTCACTACGACTGGGGTCAGGGAAGACAGTGGCATTGCTAAGTCTAATGCAGGAAGCTGCAAGTGATGAGATCATTTGCCCTGTTAGGACTGGTCGTGCACCTGTTGTAGTTTTGGGTGGGAAAATGCAATGCATTAACTGTCGTGCTAGAACCAATCTTAGAGTGAAAACTGAAATGGTCTTGGAGCCTGAAGAGAATCTGACATTGGAGGAGGAGCTTAAAATAACTTGTCACTTAGTCAGTGTCTCCCCCTCCTCATGTAAAGTGAACATTGGGGTGAGGAACACTACACTTCATGACATCACGGTGCCAGCTAGGACCCTTATAGGAAAGTTACAGAGGATAACCGACTGTTACCCAGTGCAAGCTGAGGAACAGCAAATTGGCTCAGTTGAGGTTGAAACGCCCAAGGTACAACGTGGCTCCACTGCAGGCAATTCACAGATTGACTGTAGAGAGAAGCTTTGGGATCCACCTGTTAACCTTGGTCATTTAACCAGTGAGAAACAAGTAGTGGTTAAGCAGATGATCCAGGATGATTCGCGTGCGTTTGCCAGGCAAAAAGATGAAGTGGGCTACATCAAAAATTTAAAAATGGACATTAAGCTTAGTGATGATGTTCCTGTAGCCAAAACATATAATGCCATACCCCGACCATTGTATGATGAGGTAAAGAACCACAATCAAGATCTACTGAATAAGGGCTTCATACGCAAACCCACCTCTTCTTATGCTTCAGCAGTAGTTTGCGTGAGAAAAAAAGATGGAAGTTTAAGACTGTGTGTTGATTACAGGGGTCTTAATAAAAAGACAATCCCAGATAGACACCCCATCCCACGCATTCAGGAGATTCTTGACGGGCTTGGGGAAAACGTGGTTTAGCGTGCTAGACCAAGGCAAAGCTTACCATAAGGTAGCATCAGTGAGGACTCTAAGAAATTTACAGCTTTTACAACTCCATGGGGTCTGTATGAATGGAACAGAATTCCATTTGGTCTCACAAATGCACCTTCCGCTTTTCAGCGTAGTATGGAAGAGAGTTTGGAGGGTCTTGGGAACAAAATTTGCATTCCATACTTAGACGATGTGTTGGTCTACAGTAAAACATTTACACAGCATGTGGAGGACATCAGAGCAGTCCTCAAGCAGCAACAGGCTTGGGGAATTAAGCTAAGGCCAGATAAATGTGACTTATTCAGAAATGAGGTGCATTATGTTGGAAAAGTGATCTCTGCAGAAGGCTACAGAATGGATACAAAAGAGGTAGCAGCAGTACAGGCTCTTCAGACACCCCCCACCCCCGCTAGGGTTTTTGGGGTATTATAGAAGCTATGTCAAAGACTTTTCTCGTCATGCAAAATGCCTGTATGATTTGCTTTCAGTGGATGCAAATACAAACGCCAAACAAAAATCTAAGCCCCGATTAGCTAAGGGGGCACAGCTTCCTCCTCATCAGAAAATAGTTTGGGCTGATATTCACCAGAGAGCTTTGAACTATTTGGTTGATGTTCTGACTAACCCTCCAGTAATGGCCTACCCTAGGTTTGAAGATCCATTTATACTGCATATTGCAGTCCCTCCAGGATTTCGCGATGTTGCGATTGCACCAATTCAAGCAAAATCAGCCAATCAGTGCAACTACTACGTGACCTTGCAACTTTGTCCAATCACCGCCAACTTTCCCGCAATTTTGGCCAATCCCCATCAACTTCCGCCAGTTTCACCAAACAAATTTGTCTCTAACTGGCGCTGAAACGTTCAGCCTAACCAATCAAATGCATTGCTGCACTGCATTCACTTCTGTGTTTACAGTGAGTGGTGAGTTTATAGTTTACAGTGAGTAACGTAACACTTCAGCAAACAGTGTGTGATTTAAAAAAACGCTCACCCACGAGGTTTTCAACACTGTCCCCTCCTCCATCTCCCCCAGCCTGCCGGTGGACACCTCGCCACGTCTCCGTCCTGACCGCGTGTACGAAGCGCTGGGTTTGTGCTGAAAAACATGCACCTGCCCCAAAAGTACCCCATCGCGGAAGCGCGCGTGAGGAGAGTACACTACACTACAGCCAGTGTTTGAACATTTATACATCTTTAAAGGTAAAATCATTACTACATCTGGTCAATGAGCTTTAAAACTGTGAATCTCCGGTCTGGATGGACAAACGCACCCACCCATCTTCCCACCCCTCGCCGTCCTACTGTAAATGAAAGATGCGTGTGTGTGAAGACCGACATGCAGCAGACAGTCAGGTAGGCATGGAAAGAGAGAGAATATTGTCTGTATTTTTTTTTTTTTTCAGAAAAACACAGACTTCAATAGCCAATACAGTGCAACAGAATATTTTTTTTTTCTCTCCGCTCGGTACCGAGTGGTTGGGGACCATAGAAAGTTTTCAAATGAAGGTGCTGCTAGTAATTTCCAAATCTATACTCTTTAGCATGCATTCAATGCAATTTCACTGTTGGTAATGGATATTGTGTTAATGTTTGTATTTGCTGTTGCACAAGAGTTTTTCTGTATAGCAGAATTTTCTGCTTAATTTACAAATCACTGTAATAGGAAATTTTGTGACAATTCTGTGCTTTTCTTGTATTGTTATAGAGGGGTTGCACCGACATCACACAGGTTACGTGTCTTTTGTTTACTGCGCCATTTTGGATGGCAATGAACAGTCAAATCACCAACAGCAAGCGTGAGTGAGTGTAATCAACGAGATAAATGACTACACACAAATTAACACCATGGTCCACCGACGAGGTGTAGACTTTTCTGTGCTTGGTTGCTGATTAAAGAAATTCAGAGGGAGCTGGACGGAGCAACCTGAAAAGAATTCACGGCCACGGCGGAGGCAGACAGGAGGCAGAGTGGTGTAGACCCGACCACGGGATCATCATTGTTGAAAATGGTGATAGAGGATGGTGAGTGATGTGATATTATGAATCTTTGCCGTTATTTATCCCAGTGGTGGAAAGCTCACTTTGAACAAACAACACCGTTGTCTCCTGTATGCAGACAATGAGCTAGCTAGTTAGCCATCAACGCTAACTCTCTGTGCTCTGCTTGTATTTTGTGCTTGTGTCGAAAACATCTGACGAAATAAGCTAGTGTTAATCCTGGTTAAAAAGTAGTTTTTACATGTTGCACTTTTGTGCTGTGCACGTACTTAAGTTGTGTGTGTGTTTTCATTCTAGAGTCCCACCGCAGGCTGAAGATCTGCTGAACTGGGACCAGCAGCACATCCAGTTGCTTCTCAGTGAGGCAAGAGAGCATGAAACAGGAACAGGTCAAGTGGGCCCCTGACCAAGTGAGCACCCCATGTGAGCACCCCAGGTGGACCCCGTGGTCCAATCTGTACATGTACAAGTACATTTTCAATCCAGTGATTTACAAACTGATTCAGAGCTTTCTAAAGCCTCATTCAGAAACATTATAGTCCCACATACCTATTCTGTGGAGTTTTATCTGGGGGCAGCCAGCAGTGATAAGCAGCAGCCGTGGAGAAGAAAAGTCTTTTGAAAGCAGAAACAGAGCCAAAACCTTCTCCGGGTCAGCTTAGTTGTCATCTTACATATATATATTTTTTACACTTCTTGGTGACCGGGAAAAGTCTTTCCAACAGTTTTACACAAATTCTTGTTGTTGCTCTCCTTCTTCGTGTTTACAAATCACTGAATTGAGAATGTACTTGTACATGTACAGATTGGATCCCGGGGTCCACTTGGGGTGCTCACTTGGTCAGGGGTCCACTTGACCTGGATCCCATGAAACTACCTTGTGAAGGGAGGAGATGGCTCAGAATGCTGCCATAAATCAAACGTTCCTTGTTGTCCTGGGCCATTTTGAAAGTGGCCGGCGTGTGTGACCCATTATGAGTTTTTTTACAGTTTAAAGTTTGAATTTTGCACATTCTAAATAATCTGGATTTTGCTGGTGATTGTAATAAACAATTTAGTGACTTATGTGTTTGCATCATGATTTTCTATTTGTCTGTTAAGACACTGGTGGGAAGAGTCAACAGTACAAACCAACCATTTATCAATGACTGAAAATAATGGCTCATTTTTAAGAAAAAGTAACCAAAAAACAATTATTTTATTTACTGAAGACTGTATTGTTGGATGTGATAGTGCAGAAAACACTGCACACTTCAGTGATAGTACTAGTATATGGAGGAATTCTGGGCCATATTAGCATCTGTATTTCCTAATAATGAGTTAGGATTTAATGGGATTTAACATGTTTTAACACAACTACTTTATGGTTCATAATTCTGTTGATGGACTTACACCAAACCAAAAGTGATTTCTCAAACTGCTGGATTATTTAGATAACTTTTCCAATCTTTTAGCATTTAATTTATGTCACTAAATCTTGGTAACCTTCATAATAAAACAAACAAAAGTGGAGACATATCTGCAAAAGGCACAAAAGTTTATTGTAAAAATTCCTAGTGCAATACAAAAGGAGTACACAGTACATTATTCACACATAGAATATATATTTATACAGTGTCTACATGTATATATCCAGTAAATCCATGTATTTTCCATGTAACCTCGTGACTGCATTATTTTAATTGCTTTTAATCCTAGATGAAGTTTGTTTTGGGTTAAAAATGCATCATAATTATTAAATATATTTTATTATACCTTAGTACTGTTTACCTGTTGAAATAAATATTTTACCGCTAATATAAGCCCATAACTATAATGTGGCACCTGGCAATCAATTTTTGGCAGCTGATCACTTTTTGCCATGACACCGCCGGCTGGAGCAGGTACATCCCATGATGTCTCAAAAGTCTCTCCATGATTTTCACACAGATCAGAGCAATTTGTAGCACAGGAAGCTAAACGTTTCTACAGACATTCTGAAGCTCTGCAATCGCTGTGGTTCGTGAAGCTGGGGTAACATTCAACCACTGGAAATTGGTTGAAGACCCAAACTGACGGTTTGAAGCAATAATTTTGCCACAAGAGAGCCATCTGAAACACACACACACACACACACACACAGAGCATACATATTTTAGTAGCTAATAGCGATAACTTGCCGTGATTACAATGTAGTACGGGGGACTTATTAGTGCTAACTAGCATTAGCAATCATTAGCTTACCTTCATATGTGATCTAGTTCGTATCCTCATGTCTTCCGCTTTATACTGCTCCATGGCTTCCTAAACTCTCCAGTATTTTTCCAGTGTTTCGTCTCGCCGCCTGTATCCTTCTCTGGCTCTCCTTTTTGGCCTTTACTCTGACAAAAAGCCAGCGAGCAACAGGCTTGCCTCCATATCCATCTTGTGTTTTGCTTGTCACATACAAATGATGTCATAAGAGTGTCGGGCCGCCTTGCTGTAAAGATCTCACTCACTTAAGGTGGTATTCAGTCGTAATGGAACACAAACAACACCGTGGTGAGTCGGACTGAGTATGTACTAGTGGAATTATTATTTTTTTTTAACACAGGGTCCAGGCTATTTGCCGTCCAAAATGGCAGAAAAACAATGTGGCACGTGACCACTGACGTCACGTGCAACTGCTCTATATAGAATATCACTGCAGTAAACTGGAAAAAAGCATCTGCTTTAAAATTTGGAATTCTTCCCACAACTTTTAGTGCAAAAAACACTCTAAAAACATTACAACTTTTTAAAAAAGCTCCCACGAATTCAGGCTTTTTGGACCACAACAATCATAAAAACATCCCACGAAATCCTGGAGGGACTGATATTGATGCCTCAGAAGAGGGATTATGGGAAGTTTTGTATCAGAGACAGGAGGGCAAACTCAGGGTTATTGGGTACAGTTCACAACACTGACACCAGCTGAAAAAAACTATAGGTTGCATTCAGAGAACCTGGAGTTTTTAGTGCTCAAATGGGCTGTTACAGCGATAACAACCCCCTGACTTATGTTTTGAGTACAGCTAAACTCAACGCAACAGGGTATCGCTGGGTGTCTAAGCTTGCTGACTTCAACATAACTTTAAAATATCACCCAGGGAAGAATAACACAGATGCAGACTTCTTGTCTCGCGCATCTATGAGTATGGACTCTTATATGGAGGAATGTACAGGGCATTGCTCTCCTGAAGTGTTGGGGGCAGTAGTGACTGCAGCCAAGAAACAAGAACAAGGAAAAATAGACTGGATCTCAGCTATCACCTGTAGCCCTCATATCCAGGAAATAATGGCAGATAGTCAGCTGGACATTAAGATTACTCACACTGACTTGTTGTGACCCAAGACCCTGCCATACCTCACATACTTCACCTCAAAAAGGCTGGGAAGAAACCAGGCAAGAGAGCCTTAAATGCAGAAACTGTGAAAGTTAAAAGGCTGCTCCATGAATGGAAAAGATTGTATGTTTCTGAGGAGGGGTTGTTAAAATGCAAAACTGTGTCATGCACCCAAATTGTGCTCCCAAAGCAGTACAAAGAACTGGTATACAAATACCTTCACCATGAGATGGGTCACTTAGGGGTAGAGCGAGTTTTACACCTGGCCAAAGACAAGTTTTTCTGGCCTGGAATGCCGAAAGACACTGACTTTTACATAACCCAGGTGTGTAAATGCAACTGTGGAGAAAAAGGACTGGGCGAAGGCAATGAGCTGGATGACACAAGGCTTTATTTTTCTCCAACAACGTACAGCAAACACGCTTCATAGCTCGGCTGAGTTATTGTGCTATCAAGGTCCCTGTACATTCCTCTTTTATACTTTGTTGCATGGACAAAGAGAATGTGTGGCACATTAGCATTCAGATTGTCAGACAATGTACATCATTAATATAACATACACAGGCGCTGCTTTAACACCTTATTCTCTCCGCGGCTCCCGGTTACTCTTCCTCTCTCCGGGAGGTGTATAGACAGCGGCACCTGTGCATGTTATGTTAATGATGTGCATTGTCTGACAATCTGAATGCTAATGTGCCACACATTCTCTTTGTCCATGCAGCAAAGTATAAAAGAGGAATGTACAGGGACCTTGATAGTGCAATAGCTCAGCCGAGCTATGAAGCGTGTTTGCTCTATGTTGTTGGAGAAAAATAAAGCCTTGTGTCATCCAGCTCGTTGCCTTCACCCATTCCTTTTTCTCCACAGTGGTGACCCTCGACGTGAGATGGAGCTTCTATCCCTTTCACCACGCTGCAGAATCTAAATCGCCATGCTTTGCCAGCATCCTTTTTCTCCACAGTGGTAACCCCTGACGTGCCATGGAGCACCTATCCCTTCCTCCACACTGGTGAACCCGATATACCATGGAGAGCGCTTGCCTATTCCTTTCTCCACACTAACGACCTGAAGGGCCAGGGAGAGCGAGCCACACTGGGACCCAAGACGCACCATGGATAGCGAGCCGAGCATCGCTCCGGAGCCTGGAGGGAGAAAATCAGCGCCACCTTCAGTCAAGCTCCTGGACCCTGGCTTCACCTCCCAACAGTGGGGTTTCAGCGCACAGAAGCCCCATGTGCACTCCGCAGGATTATGGGGATAACAATGGATGACACAAAATGCTGCAACGTGGTCGCTGCGCCGGACGCGCGCACTACGCACCAGGGACAAGCCGGCTCCAAGGACATACAGTATATTGTCCTCAGCCGCTGCAAATCCCCGGGGAATAGGACTGATCGCCTTCCCCGGATCCTTTAGGCCTGCGCTACGCACCTAAAGGAGTCGGGCAGCCTCACCGAAAGGGCTTATATTTGTTTCTTAGCTGTTGCGCATCCCCAAGGAATTGGGCTGACCGCCTTCCCCGGATCCTTTAGGACTGCGACCGCACCTAAAGAAGATTTGGCAGTTTCCCTGACAGAGCTTTTATTTTTTTCTCAGCCACTGCTGATCCCCGGAGAAATCTACTGGAAAATCCAGCAGCCGAGGCTGATCTGCCCACACAATTTTTGCGCAGCCCGGAGGCTTTCACCGCACCGGGCCGGCCCACCATTGCTTTCCCTACACCTTCGTCCCAAAAAGCCTGCAAGATGCCAGTTTTGTTTCCGTCATGCACGATGCGCACCGGACCCTGTGCGCCCATGCACCATGGACCGTTTAACATGTTGGAACCTGGGGCAAAGCAGAAGGGATCCCCCTCGTCCCTCCACAGACTGACATGCCCTCAGATACACTTCACCAGCAGGACGGTTCTACTGGATCGACAACCCCCCGCGGCAGCTGCTATGGGCGCCGACTTGAGCCCAAAGGACCGGGGGTTAGAGCCCCTTCTGGGTGTTTGGGTGGGTCTGTGTGGGGGGCACAGTTGTAGGGTTTCCTCACACCCAGAGAGACAAAGGGTGGAGAGGAGAATTATGACTGAAGGAGGAAGTGTCTCCGGGAGGTTTCAAACGAGACAGTTCTTTGTCAAACAAAGACAAAGAAAATATTGCCCTGCCCAGCTAGGTCCTCAAAGCTCCCTGTTGGCAATGGTTACAAATCATTAGCAGAGAATCTTCTTCAGTTTAAGGATTTTGGTATCATGCCAATGGGTATTGATCTCCAAAGGCTGGATGAAGGCAGGGGCATTCAGGAAACAATGACATAATGCAGAATGGCACAAGGCCTGTCGACTGAAAACAAAAGGCCCTTGAGTGATACACATTAAATTAAAGCCAACTTTATTGTCATTCAATTCATACAGCCAATCATGTACAGTAGAACAAAATTACGTTTCTCTTATCTACAATGTTTATCACATCTAGAATCAGAGGGGTCGCTGCCCTGCAAGGCGCCGCCACAGATTTTCCCTCCTCCATTCCATTATTGTTGAGCACCAAGCTGGACGGCAGGAAGTTCCACTTTTATATGGTCTTTGGCATGACCCAGCCAGGATTTGAACCCTGGCCTCCAGGGTGAGGGGAAGATGCTCTACCAACTAGGCCACCACTCCAGTACTCCAGACACATGAAGACAATCCAAAGAGGATGCCAAGATGCCAATATTTCTGGTGTACATACCTGCTCAGATTACAGCCATCCAGCAACATTAGATCTTTGCTTTTTCTACAGTGAGCCAGTTGATACAGCAGGCCTGCATGAAGTATCAACTTACCAATTAGATATAAAGGTTAAGAGATGTGCTGTGGGTGAGATGTGAAGACACAGAACTACTAGCAAAGTTAACTGCTGGTCATACAGTATGATTGTCAAGTACCATCACAACTGCCTAGCTACATTGTATAGCAAGGCAAGACAATCTACCCCAAAAGATGAAAAAGAAGACAATAGTCATCTGCATGGCATTGCCTTTGCTGCGCTTGTGGCATTCATGTGCTTGCAGCACTGAAGAAATGACTGTAACCTTTTTTCCTAGGCTGTACATTGCATACCAAACAAGGGATGGAGATCTTGACCAGTTTTTTTTTTTTTTTATCACTAGAACCAGGCAGCTCCACCAGCTCTCTCATGCTGAGGCAAACAAGGACTGGGAGCTAAAGCAGATTTACTGCAATGCCTTGAATCTCTAGTGGCATTTGAGCTGCAAAGTACTGCTGGAGTGGATGTAGTTATTCTTGATGGTGCTGCTGTTATTCAGATGCCAAATTGTGATACAGAAAAAAACTTTCAAGACTATGCAAATTCGGTGTTTGGACAGTACATATCCTCCCCAATCAACAAAACCAGGCATGGTATGGTTTGGGATGTGTGTGCACGAGTCTGAAAGTGACAGCCAGACAGAAGAGAGGAAAGTGTGTCCTTCTACTGTGATACCCAAGAAAGACTTTCTCCATGATGATGACATTAAGACAGAGCTGTTCAGATTCCTTGCTCCTGAAGTCATCTATCTAACTATTGTAGAAGGCAAGGTAGTCTATGCAACCTTTGGAGAGGAAGTTCTGTGTTCTTCACATCAGGCAGGACTTAGCAATCTTACACCATGTTCACAGGAGGCGGGTGATACTCACCTCATTCTGCATATTGCACATGCAAGGCAGAAGAAAAGTGAACATCCGCACAGTAGATATTGACATGATACTAGCTGTACTTTCTTCAGTCAGTTGAAGCCTGATGAGCTGTGGATTGCATTTAGCACTAGGGATTGCTTCAACTTCATTGCCATTTATGAAAATGTTGCTTGAATGACACCAGCTGCTTTCACTGACTGTGACACGTGTCTTCCTTTGGTGGGAGAGGGAAAAAGACAGCCTGGGAAATATGGAAGGTATTCCCTTAAGTCACTCTCGGAAATGACAAACATGACAGAAATAACTGAGAAGTGCAAATCACTGTTGGAATGCTCTTTTCTGATGTATGACAGGATAAGTGAATGTCTGGAGGTGAATGGGGCCAGGAAGCAGCTCTTAACACAGAAGTCAAGAACTCTGGAGCGCATTCCCCCAGCAAAAGCAGCACTGGAGCAGCACATTAAGCATGCCCATTTCCAGACATGTTGCTGGAGTCAGGTGTTGTTTCATACTCCTCAGTCCTCAAGTCCTTCTGACTGATGGATCGGGGAAGGAGGAGGATGGCAGCCCATTTGGACAACTTTTGCAAAGGCCACAAAATAATATTATGAACTTTTCCACTGCAGCTGCAAAAAGGGTTGCACTCACTGCTGAAAATGTGTAAAAGACAGACATAAGTGTAGTGCATTGTTTATGCTCAGAAGACTGTCATATACTTGACTTTTCTGATGTCAGCAAATCACTGTATAGTTGGGACATTGTAAGCATTAATTAATATAAACAATATTTCAAAGTTGAAGTAAATAATCCTTTCTTTGTTTCTGGTGCTACAGCAAATACGTTTATAAAAGGTTTCTAGATTTAGCAAAATTTGTTGTCTTGAAATAAAATTTTACTATTTGTTTGAAGTCAATGACCTCTCGTGACCTTCAAGAGTCAAACCTGAAAAGCCTCCACATCTGAAAATAAACTTCATGCCATATATTAACACTCCTGAAAATTTGGTGCTTTTATCACAAACTCCACAATACCTTTTGTATATAGGACTTAACCACAATACTACTTTTATTAATTCGTATTAAATTCACAGTGCTTATCCTGGCTGGATAAAATTCAGTTTCCATGTCCTTAGTTCCCTCGGAGACCTGACCTAAAATTTACTGTATGGTGATTGATGTGACACAATCCAAGGAGGAGTCGAGTGTCACAACAGTACATCCTCAGACTGGTATGATCACACACATGAACACACACACAGTATTACATGTCCCACTCTGACAACTCCATATGGCGTGGCTTCTCTGCGGTTCCATACATCAAGCCGGGAGCTTCTCCACATTCCTCAGCCTACAGACACAAATACCGATCCTCCAGAAAGTGATAGATGGCTTCTAGGGAGTATTGGAAGATGTGTCATATTACACCAACCTTGCATGTTATGTACACACATCTGTATGGACTTATGTTTCTCCAGACACGCTTGCAGATCATTATGAGGGGGGTGAAGTGAACAGCTGATAAATCTGTGAGGTGCTTTGGGGGTCACATCTCATTCTAATGTTTTTACTGATCACATGTCACTCCTGACATGTAAACACGAAAGCCAACACATTTAGACAACAAGAAATATTTTCATTTATTTTTTGGTTTGTAAGACAAATTCTAAGACACTGAGTGTGGAAGTAGGATATGAGGAAATGAGCAACGAGATAAATGTTTTCAACATCAGAACTCAGGCCAAATGTTTATGTTGTCATTTTATTCACCATTTATCAGTATAATAATGAGTTAGTTATGTCCAAAAATATTTAGATAAAAATATTTTCTGTAATGTCGCCTCTGTACACCAACACAACTCTATCAAGCTAGTTAATTAGCTACATAGCTCATCATCATCATCATCATCATAGCAGTGTGTCGGGGGCGACAATGACTGTTTCATTTAGGTCTGATCAGATTCCTCCACGCAGCTCTGTAATTCGCCTTCCACTGCCAGGAACTCCTGACCTTGTTAACCCAGGCGATGTCCGAGCCGATATGAGTTGCTCTCTGACTGACCATTTTATGAAACTGCTTGCAAAGCATTTGTGTACCGCTACATAGCCAACTATCCATAAAATAGCCTAGTTGGATAACTAGATTTAATAGCTATCTATCCAGATGTAATAGCTCTGTCACTACAAGATCAGTACCCGGAAGCAAGATTGGTACCCCACATGAAAGACATAGGTAGACATAGAAAAGAGAAGAATTTTATTACCAAAACTGCTAAAAAGAACTTTAAAGATGCACTCCAGTGGATATAAATCCTCTTAAAAACAAATCTGCACTCTCTAAAATGGTATCTTATGCCCTTATTTCAAGGGAAAAAAATCATGGCCTTCCAGTTGCTTGTGAAATCTTTTCCTTTCTCCTCTGCTCTCAAACGCTGGGATCTATGAATAGTCTAATTAGGTCCACCCACATACCGCCCACAAGGATGCTGATGGCACCACCTCTCCTTGAGGACCAGGTAGGAACAACCACACACAAGTCTGCAAGCTGGCAAATTTGACCAGAAAATTATAGTATTGAAGATCTAATGCTTAAAAAAATTATAATGCTACCATGATTGCAGACGGTCTAAATGACAATTCAGCATATGTGGAAAACACGAGGATTACAGTAAAGCGGTACAGTGCATAACACCGGCCACTACTGCTGTCCTTTGCCAGGATATGAGCCCACAGAGCTGCCTAAAAGCACGAGGTAGCATGGAACACAGCAGAGAGGCAAGGGCAGCAGGTTGGGCCATTTGTAGCCTTAAAAATGGTAAATGGCATTCATTTATATATCGCTTTTATTCTCATCTCTAGATGACCAAAGCGCTTTACAGATCCTGCTATCCACCCATTCACACACTGATGGCAGCATAGCTGCCCAACATGGCACTGTCCAGACCCACCAGGAGCAATTGGGGGTAAAGTGTATTGCCCAGGGACACAGCGGCAGGATATCTGGGGATTCAAACTGCCAACCATCCGGTTATTGGACAACCCGCTCTACCTCCTGAGCCACTGCCAGGAGGTAGAGGTGGTGAGGTAAGGTGCATTCACACCAAACACGAACAGGCAAATTTTTCATGTGGCACGACTGCATTATAAATCAATGTAAACACGCCAACAGACATGAATAGTGAGATGCAGACAGGCAAAGTTATCTTTAAAATTTCTGCAGCTGTGTTCAACCTGCTGTGGAAATTACCAAAATAACGTCATGTTTAGGTTTACATTATCTGACCGGGGGCTCACCTGAAAATGTTGTCTCAAGCCTCCAAAACTTCACAGATGATGGGTGTTTAAGTTGCTAACTTGCAAGGATGTCCGTGGCCGGAAGCCGTGGGTAAATAACTCCAAAATCCCGATTCAGCTCAAGAGTTCCTGGTCCTCCTGTCTCCCGGTGAGTAAGTTTCATTTTCTAACTAGTTTACTCTGCAATGGTGGTAATTTTACTTCGGTGACAGCAGAATTTCAAAACTAGCAGCTAGCTAGTGGACGTGAACGTGAACGTCCGACGACGCAAATTTGCGCGTCCTCGTGTCTTCCCATTCACTTTGTATGAATTTGCGCCGCCCGTTCGCGTTTGGTGTGAACTCACCTTTAGAGTAGTGGTGCCAACTCTCACTCTTACTTTGAGTGTCACTCTTTTGCACTCTCTCCCCCATGCCAAAAACCTCATTTCTCACTCTAAATGAAGAAATTATTGTCAATATTGTGTTGACTTTCCTCAGATTTTTCCCATAATAAGAGCTCTCAAGGCAGCGTAAGGCAGACAGAACAAGTTCTGAAAATTAATCTGAGTTAAAGAAGTGTATTTGTTGAAAAAAAAAAATGTTTATGTGAATTGTGCACACTCACTCCACCCCTACCTCCAGTCTCCTTCATGCACAATTCCTTCTAAATCTCACTCCAAGCTTTTCTGAAAAGTTGGCAACTTTGCTTACAGTGGACACATTTGGTCATCCAGCTGAGGACAGAGTACTCTGCTGGTGCTATTCGCGCAGCTCCGGTCCTCTCCGCAATTACTAAGGACCCTTTTACACAGCAGGGAGATCGTTGCGTGATTGGGCCAGTTTTTGATATTTGGGATCGTTTGGGAGATCGTTGTGTGTTTTGGACTGAATCAAAACATTGAAGAGACTGTGGCGACTGTGTAGATCACTGAAGATCATTGAGAGATCAAAAATTGGCCAGATCTCTCAACAGTGATCTCCACCCATGCGTAAAGGGGGTATCAGCAACACTCCACTCTACATTTATTCCATGCATAATCATTTCTGTGTTATTTCAATGTATTTTTAACATGTTTTACTTTGCCTTGCTGCGTTGGGACAAAACTGTCAGACGATTATTAAGTTTTACTGCCAGTAACTTACTGGCAACACCCCTTGTAATGTCTAACAGTATGCTAGGCTGACAACTTACTTTTGAGGGCTATAAAGAAATAACTATTTTCTAAAAATTCAATGTAGTAGTTGAGTGAAACCCCTTAAATTAAAGCTGAAATTCTACGTTTTAGTTACACATTAATGGCTTGATTTATTGTAAAATCTTGATTTAAGCTTTCTTTGTGTTGTCACTGTGTTCACTTGTAATTTTTCAGCTTCAGTGCAAGTTTCCAATTCGTTTTCATATTTTTTCCTTGTGTATTGTAAGTTAAAACATCAGTAGGTTTCCTTTATTTTGCTCTGTATTTTTAGTTCATTTATCATTTTTTTACTTGAGCTGTCAAAAAATAAGAGGTTTAAAATATATGATATAAATATTGAAATGTACATTAACATTAGGAACACAAAGTGAAAAAACAGAATAACAAAAGAATAAAATAGATAACTGAAAAATCAGTCCCGGATGAAATATGCACAAATTGAAGAGGGTTTATAAATGTGAGTGTACACTTAACAAGCATCTCTGATTAATTCATACCATGCTGTGATTTATTTTCCTCCTTTGACAAGGTAGTGAAAGTTAAGGCAACCAGAGGTCAAAGGTCACAGGAGCAGCTGACTGACAGCTCCCTCCTCTGATCAGGAGTAAAAAGCAGAAATGTGACTCATATCTGATAGGCCAAAATAAGTGATCTCATTACTGAAATGAAGGCAGATCATCTTGGAGGTAAATGTGGATCCAAAATCTGACAACACAAACCAGGGAAGAGCTTTGTGCTCTGGGCGTGCTGGCAGACCGTCAGGTTTATTTAGTTATTTTGGTCGCACTCAGCTGTCCCTTTTATGCTCTCCTGGGAATGTCTGCTGCCATCGCTCTGCCAAGTAATCCCCTTATATATAAAGGGGGGCTGAGGGGGCCAACAGGTGGGAAAGCGCTCATGACGATGGCCAATCACCAAACACACACCTTTGAACTGTGTTTTCACCAAAGCCCCTTTAGGAGGAAAATATTTAAAGGGCTTTAATGTTCCTGTTTTATTTCTAAATTATCTGGAAGAGGACAGAATTATTTCTTAAATCTACCCTGCCTGTGTAGTATGCAGTTGCTTTATTTCAACAAGAACTATCACGTAATAGAATAGAATAGAGTAAAATAGGCTTTATTGTCATTGTACAGTTGTGCAGCACAACAAAATTGTGGGTGCTCCACCAGGCTACTGCGCAGTAAAGTGTCACGCCTCGCCGCTCATCAGCGGCGCCAGCTGCACGCACACCTGCGCCTCGTCAGCGGCGAGGGATTTAAGCCGTCTCGCCCTGGGCTTCGGCCTGAAGCCGTCTGTCTTCATTGGCTTCCCTTGCTGCAAGGAATCCCCTTCAACGAGCAAGATTACAAGTAAGAATCTCTTACCTTCTCCTTCCAGTCTCCTCCCCTGTGCACAGGTGGATTTCCCGGCGGCGGACTACCTCCTACAGCCACCGCCTCCTTGCTGCTGCATCAGGCGCTCCAGGTCGCTGTCTACCGGGCTACGCCCTTGCTGTGCCAGCCACCTGCCCAAACCAAGTAAGCCTACGATCATCGTCATATCTCCTGTGTTGGTGTGGTGCCCGTTACCCTTCTCCCTCTGCTTCTCCCATAGGGTTGTCCGGCTGAACGGCCTCCTGCCTCCGTGCCTGACGCAGATGCCACAACCAACACATATACATCCCGCATACACACACGCATACACACTTGTTGTTAATAAAGCTATTAAATCTACCCTGAGCCTGCGTGTGTGTCTCCTGAGCCGTGCATTATGTCAGTACGGCTTCAGCAGTCTCGAGGCTCGGGTGGATTTAATAGCCCACCAACAACAGGTGATTTTAAATCAGTTAACCATAATCACTAACCGATTGGACCGCTTGGGCCCCCAACAGCCGTTCCCCCCGGCCCCTCAGGGCGGTGTGGCTCCTGCTGCTCCAGCGGCCGTCCAGCCTGCTCCGGCGGCACCAACTCGGCTCACACCCATTCCGACCCCCGCCCGCTTTAGCGGTAAGCTCGGTGGAGCGCGGGGGTTTATCATGCAGTGTGAGTCCGTGTTTCACCGTGTGCCTGGAGACTTTCCCTCAGACCATAGCCGAATTGGCTACATAGGGAACCTCTTGGAGGGGCGAGCGCTTACCTGGGCTTACGCCGTTATGGCGAAGCCCAGTTACGCCACCCTCACCTATGGCCAATTCGTGAGACTGTTTCTGGAAGCATTTGATCATTCGCGTACAGAGAGCGTTCAGGTCGATCGGCTTCTCAGCCTTCAGCAGGGAAGTCGGTCGGCAGCTGACTACGCGATCGACTTCCAGGTAGCGGCGGAGGAGGTTGGCTGGGGAGAACGTTCTCTCTGCGGCATCTTCCTTCGCAGTCTCAGCGCTGGTCTGAGGGACGAATTGGCTGGACGGGACATCCCGCAGACTTTAGCGGGGCTAACTTCCCTAGCCATCAGCTTGGACAACAGGTTGCGCGAGCGTGCCTCGGAGCGGAAGTCGTCTTCTTCTCGCCCTCGAGGTGCCTCGTCTCGCCTGTCCCAAGCTCGCCCCCTGGCGTTGCCGTCACCGGGGTACTCCGAGGAGTCGGAGCCGATGGTGACAGGCTGGACAAAGCTCCCCCCAGCGGAGAAACAACGCCGCCGTGAGTTGGGTCTCTGTATGTATTGCGGAGACAGCCAACACACGGTGGAGCTTTGTCCACAGAAGCCAAACGGGGAGGTCCGCGACACATCTAGTCACTGTAGGGGGCCTCGCGGACGCTAATCGGTTAACTCCCCTCTCTCAATTGAAGCTGCCCATCCGATTTTGTCACAGCCCCACAGGGCACCTCACCCACGTACTGGTGGATTCGGGAGCGGAGGGCAGCTTTATTTCACAAAGCCTGGCAACCCGATTGGGCATCCGTTGCCAAGCCCTTAAATCTCCTCTCGCCCTGGTCAACCTCTCCCATGCGTCCCTGGGGAAAGTTACACATCAGACCGTCCCTGTTCCTGTGATCATCTCTGGGAACCACCGGGAGGAAACCTCCTTCTATGTCCTACCTAGCTCTGTGTCACCCGTCATTCTGGGATACCCATGGCTCCGCCTCCACAATCCTGTCCTGGACTGGAAGTCCGCCAGAGTATCTGCCTGGAGCTCCTTTTGTATGAGCACCTGCCTTCAATCCGCTGCCTGCTCCCCGTCCTCTCCTCCTACTCCCAAGGACGCCACGCCTCTGGATCTCACCCTGGTGCCATCGGAGTTTCACGACCTGGGTATGGTATTCAGCAAGTCCAAGGCGATGTCTCTTCCTCCGCACAGGCCTTACGACTGTGCGATAAACATCCGCCAGGGGGCACCCTTACCCTCAGGGCGACTCTACAGCCTGTCTGCGCCGGAGAAGGAGGCCATGAACTCTTATCTCAAGGAATCGCTGAGTGCTGGAATCATCCGTCCCTCGTCATCAACATTAGGCGCTGGATTCTTCTTCGTGGGCAAGAAGGACGGCTCCCTCCGTCCTTGTATTGACTACCGCACCCTGAATGACATCACAGAGAAGGATCGCTACACCTTGCCCCTAATGGACACCGCCTTCCACTCCCTCCAGGGGGTGACTTGGTTCACCAAGCTGGATCTTCGCAGCGCATACCACCTCGTCCGGATCCGGGAGGGAGACAAGTGGAAGACAGCCTTCCGTACCCCGAACGGCCACTTCAAGTATCTGGTTATGCCGTTCGGGTTGACCAATGCTCCAGCCGTCTTTCAGCGCCTTATAAATGACGTCCTCCGGGATTTCATCGGCCTGTTTGTGTTCGTCTACCTGGATGACATCCTCATCTTCTCCAGATCCAGGGACGAGCATCGGGTCCATGTGAGGCGGGTCCTCCAAAGGCTGCTGGAGAACCGGTTATATGTCAAGGCTGAGAAATGTGAATTTTACGCTAAGACTACGTCCTTCCTCGGGTTCGTCATCTCCCACGACCAGGTGCTTCCGGATCCAGCGAAGGTGAAAGCGGTGGTGGAATGGCCCACTCTTACATCAAGGAAACAGGTGCAACAGTTTATTGGGTTTGCCAACTTCTACCGCCGCTTTGTCCCGAACTTTGGTACCATCGTCGGCCCTCTGACCCGCCTCACGTCCCCTAAGGTCCCGTTCCGGTGGACTGAAGAGGCCGCAGCTGCTTTCCAGGCGCTGAAGGCGGAGTTCTCCTCCTCCCGGGTCCTCAGCCAAGTCGATCCCTCGCTGCAATGCATCGTGGAGGTGGACGCTTCGGACACGGGGGTGGGGGCGGTTCTATCTCAGTGGTCACCTGACGACGGGGTCAAACGGCCCTGCGCCTTCTTCTCCTGGCGCTTGTCCCCGGCGGAGTGAAATTACGACGTGGGGGACAGAGAGCTCCTCACCATCAAGCTCGCGCTGCAGGAGTGGCGTCACTGGCTAGAGGGGGCGGACCTGTCGTTCGTGGTTCTAACTGACCACAAGAACTTGGAATATTTGAGATCTGCCAAGCGTCTGAAAGCCCGCCAGGCGCGTTGGTCCTTGTTCTTCGCCAGGTTCCGCTTTAACATCACCTTTAGGCCTGGCTCCAAGAACGGCCTGCCTGACGCCCTCTCTTGGCAATTTGCCCCTGAGGCGTCTGAGGACGCAGTCCACACCATCTTGCCCAGGTCATGCATCGTGGGAGCCGTCACTTGGGACATCGAAAGTAAGATCCGGAAGGCGCAGGAGTCGGAACCAGACCCTGGCGGCGGACCGGAGGGGAGGCTTTTTGTGCCGTCCACGGTCCGGGGGGAGGTCATCCACTGGCTGCACACATCAAAGCTCACCTGCCACCCTGGTTCCTCCCGGATGATCGATTTACTTCAACGATCCTTCTGGTGGCCGGGCCTGCGGAAGGACGCTGCTCGCTACGCCCGGGCCTGCCCCGTCTGCCCCACCAGTAAATCAGGTAATGCCCCTCCAGCGGGTTTGCTCCAGCCTCTGCCCGTCCCTGGCAGGCCCTGGTCGCATATCGCCCTGGATTTCGTCACCGGTCTCCCGGCCTCTAACACCTTCGACACAGTCCTGACCATCGTTGATCGTTTCTCCAAGGCTGCTCACTTCATCCCATTACGAAGGCTTCCATCTGCCTTGGAGACAGCGGACCTCCTTATCCAGCACGTGGTCAGGCTGCACGGGATTCCGGTGGACGTGGTCTCAGACCGGGGCCCCCAGTTTTCCTCAGAGGTTTGGAGGTCCTTCTGTAATGCCCTGGGAGCCAAGGTAAGCCTCTCCTCCGGTCATCACCCCCAAACCAACGGGCAGTGTGAGCGGACCAATCAGGAGCTGGAGGCTGCGCTCCGCTGCGTCACTACATCCAAGCCTGCGTCCTGGAGCAACCATCTCGCCTGGGTTGAGTACGCCCATAACACCGCCCGCTCTTCTGTCACGGGGATGTCCCCATTTAAGGCGTCCCTGGGCTACGACCCCCCTCTGTTCCCTATGCATGAGAGTGAGGTAACTGTCCCCTCAGTTCGGGCGCACCTCAGGCGGTGCCGCTCCATTTGGGCGTCGGCGCGCAATGCGCTTTTACGCACGGCGGAGCGCAACAAATCTACGGCGGACCGGCACAGAAGACCTGCCCCAGCCTACCAGGAAGGCCAGCGTGTCTACGTGTCTACCCAGGATGTCGTTTTAAAGGGTGAGAGGAGGAAGCTGGCACAGCGTTTCATGGGCCCATACCCCATTACCAGGATTATAAACCCGGTGGCTGTGCGTGTGGCTATCCCCCCCTCACTCCGCATTCATCCCACCTTCCACATTTCCAAGGTGAAGCTGGCAATCTCCGACCCCCTTTGCCCTCCCCCTGCTGCGCAGCCCGCGCCCCAGATGATTGGTGGTCATCCGGCCTGGCCAGTCTCTTCCATCCTGGACTCCCGGCGCCGGGGTCGCGGGTTGCAGTACTTGGTGGACTGGGAGGGCTATGGACCCGAACATCGGCAATGGGTACCCTCGTCGTTTGTGTTGGATCCATCTCTCATTACTGAGTTCCACCGAGCGCACCCGGAGAAACCATCGCCAGGAGGCGCTGCTAGAGGGGGGAGTACTGTCACGCCTCGCCGCTCATCAGCGGCGCCAGCTGCACGCACACCTGCGCCTCGTCAGCGGCGAGGGATTTAAGCCGTCTCGCCCTGGGCTTCGGCCTGAAGCTGTCTGTCTTCGTTGGCTTCCCTTGCTGCAAGGAATCCCCTTCAACGAGCAAGATTACAAGTAAGAATCTCTTACCTTCTCCTTCCAGTCTCCTCCCCTGTGCACAGGTGGATTTCCCGGCGGCGGACTACTTCCTACAGCCACCGCCTCCTCGCTGCTGCATCAGGCGCTCCAGGTCGCTGTCTACCGGGCTACGTCCTTGCTGTGCCAGCCACCTGCCCAAACCAAGTAAGCCTACGATCATTGTCATATCTCCTGTGTTGGTGTGGTGCCCGTTACCCTTCTCCCTCTGCTTCTCCCATAGGGTTGTCCGGCTGAACGGCCTCCTGCCTCCGTGCCTGACGCAGACGCCACCACCAACACATATACATCCCGCATACACACACACATACACACTTGTTGTTAATAAAGCTATTAAACCTACCCTGAGCCTGCGTGTGTGTCTCCTGAGCCGTGCATTATGTCATAAAGTAAAAGAGAAGGATTAGATAAAACACAGTCACAGAACACACGATTAAACACATGACTGAAATAAAAATGGCCCAGGATTATGGGAATATACACGGTATGGCAGTGGCTTCACGGATGAAACAATGGGCAAAACAGTGCAGAGTGTGGTGCACATGTGTGGTTTCATATGCTCACATGTATATTACTTTTCATATGCTCGCATGTATATCACTGTATGTTTATTGTGGCTTCACGTCTCAAGAGGAACAAAAGGTCTGAGCCTCCTGGGGATAAGAGGAGGATGTGAGAGTTGGCCTTTTGATATGCAGAGAGGTGGCCGTGAAGGATTTCCTGACCACCGGGATTTTGGTGGAGGCGAGAAGGCCTGTAGGGGGATACATTGTGTTTGGGATTTAAAGACAATGTGATTTTGTGCTTTGATGTCCGGGGGTATAAAACGGACAGATGTTGGGGGTTATGTTCTCTTTCTGCTTTTGAATGTTGGAGAATGTGTTGTGAATAAAACTGAACCTGAGGAATAAACTCAGATCATCCTTTCCACACATCTCCACGCTGGTGACCTTAAGACGTATTATGGCCGGAGACGATTCTCCTGGGCCGGACTCATCAGGAGCCAGCCAAACTAATGCAGCCACAGTCCAACTACCGGACTTCTGACAGAACAGTCCGCACTCCTGGTTTAACGCAGTCGAGGCACAGTTCCATCTTCAGAGGGTTTCGGCAGACGCCACAAAGTTCTACCATGTGGTTGCAAAGCTGGACAACCACACAGCCCAACGAGTGGAGAGCCTGATCAACCACCCGCCAGGTGACGACAAGTACGGCACATTGAAGGCCGCTCTCATCCGTTTTTTCACCCCCTCGCTGGGAGAGCGAGCAGAGAGGCTCCTGGCGCTGACTGAAGGCGAAGGCGACAGACCTGCAGACCTGATGGCGAAGATGCTGAGTTTGAGAGACTCCGAAGATGATGGCTTCATTTTCACCCACCTTTTCCTCAGGACCCTACCGTCAGCGGTGAGAGTTACCCTGGCCAGTTCACCGCTGCTGGCCCGACGAGACTACCACGAGCTGGGCCAGGAGGCGCAGCGACTCGTCGACGCCAATAGACGACATGCGGCCACGGCCGCAGCAGCGGAACTGAGCGCAACGTCCGGAGATGGCAGGGGGCCAGAGGCTGCAGCACCAGACTCACCGACGATGGCGGCGGCGGGGGCCAGGAGACACGGAGCAGACGACGTCCTTTACTTTTACCATCGCCGTTTCGCCGAGAGGGCACGCAAGTGCATTCCACCGTGCCACTTTAAGCGCTCGGGAAATGCCAAGACCGGGAGTCGGTAGCAGCTGCGGCTCTCGGAGAGGAGAACAAGCTGCTCTACTTAAGGGATGCGCGCTCGGGGAGGCACTTCCTCGTCGACACAGGCTCCCAGCTGAGTTTCATCACACCTTCCTACGCCGACTGGCTGGCGCCTTCCAGTGGCCCCGGAGTGTCAGCAGCGAACGGCTCGGCGATTAAGACCTTCGGGGAGAAGACTCTGTCTCTGTCTTTACACGGTCATGTATTCAAGTGGACTTTCGTCATAGCGGCAGTCAACTTCAACATGTTAGGTGCTGATTTTTTGTGCTCACATGGTTTGTTGGTCGATCTTGCTAACAGACGCCTGGTTAATGCACTCTGTTTTTATTCTATTCCCTCTACAGCTCGAGTGGCCCCGCCAACAGCACAAGCCAACGTCACAGCCGCAGGTGGTAAGTTCCACACACTCCTCACCCAGTTTCCAGCACTCACGGTGCCAACGTTTTCAGCGACCGTGGCTAAACACGGGGTGGAGCATTTTATTACTACCACCGGACCGCCTGTTTTTGCAAAAGCTCGGCGCTTGGATTCAGCTAAACTGACCATAGCGCGCGAGGAGTTCGCCAACCTGGAAAAATTGGGCATCATCAGACGTTCAAAGAGCCCATGGCCTTCACCGCTTCACATGGTCCCTAAAGCTGATGGCTCGTGGCAGCCTTGCGGTGATTTTCGCAGGCTGAACAATGCTACAGCACACGACCGCTACCCAATCCCACATATCCAAGATTTTTCAGTTCATTTGGCGGGGACGCGCGTTTTTTTCTAAGATAGACTTGGTACGCGGCTATCACCAGGTCCCAGTGCACGCTGAGGACATACCCAAAACAGCGGTAATAACTCCTTTCAGGCTTTTTGAGTTTTTGCGCATGCCGTTCGGGCTTAAAGGCGCAGCGCAGACCTTCCAACGCATGATGGACGCGGTGTTGCGCGATCTCCCCTTCGTGTTCGTCTACCTGGACGACATTTTAGTGGCCAGTGCGTCCGAAGACGAACACGAAAACCACCTCACAGCAGTTTTCCGGAGGTTGGCAGAGCACAGGCTAATAATCAACCCAGCGAAGTGTCAGTTCGGGGTGGCGCAGATTGATTTTTTGGGGCATCGCGTCTCTCCCAAAGGAGCGGTTCCTCTGCCTGACAAAGTGCACGCAGTGACAAATTTTCCCCAGCCACAAATGGTCAAAGCGTTACAGGAGTTTTTGGGAATGGTGAATTTTTATAACCGCTTCCTCCCTCGCGCGGTGCAGCTCATGCAACCTTTGTACGCTGCGCTTAAAAAACAAAAACCCACAAGTAAAATCGAATGGTCTCCGGAGCGGGAGCGCGCATTCGCTGAAGTCAAAACAGCCCTGGCAAACACTGCGTTGTTAGCACACCCAGTCCCAACGGCCCGCATGGCGCTCACTACTGACGCGTCAGACATAGCCATAGGGGCGGTTGTGGAACAGTATGTGGCTGGAGCCTGGCAGCCGCTCGCGTTTTTCAGCAGGACTTTGCAGCGATAGTGAGCGAAAATACAGCGCATTCGACAGGGAGTTGTTAGCTCTCCACTTGGCTATTCGTCACTTCCAGTTTTGGCTGGAGGGACACCGTTTCACCGCGTTCGTTGACCACAAGCCACTGACTTTCGCGATGACCAAGATTTCAGAACCTTGGTCGGGCCGGCAGCAGAGACACCTGGCTGCGATTTCGGAGTTCAGTACCGATATCCAGCATGTAGCGGGTAAACTTAATGTAGTGGCAGACTGCCTCTCGCGTGCCGTGGCGGCTCCAGCCCACGTAGGGGTAGATTTCGCAGCAATTGCTGCGGACCAGGGTAGCAACGCGGAAGTGCACGCGGCCCCAGTCTGCGTAGGGATAGATTACGCAGCCATGGCCGCAGAGCAGGGTGGCGACGCGGACGTGCACGCGCTCCAGTCTGGACCAACAGGGCTAAGGCTGGAGAACAGGGTGCTGCAAGATGGTATGCCCCCCCTAATCTGTGATGTTTCCACCGGGCGACCCCGTCCGGTGGTTCCGGCCGCGTGGCGCTGCCACGTTTTTGACTCGATCCATTCTCTGGCGCACCCGGGTGTGCGCGCTTCGGTCAAAATGGTAGGAGAGAAATTTGTATGGCCGAGCCTGCGCAAGCAAGTTAGAGAGTGGGTGGCAACCTGCATGGCTTGTCAGCGGGCTAAGGTTCATAGACACACGAGAGCTCCCTTGGAGCCATTTCATATCCCAGCTAAAAGGTTTGATCATGTCCACGTGGACCTCGTAGGCCCCCTACCGCCCTCGCAGGGCTGCACGCATCTTCTGACAATGGTTGACCGCACCACGCGCTGGCCGGAAGTGGTTCCCCTGTCGTCAACCACAGCCGAGGAGGTAGCGCGCGCTTTTTTAACTGCATGGATAGCGCGTTTTGGAGTTCCGTCGGATATTACGTCCGACAGAGGCCCGCAATTTGTTTCCGAACTTTGGTCAGCGATGTCCCGCAGCCTGGGGGCAACGATCCACCGTACAACCGCGTATCACCCGCAGGCTAACGGGTTATGCGAACGTTTTCACAGGTTGCTGAAGGCGGCTCTCAGAGCGTCGCTTATGGACACAAATTGGGTGGACAAACTACCATGGGTTTTATTGGGGTTGCGTTCTGCACCTAAAGAGGATTTAGACGCCTCCCCACCTGAGCTGGCTTTCGCTCAGCCACTTCGGCTGCCTGGAGAATTTCTCCCGGACAATCCAGCGCCAGAGTTCTCCTCGGCTCAGCGGTTACAGAATAGCATGGGCCCGAGTACCCTACCTGGCCCCGTTCACCACAGTTTTCCGTGTGTTTTTGTGCCTAAGGCTTTAAAGAATGCAGAGTTTGTTTTTGTCAGACATGATGCCCACCGCACAGCTCTGCGACCGCCTTATGATGGACCATTTAGAGTGCTAGAAACAGGTGATAAGCATTTTTTGCTAGATTTGGGGGGCAGAAAAGAGATGATTGGCATAAACAGGCTCAAACCCACTTTTGTGATGGCTGACGAAACTGTGCAGTTGGCTTGGGCTCCTCGGCGGGGCAGACCCCCTAGAGAGCATTCCCCAGAACACCCACAGAGATTGACTAACAGTTTTAATCCTCAGACAGCAGCTCCTCAGCAGGAGGACGCCACGGAGGTGATTAAGCCCGCCTGCAGCAGATACGGCAGAAGATTGCGGCCAAGACAGCATGTGGACTGATGTGTAGTGATTTTATTATGACATGCAATCTGTGGTTATGTTGTTCCATCTTAGACGTTTGGGGGGGTGTTATATGTGGTGCACACTTGTGGTTTCATATGCTCACATGTATATTACTTTTCATATGCTCGCATGTATATCACTGTATGTTTATTGTGGCTTCACGTCTCAAGAGGAACAAAAGGTCTGAGCCTCCTGGGGATAAGAGGAGGATGTGAGAGTTGGCCTTTTGATATGCAGAGAGGTGGCCGTGAAGGATTTCCTGACCACCGGAATTTTGGTGGAGGCGAGAAGGCCTGTAGGGGGATGCATTGTGTTTGGGATTTAAAGACAATGTGATTTTGTGCTTTGATGTCCGGGGGTATAAAACGGACAGATGTTGGGGGTTACGTTCTCTTTCTGCTTTTGAATGTTGGAGAATGTGTTGTGAATAAAACTGAACCTGAGGAATAAACTCAGCCTCATCCTTTCCACACATCTCCCCAGGAGTGCCAAACACACAATTGGACACATGATTAAATAAAATGGCCCAAGGATTATGGAAAATATGTCATGATCCGGATTCACGGGCGGGCATCATGCCCAGCCTTCTGTTAAGTTTGGTGTTTTTCTGTCTGTTTCATTGTTATTTTGCCCAGTTTTTGTCATTCTGCATTTGTAGTTATGTTCTCATGTTGGAGTTGTGTTGTGGTTTCTGGTTATGTTTTATTTTGACTGCGCTGTGCAGCTTCCGGCTGTCAAACTGGTCGGAGCTGCACACCTGTTATTCATTCTGTTATTTTCTCCACTCATGCACCCACACCTGTCACTGATCATGGATTGCATATAAAGGCATGGCAAACCTCTGTGGTTTGTCGTGTCCTTCTACTATGTGTATCCCTCCTCAGGAGCGGTTGCCTGAGTGTTTTGGGTCCCGCTGTCGAGGAGAGCTGGAGAGCTCCGTCCACGTACATTTTCCCCGTATTTCCAGCTATGAGCCCCACTGCCCTTGGGAGAGCTCCAGCTGGATTCCACCCTTGGCCAGGCATCCCCTGGCTTCCGTCCCCCTGGATGTTGAGCCCTGCTCTCCTCCAGCGTTTACCACATTTGTCCTTGTTTGTTACACTTTGCATTACATTATTTAGTTTTTGTATGTTTATGTTCTTGTCTGTTTTTATGTTAATAAATGTGCGAACTCACAGAGAGTGTTTGGTGTCCTACTTTCGCCCGTGAAAAGGGTGATCTATGACAGAAGGACACGACCACTTGGACACCAGCCTCTGTGAGTTTTGCAGTTTTTTCTTTTTCCTGTGATTACCTTTTCTTTTTCTCTTGCCATCCTTTGCCTGCTGAGATGTCAGCAGGTGAAAGACAGTTTTCACAGAGGTTGGAGTGGGAGCTCTGCTCTGCGCTCCAGGAAATGGATGGACTCATCCCAGACGCACATGCATCTTCCACCCCAAAAGACGCTCTTCTGAATTTAAGCCTGGCCAATGCGGCAGTACAGCGTCACCTTTGGCTTGTGCTGCATGCTGAAGGAAGGGAGAGGGTGTTTCTGCTGGAGGATCTGCAGCGGGACTACTGCGGGAGGAGTTCCGTCTGTGAGGTGAGGTCTGAGCCAACGAGAGGGCATTCCCGGACCTCAGCACCATCGGCTCCTCACCAGCCCCGAGCTCTGGCGTCCTGCCACCCTTGCCAGAAGACCAGGCCTCAGCCTCCTTATCAGAAGATGTCAGCGGTGGCCAGAGGAGCTTCACCTGGCCCAATTTCAGCAGCAGGAACCAACATGCCCCGGGAAATAAGACAAGTGAGTTTTAATTCCGCTTCATCTTTTAATGAAGTACCTTGCCTTATTCCCGGTGATGAGACTCAGCGACAGCAGCCAAACTTAGCTGATACTCATCACCCGGTGCTGTCGTCTCACCCTCGCCTCCCTCTCCCGTGTTTTCTTTTGTGGCCTCCGAGGGTCTGCCAGTCCTGGGAAGGAGCCGCCGGTCGATGGAGGAGTTTGCAGTCCTGGGAGTTCCTGCTCCAGCCCTGTGGCCATGTCTGGGATGGATGCGCCACCTGTGCTCCGACTCTTGAGTGGACAGATGGGTGTCCCTGGGTTCGGCAGCATGGGAGCTAGCGCCGTTGGTGAGGCAACCTCCAGTGTCAGCCACCCCACTGGGAGATCCACCAGTGCAGGGCACCAAGCCTGGAGACCTATTGGCTGCGTCAACCATCACGCCCGCTGCTGGGGTCGTCACAGCAGAGTCACCAGAGTCCTGGGTAGCGGTGGAGCGCGAGTCCAGGTGAGTACTCTGTTCTGTCCTTACATCCACAGATCTAGAGAACAATTGTCTGGCTCGTGGTGAGGAGAACCGGCGGCAGATGTCCTCTGCTCCACTCCTCTCCACCACTGCCGGTAACTCTGTTCCGGTGTTTTTCCTTTCCTCCCCATCTGAGGTGGTCGTGTCTGGAATGGACGTCCAGATGGAGAGGACTGAGACACCCCCACATCCCCATCTGAGGTAGCTGTGCCGGGTGTGGACGCCCTGACAGAGAGAGCCGAGATGCCTCCGCCTGGATCACCTGAGTCCTGGACAGCGGTGGAGCTCGAGCTCAGGCAAGTTCTCTTTTTTGTTTTCATTTTATCTGTCCATGAGAGATCTTGTCTGGCTCTAGGTGAGGGAGGCCGAGTGCAGCCATCCACTGCACCTGAGCCCTCCTCGCCAGGCTCCACTGCTGCTGGTGACTCTGACCCGGTGGATGTTTGTGTTTTGTCTGAGTCTTCTCCCGAGGTCTCCGTGGGAGCTGCTCCCCTTCCGCTCGTGGTCTCCGTGGGTGCTGCTCCCCCTCCGTCTGTCTCCGTGGGTGCTGCTCCCCCTTGGTCTGAGGTCTCCATGGGTGCTGCTCCTCCTCCGTCTGAGGACTCCATGGGTGCTGCTCCCCCTCTGTCCGGGCCGTCATGGGTGCTGCACCCCAGCCTGGGGCCATTGTGGGTGCTGTGCTGCAGCCTGGGGCTGTCATGGGTGCTGCGCTCCAGCCCGTGGGCCACCGTGGGTGCCATACCTCAGTCCACGGCCACCGCGGGTGCTGCTACACCCCAGTCCGGGGCCTCCAAGGGTGCTGCTTTCCCACCATCTGTGGTCTCTGAGGTTGCTGCTTTCCCACCATCTGTGGTCTCCGAGGATGCTGTGCTCCCGCCATCTGAGGTCTCTGAGGGTGCTGCCACGACCAGTCCGGGGCCGCCGTGGGTGCTGCTACGCTCCAGCCCGGGCTGCTGCAGGTGCTGCCATGCCTCAGTCCGGGGCTGCTGTGGGTGCTGCCAAGCCCCAGTTTGGGGCCGCTGCGGGTGCTGCCATGCCCAAGTCCGGGGCCACTGCGGGTGCTACACCCCAGTGCGGGGCCGCCGCAGGTGCTATGCCCCACTCCGGGGCCGCCGCGGGTGCTGTGCCCTCCCCTGAGGTCGTCATGGGTCCCTCACCTTCTTTCGGAACTGTTGGGAGCGTCAGACATTGCTGAAAGTCCCCACTGATCAGCTGCCCTTCTCAGGAGGATGCTGCCTCCCGGCTCCCAAGACTTGTTGGTTTAGAGATGCCGGGAGGCCACCCGATGGGCTTCTCCTCCTACTTCATTGGTTCTGGAACACGGGGGGGCCACCCGACGTGTCCAGCACAGGCATCAGTGGTCTTGGGACTCAGGAAGGCCGCCCGAACTGTCTCATCCACTAGTCAGTGGGGCTTGAGTTCCGTGGGACCACCGGTTAGACAGTGTTGTGGGTCATGAGTGTTTTTCTTTTTGTTTTTTTTTTGTTTGTTTGTTCTGTCTCGGTCCCTCCATGCCTTCCCCCCCCCCCCGTGGTGGGTTATTTATCTTGTTGGGGAGGGGTCTTGTGTGTGGGAGGGCTTTTTTTTGTGATGTTACCCTGGGGTGTCTGGGCCCCAACCCCTTGAGGAGGGGGCTCTCATGATCTGGAGGCACTGGTTGGCACCGTGCCCAGCCTTCTGTTAAGTTTGGTGTTTTCTGTCTGTTTCATTGTTATTTTGCCCAGTTTTTGTCATTGTGCATTCATAGTTATGTTCTCATGTTGGAGTTGTGTTGTGGTTTCCTGTTATGTTTTATTTTGACAGCACTATGCAGCTTCTGGCTGTCAAACTGGTCGGAGATGCACAGCTGTTGTTCATTCTGTTATTTTCTCCACTCATGTACCCATACCTGTCACTGATCATGGATTGCATATAAGGGCACGGCAGACCTCTGTGGTTTGTCGTGTCCTTCTACCATGTGTATCCCTCCTCAGGAGCAGTTGCCTCAGTGTTTTGGGTCCCACTGCTGAGGAGAGTTGGAGAGCTCCATCCAGGTACATTTTCCCATTATTTCCAGCCGTAAGCCCCACTGCCTTTAGGAGAGCTCTGGCTGGATTCCGCCCTTGGCCAGGCATCACCTGGCTTCTGTCCCCCTGGACGTTGAGCCCCGCTCTCCTCCAGCATTTACCACATTTGTCCTTGTTTATTACACTTTGCACTACATTATTTAGTTTTTGTATTTTATGTTTTTGTCTGTTTTTATGTTAAAAAATGTGCAACCTCACAGAAAGCGTTTGATGTCCTACTTTCGCCTGTGAAATGGGCGATTTATGACAAAATATACATTAAGTATGGTGGTGATTTCACAGATGGGTCAATATACATGAAAGTGTGGAGTGCAAAGACAAGTGTGATTATTATGATAATTTAAAGGTCCTCAGTTATGTGCACGTGAGCGTTTGGAGAAAGGGAGATGGGGCCTCTGACTGTTTGCAGTTTGCGTGGCCCAGAGGAAGAAACTGTCAGTCTGGAGGTGTGGGACCTGACTGATCTGAACCGTCGTCCAGAGGGAAGCAGGTCAAACAGCTGGTGGGCAGGATGTGAGATGTCTCCTGTGATGGCCTTTGCCTTGGTCTTTCTGATACAGGAGGATCTGAAGATGTCCTCCAGGGAGGGCAGAGGGCCTCCAATGATTTTTTGGGCAGTGTTGATGACCCTCTGCACAGCCTTCCTGTTCTCAGCTGTGAAGCTGGCTTACCACACACCCAGGCAGTTGGTGAGCACGCTCTCCACTGAGCAGCAGTAGAGGGTTAGGATTCCCACAATAACATGAGAGGATTAGAATGTAGCAGGCATTTATTTCAACTCTGACAAATTATGCAGAACAGAGGGGAGGTCATCCACACACTCACCTCATTCAGGGTGACACAGGCACGTAATCTCTCACATGCAGGGAAAACAACACTATCCCAACTAGACTTATAAAGCAATCATAATGGTACAACAATAACACTCAGAACACAAGAATTATAACAGTCTTTGAATATACCGTAGCGCAAAGCATGCTGGGAGATCCCCCCCGCCCCTTATCACAGCCCCAACGTTACACTGCCCCCCTTCCCCAGACTGGTTTATGTGCCCAGAACAATAAGACCAATTCAAAAGTCTAACATAAACCCGTCCAGTCATTGGGGTGCCCACCGTTGGCTGTGGCTGGCATGCACAGGCCCATTAGTGTCCATTTGAGCCTCGATGGGGGTTTCCAGTCAGGATGGGACCTCTGGCTCAGTCACCCGCGGGGCAGCTGGCTGGTACGGCACAAGGCGGTCGCGGTGAAGCAACACCATCTGGTTTCTCTTCTGCAGCCTCACCCTGTACACTACGTCAGACAGTCTCTGTAGGACCACGCATGGTCCTGACCAGTGGCTCTCCAGCTTTGGTGACAGTCCCTTTTTCCACTCCGGGTAGAACACCCAGACTTGATCCCCAGGTGCAAAGTCTCTCCCCTGACAGCGGGAGTCGTACACTTGCTTCTGTCGACTCCCCGCTGCTATCAGGGCCTCCCGAGCCAGTTTGTGCACCGTGTGAAGACGTTCTCTCAAGCATAACAAATAATCCAACCCCGGTTTGCCCTCCAGCTCCAGGGGAGGGCTGAACACCAAGTTGCATCCAAACATCAGCACTGCAGGGGTGCGGTGAGTGGATTCTTGAACAGCTGTCTGGTATGCCCACAGGACCAGGGGCAGGTGGCGATCCCAATCTCGCTGTCACTGGTCCACTAGGACGGTGAGCTGGGTGGTCAGAGTCCGGTTCAAGTGGTCAACCAGGCCATCGCTTTGTGGGTGCAGAGGGGTGGTCCAGGTCGTCCGGGTGCCCAGCCGCCTGCAGACCTCCCCGAAGACCTCTGCCTTGAAGTTCCATCCCTGGTTGATGTGCAGCTCCTCCAGGGCACCAAACCAACAAAACATCTTACCCACCAGCTTTGATGCTGCGGTGGCGGTGCTCTGACCAGGGACCACATACACCTCTGGCCACTTGGTGAAGTAATCCATTGCAACCAGAACATAACGGTTCCCCTGATCCGTGGTCGGAAAAGATTAAAGATTCAAGATTCAGAGATTTTATTTGTCAATACTACTATACATACAGGACACACAGGAGAATTGAAATGCCTTTTCTCTCTCTTCAGTGGTATGCGCAATATAAAAAAAAAAAAGGAATATATAAAAAAAGGTCCCAGAATGTCAACTCCCACATGCTCCATGGGTGCCCCTACCTGGTACTGCTGCAAGGGGGTGTGGGGTTGCTGAGTTGGCCCTTCCTGAGCTGTGCAGGTGTCACAGCGGTGGACATGGAGCTCCACATCCTGACAACACCCCGGGCAGTAGAATCAGGCCCGAAGATGCTACAGGGTCTTCGTCACCCCAAAGTGGCCTGTCCCACCAACCCGTGGACCAACTGCAGCACCTTGGGGCAGAGCCGTCAGGGGACTAGTAGCTGCTAGACTTGATGCTGCCCAGCTGGAGACTGCCACCGCCGATAGACGACACCCTCACAACAGCAGAGGTTGACCACTGGGAATGTAGGGCCTTGGTCTCTGGGCCCAGTGCAGACACAGCCTCCCAGGCAAGCCGTTGGTCCATGTCCAGTCACTGCCAGACTCGGGAGATGACAGGATCTCCATCCTGCTTGATCCGAAGCTGCTGTGTGTCAAGGGCCTCTGTGATGTCATCGGTGGGGAGAGCTGGCTGATGATCTGAGGTCAAGCTGTGAGTCAGGTTCAGGTTCAGGTTCAGGTTACTTTATTTGTACCCGTAGGTAGATTTGTTTTGCAGTCAGATGACATCCATATTTACAAACCACAATTACATTCAACATGAACACAAACGGACTTCCGGTTATGGCTGCCACGTGAGAAGGACACGTCTCACTCTGCTCTGCTCCTGGAGAAAAAAAATCGGCAAATAACTCTCTCATTTGGGACAGAACGCATCCCAGCGTTTGGGCGAGGATATGTCGGTGAAGCCTAAGGCTGGAAAACCAGGTAGAGGAAAAAGCGAGCCGCCGAAACAGTCCAAATTAACGGACTTTCAGGTCTGTGACGCAGCAGATAAAGCTCCATATATGGCGGAGGAAGCTAACAGCGGTGCGGTAGCTGCGGGAAACGGCACAGGTGCGGTGCTAGCTGCCATAAGTTCAATGAGAGCAGACTTTTCCTCTAAATTTGATGGGATTATGGCAGCGTTGGAAGGAATGAGAAAGGAATTGGGTGACTGTGTAGAACGAATGGCGCAGGTGGAGCTTCGTGTCTCTAGTGCTGAAGATGACGTCACCTGTCTTCAATTAAAGGTGTGCACTTTGGAAAAAAAAAATAAATGTCTGGAAGATAATATCCTGGATTTGGAGTCCCGGTCGAGACGGAACAACTTGAGGCTGGTGGGTCTACCGGAGGAATCCGAAGGTCGGGACTCATGTTCCTTTCTAGAAAAGTGGATTCCGGAGGCGCTGGGCAGCGCGGAGCTGCAATCAGCAGTGGTTCTGGAAAGCGCACACCGTATTGGCCCACGGAGAGATAAGGGACCACCGAGGACCCTAATTATGAAGTTTCTCAGCAACAGAGACAGGATGAAGATCTTCAACGCTGCACGAGCTAAAGGAGAGATTAAACACCAGGACCAGCAGGTGCGGTTCTACCTAGATTTGGCCACAGGAATCCAACAATTGAGGAAGCAGTTTGATCCCGTACGTAAAGAGCTGCACAACCTTGGGATTCGTCATGGTGTAATTTATCCTGCGAGACTGTTGACCACGTATGGGGGCAGAACCCACATCTTCAAGACCCCAGAGGAGGCGCAGGAGTTCATCAAGAAGATCCAAGAAGAGACTGGTGGGAGCTAAGCATGAACAAAATATAAGGTAGAATATTTAAGCATCTGCACAGGCATCTGACTGACTTGAAGTAAATAGCAAGTTTACAAAATGTAGATTGTATTATATATTTAAAAAAAAAAAAAAAAAACTATGATGTACAAAGTTGCTAAAAATTTTGGAGTTAAGTTGGAAAATTACAGAGGAGAGTTAATGTTACGTCATTAAAAGCAGTAGAGTTAGGGTGATTGGGAGGATGAAGAAGGAGTGGCTTTGGCTGTTCCTCGTGGGTGTGGAGCGGTCGATGGCTATATCGGGAGACGGAATTTTTCTTTTGATTTTGGGGGGATCGCCACAAATGTGGGAAGGGGGAATTTGTTTGTGTGTAGTTGTAGGATGAATGTTCAACCACTCATTTTTTTGCTTCTCTGTTTGAGCATGTTTACACTGCAAGGTAATCCCAAACTCCCTATTGATCATAAACCAAAGCGTTAATCTTAATTTAACTTCATGGAATTGCAGAGGTCTACAAAATTTTAAAAAACTTAAACAAGTTATGAATAAAATAAAAGACATGGGTTCAAAAATTGTGTTTTTACAAGAAACTCATCTAATAGAGGAGGATGTAAAAAGAATTAGGAGTAGATGGCAAGGAAGTGTTTTCACCTCATCATTTTCATCCCGAGCCAGGGGAGTTATGACTCTCATACATAAATCAGTCCCATTTCAAGTGAAAAATGTAATTGGAGACAAATTTGGAAGATATGTAATCATTCAAGGATCTTTGCTATTAGAAAATATAAATTTGGTGAACTTATATGGTCCCAATATAGATGATCAAAAGTTCTTTGCTAATTTATTTCTTATCTTATCATCACTTACAGGGCAACATATAATAGCAGGGGATTTTAATTGTACATTGAATCCCGGTATAGATAGATCAACAGGACTGGACTGTACGCACAATGGATGTAGGATGACCATTAATCATTTTATGAAAGAATTGAGATTGCTAGATATATGGAGAGAAATGAAACCACAAGTTAAAGCCTACTCTTGTTATTCCAGTACCTACAAGACATTCTCACGTATTGATTATTTTTTGATTTCCACAGAATTAAGGTCCAAGATTCAAAACTGCTTTTATGATAACATCGTGATCTCTGATCATGCACCCTGCTGTCTAATATATGTAGATAAGAAATTGACAAAGGAATCAGGTAGATGGCAATTTCAGCATAAATGGCTTCTGGATGAGGAATTTGTCAAGTACATAGAAAAACAGATAGATGAGTTCTTTGACGTCAATACTACACAAACATCAGCATGTGTAAAGTGGGAGGCTTTCAAAGCTTTTATTAGGGGATATATTATTAGTTATACAGGTTCAAAATCTAAGAAGACTCGAGAGGAGAGCCCAATTGGAACATAAAATAAAAAGTCTTCAGGAAAAAGTGTATGCAGGAAGTGATCCAAGGTTGGAGAATGAATTACTGATTTTGAGAGCTGAATATGACAAAAAATCAGCGAATAGAGCTGCCTCGAGTCTTCTAAGATTGAAACAATCTTTTTATGAACAAGGTGAAAAATCAGGAAAATTATTGGCATGGCAGATTAAACAATTAGAATTTAAAACACCAATTACCAGTATTATAAGTAACGGACAGGTAGTTATAGATCCTTTAGAAATTAATAGAGCCTTTAGAGATTACTATGAAAAATTATATGATACCAAAAATGAATCTGATTTAACAAAACTAAATGGGTTTTTGAACGAACTATCTATACTGTGTATTCCAAATGAAAACAGGGAGATATTGGAGTCTAAAATTAGTCAAGAAGAAGTTGGGCTAGCCATTGATAATATGAAATCAGGAAAAAGTGCAGGACCAGATGGTCTTCCAGTTGACCTTTATAAAAAACTTAAGAATAAATTAATAAAACCTTTTTTGGAAATGGTTTTAGAAGCATTTCAAAATAGTAATTTACCACCATACATGAATAATGCCTTAATTATACTGTTGCCAAAACCAGGTAAGCCCTCTAATAAATGTGAAAATATGAGACCAATAAGTCTATTAAATGCCGACCTTAAGATAATCTGTAAAATTTTAGCAAGACGAATACAAGAAATTTTACCAAATATTATTAATCGAGATCAGAATGGCTTTATAAAGGGAAGACAAGGCTTCCATAATGTAAGAAGACTATTTAATATTATTTATTCTAATAAAGAAGCACCGGATACAGCTCTCCTATCACTGGACGCCGAAAAGGCCTTTGATAGAGTTGAATGGCCCTTTCTTTTTGAAGTCTTACAAAGGTTTGGACTTGGAAATAATTTCATAAAATGGGTTCAGATAATATACAATAATGCTACAGCAGAAATCCTAACAAATAACAATATTTCAAAATCAATAAAAATCAATAGAGGATGTCGACAAGGCTGTCCACTTTCACCTTTACTGTTTACTATGGCAATTGAACCTTTAGCGATGGCGACACGTTTACATTCACAAATATATGGAATTAAAGTTGGACCAACAGAACATAAAATCTCCCTGTACGCCGATGACATAATTTTGTTTATGTTGAATCTTAAAAAATCAATTCCGACCTTGTTGAATTTAATAAAGAATTTTGGGGAAATATCAGGATATAAAACAAATAAAACTAAATCTTCAATATTAATGCTAAATGAGACACAGAGAAATTACCCAGCCCCTGAGGTAAATCAATTCAACGTTGTAAATCAGTTTAAATATTTAGGAATCCAAATTGTGCCTAAGCTAGAATCAGTCGCCAGTGTCAACTATGAAGCCTTAACGACAGATATCAATGAGTTAATTCAGAGATGGATGTCACTACCAATGTCGATGATCGGGAGAATCAATATACTTAAAAGTAATATTTTACCTAAAATACTTTATTTATTTCAATACATTCCCTTACCACCACCTTTAGATTTATTCTCAAGAATTAAAAAAAAGTTAGTGGAATTTATATGGAACAACAGGAGGGCTAGATTACGTCTGTCTTTATTATATTTACCATTTGATCGTGGAGGTCTGAAATGTCCAAATTTTATGTTGTATTATTGGTCGGCACAACTGAGGTCTATGACATATTATTTTTCATCAAATGATCTCCCTCACTGGACTGAAATGGAATCATACAATTTACCTTTACCTCTTCCCATATTCATATACTCAGATTCGGCAAAAAAATTACAAAAACAAGTTAAAAATCCGTTTGTAAAGCATATGATCAAAATATGGTGTGAAGTTAAAAACTATTTAAAAGAACCACACTTATTGTCACAATTTAGCCCAATATGGGGTTTCGTCGGCCTCCGTCGGTCTATGATGACCATGGAAGAGAATCCTAAACGTCTACTCTGCTGGAACAGCACCGCCTGTGGCTGAACAGGCCGATGCGCGAATGACAGTCCCTGTCACACAGGTCACACTTGTGGGTGGTCTCCGTGCTGCTGGGTCTGTGGCGGTTCTTCCTGCGGGTCCTTTTTTCATCTGCTGCAGCAGTCAGTCTCTCTTCACCCGCCTTGAGCTGTCTGGTCAGGGTGCCTCTCCATTTGGAGCGGTCTGTTGCAAGGTCCTCCCAGCGCTCTGTGTTGATATCCAGGGCCTTCATGTCTCTCTTGCAGACGTCTCTAAAGCGCAGCTGTGGGCGGCCAACGTCTCTCCTGCCAGTTGCCAGTTCTCCATAGAGGACGTCTTTGGGGATTCTGCCATCCTCCATACGGTGAATGTGGCCTAGCCAGCGGAGCCTGCGCTGCCTGAGTAGAGTGAACATGGAGGGAAGGCCGGCGCGGGACAGAACTTCTGTGTTGGGCACTTTGTCCTGCCAGGATATGTCCAGGATGTGGCGAATGCAGCGCAAGTGGAAGGAGTTCAGTCTCTTTTCCTGCCGGGTGTATGTTGTCCACGTCTCACTCCCATAGAGCAGTGTGCTGATGATGCAGGCGTTGTACACTGCCATCTTCGTCTTGACAGAGAGTTTGGGATTCTCCCACACTCGTGTGGTGAGGCGAGCGAGTGTGAAGGCTGATTTTCCAATCCTCTTGTTGATCTCTGTATCAAGGGAGAGGTTGTTGCTGATCGTGGACCCCAGGTACGTGAACTGATTCACGACCTCCAGCTTGTAGTCATCAATGGTGATGGTTGGTGGTGCTTCCGTGCCTTGCGCCAAGACGTTAGTCTTCTTCAGGCTGATGGTAAGCCCGAAGTCCTTGCATGCCTGGGAGAAGCGGTCCATCAGGGTCTGAAGCTCCTGCTGTGTGTGGGTTGCGACTGCAGCGTCGTCTGCGAACAGCATGTCTCTGATTAGAGCCTCGCGTACTTTGGTTCTGGCTTTCAGGCGGGCAAGGCTGAAAAGCCTGCCGTCAGATCTTGTGTGAAGGTAGATTCCCTCTCTTGCTGTGCTGAAGGCATGCCTCAGGAGCATAGCAAAGAAAATCCCAAAGAGGGTTGGCGCAAGTACACAGCCCTGTTTCACTCCGCTGCGTATGTTGAATGGCTCTGAGACGTTGCCATCGTGCTGCACTATCCCCTGCATGTTGGTGTGAAACGATTCGATGAGGCTTTGCAACTTTGGGGGGCATCCTATCTTTGGCAGGATCTTGAAAAGGCCCTCTCTGCTGACCAGATCGAACGCTTTGGTGAGGTCGATGAAGGCGACGTACAGAGGCATGTTCTGTTCTCTGCATTTCTCCTGGAGTTGGCAGATGGAGAATATCATGTCTACCGTCGATCGCTCAGCGCGGAAGCCACACTGAGACTCGGGGTAGACACGTTCGGCAAGCTTCTGTAGACGAACGAGAACAACTCGTGCGTAGACTTTGCCAACAACGCTGAGGAGGGAAATGCCCCTGTAGTTGTTGCAGTCGCTTCTCTCCCCTTTGTTTTTGTAGAGGGTGATGATCCTGGCGTCCCTCATGTCCTGTGGTACGGCACCTTCCTTCCAGCACTGGCAGAGGACGTCATGCAATGGCAGCAGTAGGGCGGTCTTGCAGTGCTTGATCAGGTCAGGGGGTATGCCGTCGTTGCCGGGTGCCTTGCCAGCGGCCAAGCTATCAATGGCCTTACTGAGTTCGTCAATGGTTGGCTCGGCGTCAAGTTCGTCCATGGATGGCAGGCAGTCGATGGCATCAAGGGCTGACGGTGTCACGGTGTTCTGTCTGGAGTAGAGGTCGGAGTAGTGTTCCGCCCATCTCTCCATCTGCTTGTTCTTCTCTGTGATCATCTCCCCAGTGGAAGATTTGAGGGGGGCCGTCTTGCTCTGAGCCGGACCAAGTGCTTTCTTGATGCCATCGTACATACCACGGATGTTCCCTGTTATGGCAGCGGTTTGAATGTCTTGGCTGAGCTGAGTCCAGTACTCGTTGGCACAGCGCCGAGCAGTCTGCTGAACTTTGCTTCTTGCAGCCCTGAGAATCTGGAGATTCTTCTCGTTTGGGTACTTCTTGTACTCAGCAAGTGCTGAGCGCTTGGCTTCAATGACGGGGGTCATCTCGGTCAACTTGGCATCAAACCAGTCCTGTGACTTCGAGGTCTTCCTCCCAAAGGTAGCCAAGGCTGTGCGGTAGATGGTGTTTCGTAGCTCTTCCCACTTCTGCTTTGCAGATTCTCCTCCTTGTGGTACACCAAGTTCCTTCTCAAAGGTGGAGGCAAACTGCTCAACAAGTTCTGGTTGGGCCATCTTGCTGATGTCAATCCGTGCCTTTCCAGGTTGTCTAGCACGATGGAATTTCTTCAGCTGCAGCTTGACCTTGCAACACACCAATGAATGGTCTGTGTCGCAATCTGCACTCTGGAACGAACGGGTGATTAGCACGTTCTTCAGTGAGGTGCGCCTGGTCAGGATCAAGTCTAGCTGGTGCCAGTGCTTTGAGCGCGGATGTTGCCAGGAAACCTTGTGTTGGGGCTTGGTCTTGAAGAACGAGTTTGTGATGCACAGATCGTGATATGTGCAGAACTCGAGCAGCCGCTGTCCGTTGTCGTTCATTCTGCCCACGCCAAAAGGTCCAAGACAGGAGGGCCAGGAGTCGTGGTCAGCACCCACTCTGGCATTGAAGTCTCCAAGGAGAATGAGTTGTTCAGAGTTGGGGATGATCCTGACAGTTGTTGCGAGATTCTCGTAGAACTCGTCTTTTGCCTCTGGTGTGGCTGTCTGTGTTGGGGCATACACACTGACGAGGGTGACTGGGCCTTCAGTGGTGTTCAGGCGGAGGGTGAGGAGTCGTGCAGAGCCAGTGCTGCCTGGTTTCACCATCTTCAGCAAAGTGTTCTTCACTGCGAAGCCCACTCCGTGTTCCCTGTGTTCGTCACTGCCCTTTCCCTGCCAGTAGAACGTGTAGTCCTTCTCTCTCAGTGTGCCTGCATCAGCTAACCGTGTTTCCTGGAGAGTGGCGATATCCACTCCCAGTCTCTTCAGCTCATTATTGATGATGGCAGTCTTCCTGGTGTCGTTGATGTCCTTGAGGTTAGCAGCGAGTCCTGTCATCATAGTGCGGACGTTCCAAGTTCCCAGTTTTAGAGTTGGTCTCTTTTGTTTTATCGTCTTGCCTGGTGCGAAGGTTCTCAGCCTGCTGTTTGGATTTCTCCTTATCCCCATGCACCCAATGAGGAAAGCAAGCTGTGGTGGGACAACACCTTATTGGCTGGGGGCTGCCCAGCTTGAGGCGGGCGGTAGCTGTCCAGTGAGATCTGATGATCCCTCCCACCGTCGGGAACAACCCCTGGCGCCACGCTCTACGCCAATTGAGCAGTGGCTTATAACCGGTAACTGTCATTCCCCGTGTTTTGTCTACGCCAAAGGCGAAGCTGGAGTGTCCTCTCCAGTGATCCGGTGTTCTACCTTCCAGCGTTGGGCGTTGGTAGGATTCAAGCCTGGGCAGGAAGATATGGAGGACAAGATGTTGCCCATGCAGCATGTCCCCCCTCTCCACGTCACTGATGAATCCAAAGGAACAGCAGGGCTGCTACAGTTTGGCACCAGCGCCGTTGCAGGAGCTGCCAGAACGATGTTGAGCACAACATAGAACTGCCTTAGGGGCTCCGACTCCGGATTTTTCCTCAGGGTTGACTCCCGAAGCCTTTCCCGTGACCGGGTATGCCGCAAGGCAGCAGAGGTTTGAAATCAGGGTTTACCTTCCCCTAGATGGGCTACCTTCCCAGGTTGACGAGCCACCATCTACCCGAAGCATCTGGTTTTAAGGCGCCAGAGATCCGCCCTCGCCCCTTCTCCTATTAGTAAAAGCAGTTCCGCCGGGCTTAGAGACTAAACCACACGGGCAGGCTAGGAGTTGGACTTAGTTGTCAGAGGCTTTTCGAGACGCACGCCATAAGGAGTATTTTATGAGCACTGGGAGCTTAACCCCAGTGCCGCTCCTGGCTATGACAACCTTGGAACCCAATATGGGGTAATCAATATTTTAAACCAGGGAGAGCGGATGCTGTATTTAAAGTATGGAATTTAAAAGGGATTCAAAAGATTCAAGATTTATATTTGCCATGTGCAGATAACATAATGTCTTTTGAAGAGCTGAGGATCAAATTTAATCTTAATAGAACACATTTTTTTAAATATCTTCAACTTAGAAACTTTATTCGATCAAATCAAAATAAAGCTCTCACTCGACCTATTTATTCAATTCAATTCAATTCAATTCAATTCAACTTTATTTATATAGCGCCATTTCACAACAACAGTCATCTCATAGCACTATCAACTGTAGGGGGGAACCCCCACAGTTGCAGAAAGACCCCAGCAATCAGGTGATCCCCTGTGAGCAAGCACTTGGCGACGGTGGAGAGGAAAAACTCCCTTTTAACAGGAAGAAACCTCCAGCAGAACCAGGCTCAGGGAGGGGCAGTCATCTGCTGCGACTGGCTGGGGGGTGAGGGGACAGAGAAGATGAAAAGAACAGACATGTAGAGAGCAAACAGCACGATGGGGACTCAATCTATGGGAGAGAACAAACAAATGTTAATGACCAGCAAAAAAAAAAAAATATTTCATAGAGAGTGAGGAAAGGAGTGAGGCCCAGTGCATTACTGGAGGTCCCCCGGCTGACTAAACCTATTAGCAGCATAACTAAGGGAGGGTTCAGAAACACATGATCCCTCCCTAAATTTCATCCTTGGAAAAAATGTTGATGAAAGATAGTAAAAGAAAGGGTATTATTTCAGAGTTTTATAACTCATTGACACTATCCTCAAGTGAAAACTCACAGAAAAGATTAAACTACTGGAAAGAAGATCTGCAAACTGAAATTTCAGAGGAACAATGGGAATTGGCTTGTACAGAAGCTCAAACCAAATCAATAAATGTACGTCTTAAATTGATACATTTTAAATGGTTAATGCGGATGTATGTTACACCGGAGGAGTTAAATAGATATAACAAAAATATACCAGATACGTGCACAAAATGCATGGAAAGTAAAGGAACCCTTTTTCATTGTGTATGGGAATGTAGAATAATAAGACTGTTTTGGGAAGAGGTGAGGGTAACAATTGAAAAAATAATCTCAAAACAAATCATATTGAATCCTAAACTGTTTTTGTTGGGTCTGTACCCAGAAAAGCATAACTTTAATAAAAGTGAAAGAACATTCATAGACCTCAGTTTGCTTAATGCCAAAAAATGTATTGCACTACTGTGGAAAAAGACTCATAGACCAGATGTGACTCAGTGGTTAAGACAGATGTTAACAAACCTTCCACTAGAAAGAATAACATATATACTGAAATCAAAGGAAATTGTGTTTGAGAATATATGGAGACCTTTTATTGATTATGTAAAAAATTTAAACATAACTCTTGAAGAAGAAGGTGAATGATGTGTGTGGACCTTATAAATTCCAAACTGGTGAACATAATATGTATACTTATGTAATGGATTGTCTAGGCTAAACAGAGGAGCATTGTTGAAGACTTGATTTTGTTGGTGGTTGTGGGTGTTTTTAGTGCATTTTTTTTTTGTAGTACTTTAGTGTTAGTGTTTGTTTGTGTCATGTTTGTTAAAAGAAAAAAAAGGTTCAATAAAGATATTGTGGAAAAAAAAACATGAACACAAACACAGGCACACATGAAGCTGACTATAAACATGATAAAAGTACTCAAGGCTCCACCAATCAGGACATAAGACAAAGAGAGAAGAGAAAAAAAAATAAAAACCCAAGGAGATAAGAGAGAAGGGTCATATTAAAAAGTTAAAGACTAGTCAAAGAGGTTAAAAACTCAAAAGTCTAAAACCCAATAAAAGATTTAGAACCCAAATAAAAAACCAATAAAAATAAGTAAATATAAAATAAAGTTAATAAACAGGTAACTAAATTATGTGCAATATATTGTTACATCTTGTTCAACTCTTTAACAGCAGCAGGAACAAAGCTGTTTTTGTAGTGCTGGGTTTTACTTTTTGGGACAGCAAACCTACGTCTGGAGGGAAGAAGCTGAAAGTGGCAGTGCAAAGGGTGGGAGTCATCATTTAAAATGGAGGTAGCAATCCTCTGTACCTGTCTGTTGTACAGGGATGTCAGGCTCAGCTGTGACTCACCAAGCAAACGACTGGACCATCTAACTACCTGATCCAAGGATTTCCTCTGTTTCAGTTTTATCTGACCAAACCATGACACTAAAGAAAAGGATAAAACAGATTCAATAAAAGCCCGATAAAACATTGTCATTATGGTTCAGTCAATTTGGAAGCGTGCAAGTTTCCTTAAACAATGCAAATGTTGCTGACCCTTTTTGCACACCGTTTCACAGTTCTCTTCAAAGTTTGAATTACTATCAATAATCGTCCCAAGATATTTGTAGGATTGTACACATTCAGTGATCTGGCCTTTTAGTACAGTGACTTTGTGCCTGGGAGTTTTCCTCCTAAAGTCAATAATCATATCTTTAGTTTTTGTCGTATTCAGCTGCAGGTAGGAATCCTTACACCAGTGAACAAAATCATCAACTACTGGACCGTGGCCACTCTCACCATCCTGGAGGAGACTGACAATAACTGAATCATCAGCATACTTGATAATGTGTCTGTTGTCATGTCTGCTCCGACACATGTTTGTGTACAGGATGAAGAGTAGTGGTGACAACACATACCCCTGAGGAGAGCCAGTAGAAGAACACTTTTGGTCAGACAATGTACCATTGACCCTTACTCTCTGTGTCCTGTTGGTTAAAAAAAATCCAGAATGCAACCCACCAGATTATTACTCAAATCAAATTGTTGCAGGAGCCTTTCAACTAAAATATGAGGTTGGATTGTATTAAAGGCAGAAGAAAAGTCCACAAATAAAAGCCTGGCGTGTGTCCCATTAAAATCCAGATGTTCAAAAAGCATGTTAAACAGAGTGACAGTGGCATCCTCCACTCCTCTGTGAGGCCTATAGGCAAACTGCAAAGGATCCAATGCATGCTCAGTCTGCTTTAGGACCTCACATCTGACCAGTTTTTCAAAAATTTTCATTAAAATTGAAGTCAAAGCAACTGGTCTAAAATCATTTACCGTTTTAGGACAGCTGGATTTTGGAACGGGGACAACCACAGCATCTTTCCAGATCTTAGACACATGTTGTGTCTGTAAGGACTTGTCGCTGCGCTATCCCCAGCCACAGCGGTCTGGAGAGCAGCAGCCCATGAGATTGCTGGATCACGATCCTTGGCCCACTGGCAGTGTTGACAGTCCTCCACAGCAAAGGGGCACCAGGACAGCGCATCAGTGTTGGCATGGAGGTGGCTTTCTCAATGCACAATCTGAAAATCATAATCCTGCAGTGCCTCCAGCCATCTCGCAAACTGTCCATCTGGGTCTTTAAAGTTCAGTAGCCAGGTCAGGGAAGCATGGTCCATCCTGAGCTGAACCCCCCCCCCCCCGCCCCGTAAATGTAAGGGCAGAAATGGCAGAGCCCTTGGATGATTGCTAGCAGCTCTCGGCGGGTGATGCAATAATTCCTTTCGGCTCTGCTGAGAGTGCAGCAGAAAAAGGCAACCATCTGCACTCCATGTTCTCCCTCCTGGGGTAGCACCATCCCAATGACCTGGTTGCTAGCACGATGAAGGGGCAGTTTGGGTCGGGATACCGCAGCATGGGGGCTCCGATGAGTGCTGAGCGGAGCCAGGAAAAAGCAGCAGCACAGTCATCGCTGCACTTGAATGTGCAGCCCTTCTGTGTCAGCTGATGCAGCAGACTGGCGATGGCAGCGAAATCCTTCACAAACCTCCTATAATAAGAGGCCAGTCCGAGGAAGCTCCGCAGTTGTATGTCCCACGGAACCAGCCATTTTCTCACAATGCCACCTTTTTCTGGGTTGGTGGTGACTCCTGCAGCACTGATGACGTGGCCCAGGAAAGTGGTTTCCCGCCAAAACAGGTGGTACTTCTGAGGGTGGATCCACAGCCTGGCCCAGCGGACAGTGTCCAACACATCCTGGAGGTTGGAAAGGGTGCCACCAAAATCAGATGCGTGAACCAGCGGGTCGCTGAGATAAACGATGCAGCGGGTCCAGGGGATGTGAGCCAGCACTCACTCTATCAAGCATTCAAAGGTGGCTGGGGCTTTGCAAAGCTCAAACGGTATCACCTTGAACTGCCACAGTCCCTGCCCGATGGAGAAGGCTGTTTTCTGGTGGGCGTCTGGTGACAGCTCCATCTGCCAATAGCTGCTGTGGAGGTCGAGCGAGCTGAACCAGCTAGACTTGGCTATGTAATCCACCGCATCATCAATGCGGGGCAGAGGGTAGGAGTCCTTTTGGGTGACATCATTCAGGCACTGGTAGTCTACACAGAACCACCACGAACCGTCCTTCTTCTTGACCAGAACCACCGGCGCCACCTAGGAGCTGCTGGAGGGTTCAGTGACATCTGCCTCCAGCGTCTCCTGAATCTTAAGCTCTGCCACTGCCCGCTTTGAAAAAGGCAGATGGTGGGGGTGGGGCCGGATCAGCCTGGTCTCACAGGTGTCAATCTGGTGCTGCACCAAGCTGGTTTGGGTGCACTCTTCGTCCCTGGCAGCGAAGATGTCGATGTAGCAGTCCAGCAGCTCCCGAAGCTGGCGTCTCTGCCCCGACTCTAACCCCCTGCAGCTCCGCTGGAACAGCTCCTCAAATGCCTGCTGGGTTTCTGATGACATGGTGATTTGCTCTGCTGGTGGCCCCTTCGCTGTTATCTCTGGCAGCGATGACGATCCCTCCGCTTGCGCTGGCAGTGCTGTAGCAGTCGGCTCTGGCAACGATCCCCTCAACTCGGCCTGTGTTGATGGCCCCTCAATTGCACGGGTCCCCTGGTTCCCCGTCTGGCTCTTGCTACAGAGCATGATGGTCTTAGCCCTCAGCAGGAGGTGTTGAACTTTGCGCCCCATGCTGCGAGCAGATCTAGTCCAATGATGCAGGGGTCTTGGATCTTGGATGTCAGCCAGCCAGAACGGGTTGTTCGTGTTCTGACTGCCACTCCCACGACAAGGACTCATTGCCCTCTCAGTCTGGTGTGCTCATCGGTGGCTGTGGTGACACAGCCCCGGTGGGTTCCCACCCCTGTGGCCTGAGTTCATCTGTACCAGGCAGCGCCCCCGGTCAGACCAGGGAGATGGTGGAACCGGTGTCAATCAGGGCCCAGATTGGAATGCTGTCCAGGCTGCACTACAGGTACAGCCCTGGCGAATGTCCAAGTTGGCCCAGACATGGTCCGAGTTCATTGCGGAAAATGTCTGTGAGAGGCAGCAGGTCCCCATCTGTGCCAATTTGGTCTAGTTTAATGTTGGTGAGGGGGCTGGTTGTCACGGGGTAGGTGCAGGGCAGTGGCACGTGACATGGCCTGGCTCCACGCAGTGGAAGCGGAAGCATCCCGCCTTGCGCTGCCATTGTACTCACTGTGCAGCTGTGGCCTGGCGCAGCTCCTCCTCGTCCTCAGTGATGAAACGCCAGCCGCTGGCTCCAGCATTGGGTCCACCTGCTCCACTTCTGCCATAGCCATCTCCCAGCTGCTTGTGGTGTGAATCCGGACGTGTTCTTGGAGTTGGGCCAGGCAGAGCCTTCAGATGGAATTCTGAAGGGCGAGCTTCTTCATCGCCTCCAGCTCGGAGTCCAGGTAGCTGTGTTGTGTCAGCAGCCAGACATCTGCTGCATAGGAACCCAGGCTCTCTCGGTCGAATCGCTGGCAACTAGCCAGCTGTTCCTGGGCGTGGTCAGCGTGGATCGCCCTCCCAAACTGCCTCCAAAGTGCTCCATGTAGCGTTGGCCAGGTGTGCCGTTCCTCAGGATGGAGATCGGACAGCGTGCGGAGAGCTCCACCCTCCAGAGCCAGTGCAACCTGCACAGCTGTCTCCTCAAGTGTCCAGCTGCTGAGCGTGGCGGCCAGTTCAACCTGGACAAGGTAGTTGTTGAGCGAGGTTTTGCCGCCAAAGCAGGGACATTGTTAGGAACTTTTGCATATATATATATACAGTACGTACAGATAACAAAAGAGAGAAAAGAGAGAGACAGGAAATAGGGTGAAGAACAGAAGAGAGACATCCAGAAAAGATCACACTGAGTGAGAATGGAACTAGGGATCACTGCAATTGAACAACATGCTTTTGGTTTTATGCATCATAACAGACTGTCAGAATGTAGGTTTTATTTTATTTTTTCACATTAATAGTTGAAGAACACATTTGTAGGATTGGAATATCTGAATAATGCAGTTTTTAACCAAAATGCAGAGCATGTTTTTGTAATTTCTTTCTAAATATTTTATCACTTACAAAAATGAAATTACATTAGTTATAATGAGTATATCAATAGTTTTCTTTAAGAGTATTCCACATTTTTTCCTTTTACTTAATTTGCTTTATTTCTAGAGTGTTCAGAAGGTAAAGAGGAAGTCAGACAGAATCATGAGTTTGAAGCCTGAAGTCAAAGGTGTGATGTTCAGTGTTGTCAGAGCATATGCCCCACAAGTTGGATGTCAGGTAGAAGAGAAAGGGGAATTCTGGAGTAAGTTGGATGAAGTAGTAGAGAGTGTTCCCAGGGGGGCGAGAGTAGTGACTGGAGCGGACTTTAATGGACATGTAGGTGAAGGGAACAGAGGTGATGAGGAGGTCCTGGGTTGGTATGGTCTTAAGGAGAGAAATGTGGAAGGACAGATGGTTGTGGATTTTGCTAAAAGGATGGAAATCGCTGTTGTGAACACTTACTTTAAGAAAAGAGAGGAACATAGGGTGACTTACAAGAGTGGAGGAAGGTGCACACGTGGACTCCATCTTATGCAGAAGGAGAAAACTGAAAAAGATAGGAGACTGCAAGGTGGTGGCAGGGGAGAATGTAGCTAGACAGCATCAGGTGGTAGTCTGTAGGATAACTTTGTAAAGCAAGAAGAGGAAAACAATGAAGGCAGAGCCAAAGATTAAGTGGGGTAAGTTACAGAAGGAAGAAGGTCACACAGAGTTCAGGAAGGCATTGATACAGGCTCTGGGTGGTAGGGAAGAATTACCAGATGACTGGGACAGTACAGAAAACGTACTGAGGGAAACGGGTAGAAAGATATGTGGTGTACCCAGTGGACAGAGGAAGGAAGACAAGGAGACTTGGTGGTGGAATGAGGAGGTACAGGAAAGTATCCAAAGGAGGAGGTTAGCAAAGAAAAAGTGGGATAGTCAGGGAGATGAAGAAAGTAGACAGGAGTATTTGGAATCCAGGCACATGACAAAGAGAGGTGGCAAAGGCAAAGGATAAGGCATCTAATGAGTTGTATGAGGCTGGACACTAAGGAAGGAGAAAAGGAATTGTATCGACTGGCTAGACAGAGAGATCGAGCTGGAAAGGATGTACAGCAGGTTAGGTTGATTAAGGACAGAAATGCTAATGTACTAACAAATGACAAGAGTGTGTTGAGAAGGTGGAAGGAGCGGATGGATAAAGAAAATGAGAGAGAGAAGAGGATGGATGAAGGAAAGATAGTGAACAAGTCCCAAGGATTAGCAAGGTGGAAGTGAGGGCAGCTTTGAAGAGGATGAAGAATGAAAAGGCGGTTGGTCCAGATGACATACCTGTGAAGGTATGGAGATGTTTAGGAAAGATAGCAGTGGCCTTTTTATCCAGATTGTTTAATACACTCTTGGAGGATGCCTGAGGAGTGGAGAAGTGTTTTGGTACCAATTTTCAAGAACAAAGGTGACGCTCAAGCTGTAGTAACTACAGAGGCATAAAGTTGATCAGCCACACTATGAAGATATGGGAAGGAGTTGTTGAAGCCAGGTTAAAAGGAGAGGTAACAATCAGTGAGCAGCAGTACGGTTTCATGCCAAGCAAGAGTACTACAGATAGTACTACAGATGCAATGTTTGCTCTAAGAGTGCTGATGGAGAAGTATAGAGAAGGTCAGAAGGAGTTGCACTGTGTCTTTGGGGATCTTTGAGAAAGCATATAATAAGGTGCCAAGAGAGAAAGTATGGTACTGTATGAGAAAGTCAGCAGTGGCAGAGAAGTATGTGAGGGTAGTGCAGGGCATTTATGAGGACAGTGAGACGGTGGTGAAATGCACTGTAGGAGTGACAGATGAATTCAAGGTGGGGGTGGAATTACATCAAGGATCGGCTATGAGCCCCTTCTTGTTTGTCATGGTGATGGACAGGCTGACAGGCAAAGTCAGGCAGGAGTCTTTGTGGACCATGATGTTTGCAGACAACATTGTGATTTGTAGTGAGAGTAGTGAGCAGGTGGAAGAGAACCTGGAGAGGTGGAGGTATGCTCTGGAGAGAAGAGGAATGAAAGTCAGTAGAAGCAAGACAGAATACATGAGTGTGAATGAGAGGGAGGCAGGTGCAAGGGTGAAAATTGAAGGATTAGCGGTAGTGAAAGTAGATGAGTTTAAATACCTGGGGTCAACCATCCAAAGCAATGGAAAATGCACAAAAGAGGTGAAGAAGAGAGTGCAGGCAGGGTGAAGTGGGTGGAGACGAGTGTCAGGGGTGATTTGTGACAGAAAGGTAGCAGCAAGAGTGAAAGGGAAGATTTACAAGGTGGTATTGAGACCTGCTGTGATGGATGGTTTGGAGACGATAGCACTAACAAAAAGACAGAAGGTGGAGCTCTAGGTGGCACAGTTGAAGATACTAAGATTTTCATTGGGAGTGACTAGGACGGACAAGATTAGAAATGGTATATCAGAGGGACAGCTCACATTGAGCGGTTTGGAGACAAAGTAAGAGGCAAGGCTGAGATGGTTTGGACATGTGCAGAGGAGGGATAGTAGATACATTGGACAAAGGCTGTTGAAGATGGAGCTGCCAGGCAGGAGGAAAAGAGGAAGACCACAGAGAAGATTCATGGATGTAGTGAAGGAGGACATGGAGAGGGTTGGTGTTACAGAGGTTTACCCTGTAACGTAAACCTCACCCCAAAGGGTAGGGTGAGATGGAGACAGATGATCCGCTGTGCCAACCCCTAAAGGAAGCAACCGAAAGAAGAAGAAGCTTTATTTCTAAATTATGGCTGGAAATATTAACATGTTAACTTTTTCAATTAATGTGGGAAAATTAATGCTTTTTAAAAAATTGACACTGTTAGGTCACTTCCCAAGGTGGTGTCGGCAGTGGTGACTGGTTTGTCTCAGTAGCTGTCTTAGCAGACTTGTTTTTCAACATTTAAATTGACATCACACTAAACTGTTCCTGCGGTACGCCGGGTAACTTTATCTTGTGTGTACAAACTCCACTTAAAGCATGCACACCCATGCACGCACGCATGCACGCACACACACACACACACACACAAACACAAGTATATAGTGTTATTGATTGGGGCTGCACACTCAAAATTATGAAAAGAGGAAGAGCTTCTTAGGACCCAGCCAGGCTCAGCCCAAAGGAGTTACATAAGTCCACCCTCCCTTCAGTGGGCTCACCACCTGCAGGAGGGACCATGAGAATCCAGTTCTATGCAGATCAGGTGGCGGTTGAAGGCAGAGACCTTGGTGGTCTGATCCCCTGCTTCCTAAACTGGCTTTCAGGATGTGGAATGTCACCTCTCTGGTGGGGAAGGAGCCTGAGCTCGTGCACAAGGTTGAGAGATACCGGCTAGATATAGTCGGGCTTACCTCAACGCACAGCTCTGGTTCCAGAACCAGTCTCCTGGAGAAGGGCTGGAGCTTGGCCTACTATGGAGTTGCCCCAAGCGAGAGGTGGCAAGCAGGGGTGGGTATTCTTGTATCTCTCCACCTTGTTGCCTCTATATTGTAATTTTACCCAGTGGACAAAAGGGTTGTTTCCCTGTGCCTTCAGGTTGGGAAACGGGTCCTGACCATCATTTGTCCCTATGCACCAAATGATGGTTCAGAGTACCCACCCTTTTTGGAGTCTCTGATTTGGGCGCTGGAAAGTGCTCCTCTGGGAGACTCCATTGTCTGACTGGGGGATTTCAATGCGCACGTGAGCAACAACAGTGAAACCTGGAGGGGCATGACTGGGAGGAATGGCCTGCCTGATCTGAACCCGAGTGGTGTTCAGTTATTGAACTTCTGTGCCAACCACAGTTTGTCCATAACAAACACCATGTTCAAGCATAAAGATGTCCGTATGTGCACCTGGCACCAGGACACCCTAGGTCGCAGGTTGATCATCGGATTTTGTTATTGTGTCATCAGATCTGCTCTCATACGTCTTGGACACTCGGGTAAAGAGAGGTGCAGAGCTGTCAACTGATCACCACCTGGTGATGAGTTGGATCCAGTAGCAGGGGAGGATGCCATTCAGACCTGGTAGACCCAGATGCATAGTGAGAGTGTGCTGGGAATGTCTAGCTAAGGCCTCTGTCTGGGAGGTCTTCAACTCCTGGACAGGGTAATGTGGAACTTCAACCACGTTCCGAGGAAATTTGGAGACATAGAGTCTGAATGGGCCATGCTCTCCTCCATTGTTGAAGTGGCTGCCCAGAGCTGCGACTGCAAGGCCATCGATGCATCTCGTGGTGGCAACCCCCAAACCAAGTGGTGGACACTGGTGGTGAGGGGGGCCATCACGCTGAAGCAGGAGTCCTATCAAGCTTGGTTGGCTTGTGGGACTCCCGAAGCAGCTGAGGCGTACCGGCAGGCTAAGCGGAGTGCCGCTCGGGTGGTTGCTGAAGCAAAAACTCTGGTGTGGGAGGAGTTTGGTGAGGCCATGGAACAACACTTTCAGCCGGACTCAAAGAGATTCTGGCAAACTGTCCAGCAACTCAGGAGGGAAAAGCAGCTCCCCGTCCACACTGTGTATGGTACGGATGGGGTGCTGCTGACTTTGACTGGGGATATCGTTGGGGGGTGGAAGGAATACTTCGAGGATCTCCTCAATCCCACTGACATGCCTTCCACTGAGAAAGCAGAGCTTGGGGATGAGGGGGCCAACTCGCCCATCACAGGGGCTGAGGTTGTGGAAGTGGGTAAAAAACTCTTCAGTGGACAGGCCTCGGGGTGGACGAAATTCACCCTAAGTACCTCAAGGCTCTGGATGTTGTAGGGCTGTCATGGCTGACACGTCTCTGAAACATTGTGTGGAAGTTGGGGACAGTACCTTTGGCATGGCAAACCGGTGTGGTTCCTCTCTTCAAGAAGGGGAACCGGAGGGTGTTTCCAACTTTAGGGGGATCACACTCCTCAGCCTCTCTGGAAAGGTCTATGCCAGAGTGCCGGAGAGGAGAGTCCGGCCATTGGGCAGACCTCGGATTCAGGAGGAGCAATGTGGTTTTTATCCTGGCTGTGGGACATCGGACCAGCTCTTTACCTTTTTGAGAATCCTTGAGGGTTCGTGGGAGTTTGCCCAACCAGTCTACATGTGTTTTGTGGACTTGGAGAAGGCATTAGACCGCATCCCTTGTGGTTTTCTGTGGGGGATGCTTCGGAAGTATGGGGTATCGGGCTTGTTGTTACGAGCTATCTGGTCTCTATACGACCGTTGTGAGAGTTTGGTTTGCATTGCCAATACTCAGACTCATTTCCAGTGAGAGTTGGACTCTATCAGGGCTGCCCTTTGTCACCGATCCTGATCATAATTTTTATGGACAAGATTTCTAGGCACAGCCAAGGAACAGAGGGTGTCATGCTCGGTGACCACAGGAACTCATCTCTGCTGTTTGCAGATGATGTTGTTCTGTTGCCTTCATTGAGCAATGACCTACAGGCCTTACTGGGACGGTTTGCTGCTCAGTGTGAAGTGGCTGGGATGAGAATCAGCACCTCCAAGTCCAAATCCATGGTTCTCAGCTGGAAAAGGGTGGATTGTCCTCTCCAGGTTGGGGATGAGCTCCTGCCCCCAGTGGAAGAGTTTAAGTATCTTGGGGTCTTATTCAGGAGTGAGGGGAGAATGGAATGGGAGATTGACAGACAGATCGGAGCAGCATCTGCAGTGATGTGGACGTTGTACCAGTCTGTCGTGGTGAAGAGGGAGCTGAGCTCTAAGGCAAAGCTGTCAACTTACTGCTCAATAAGATAAGATAAGATAAGATAAGATAAGCCTTTATTAGTTCCACAACGGGGAAATTCCAGGATTGCAACAGCACAGGGATAGCAACACTCAGAGCAACAATCAGAAGGCAAGAAAAAAACAAGCAAGCAAGAGCAGCTAATATACATATGTACATATTACTATAAAATAAATATATACACACACACACAGACACACAGTGCAGAGCATTGTAGCTGGATGGAATAAATATATGAGTATATGAACACACAGTGCAGAGCATTGTAGCTAGATGGAATAAATATGTAAATATATAAACACCCACAGTACGGAGCATTGCAGCTAGGTGGAATAAATATGCAAGTATATAAACACACACAGTGCGGAGCAATGTAGCTAGATGGAATAATATGTAGATATATAAAAACACAGTGCGGAGCATTGTAGCTAGATGGGATGAAACAGCATAACCGTCTACTTAGTTATCCTACATGGTATGATTATGTGCCCATACATATTCTCACCCTCCATAGCGACCGGTATGTTCCTAGTTGTATGCCGGAGGGGACCATTGTGTAAGTCTATTGCATCTTTTGCATTCAAAAAACTATTAGTTTGTTACGTCTTTTTGCTATCTCTGCGAGCAGCCCTGCTTAGGTTGTACAGTCTGACAGCCGTTGGTAGGAAGGACCTACGAAACCTCTCGGTTGTGCACCTGGGATGATGTAGTCTGCTGCTAAATGAGCTCCTCAGTGCATCCAGTATGTCCTGCATAGGGTGGAACTCGGACTCCAGCAGAGATGACAGTTTAGCCACCGTCCTTCTCTCTCCTATCTCCTCCATCGGATCAAGGCGCTGCCCCAGGACAGAGCTAGCTTTCTTAATCAGTTTGTTCAGTCTTTTCCTATCGGCTGCAGTAATGCCACTGCCCCAGCAGACCACTCCAAAAGTGATGGCTGATGCCACCACCGTGTCATAGAATGACTTCAGCAGCGCCCCTTGTACACCAAAAGACCTGAGTCTCCTCAGCAGGAACAGCCTGCGCTGTCCCTTCTTGTAGAGTGCGTCAGTATTGTGTGACCAGTCTAGTTTATTGTTCAGATGAACACCCAGGTACTTATAGGATGTCACCATCTCGATGTCTGTTCCCTGTATATTTACTGGTGCTGTGAGGGGCTGCCCATGCCTGCGGCAGTCCACCACCAGCTCCTTAGTTTTCCTCGCGTTGATCTGGAGGCAGTTCCGATGGCACCAGTCCACGAAGTCCTGGATAAGCCCTCTGTACTCAGCTTCATCTCCATTGGAGATGAGGCCAACGATCGCAGAGTCATCAGAGAACTTCTGTAGATGGCAGTGTGTTGTGTTGTGTGAGAAGTCTGCAGTATAAAGAGTGAACAGGAAGGGAGCCAGCACCGTTCCCTGGGGGGCCCCCGTGCTACTGATGATCGTGTCGGACACACAGTCCCGGGTTCTCACAAACTGAGGCCGGTTCGTGAGGTAGTCCAGGATCCATGATGACAGGTGCTGGTCCACCCCTGCTCGCAGCAGCTTGTCCTTCAGGATCATCGGTTGGATGGTGTTGAAAGCACTGGAGAAGTCAAAGAACATGATCCTCACCATATTCCCGGGCTTCTCCAGGTGGGACAGAGAACGGTGAAGGAGGAAGATCACCGCATCCTCCACCCCAATGCCATGCTGGTAGGCGAACTGGAGTGGATCCATCGCTGGTTCCACCAGGGGGCGGAGGTGAGCAAGGAGCAGTCTCTCCAGGGTCTTCATCAAGTGGGACGTCAAGGCCACCGGTCTGTAGCTGTTCAGGTCTTTGGGGTGGGAAGTTTTTGGTACAGGTACCACACAAGATGTTTTCCACAGCTGTGGTACCCTCCCCAGTTTCAGGCTCATGTTGAAGATATACGTCACAATCCCACACAGCTGGTCTGCACAGGACTTGAGGAGCTTTGCGCTGATGCCGTCCGGTCCCGGCGCCTTCCTCGCTTTGATCTTCCTCAGCTCCGTCCTCACCTGGGTCTCGGTCAGGGTCAGGATGGGGGGCTGTGTGTTGGGAGTGGGGGGGTGTTGGTGGAGTGGGGAGTGGGCAGCAGGACTTGATTTCTTTCGAGGCAGCAATATACACTACTGTTCAAAAGTTTGGGGTCACCCAGACAATTATTTTGTGTTTTCCATGAAAAGTCACACTTATTTACCACCATGAGTTGTAAAATGAATAGAAAATATAGTCAAGACATTGACAAGGTTAGAAATAATGATTTGTATTTGAAATAATAATTTTTTCCAGATGCTCAACCTGCTCAAAGGAAGGTCAGTTTTATAGCTTCTCTAACCAGCTAAACTGTTTTCAGTTGTGCTAACATGATTGCACAAGGGTTTTCTAATCATCCATTAGCCTTCTGACGCAATGAGCAAACACATTGTACCATTAGAACACTGGAGTGATAGTTGCTGGAAATGGGCCTCCATACACCTATGTAGATATTGCACCAAAAACCAGACATTTGCAGCTAGAATAGTCATTTACCACATTAGCAATGTATATTAGATATTAGAGTGTATTTCTGATTAGTTTAAAGTTATCTTCATTGAAAAAAATAGTGCTTTTCTTTCAAAAATAAGGAAATTTCTAAGTGACCCCAAACTTTTGAACGGTAGTGTATGTTCCTACTCTCATCAATGGTCACAAGCTTTGGGTAATGACTAAAAGAATGAGATTGCAGATACAGGTGGCTGAAATAAGCTTTCTCCGTCGGATTGTTGAACTCACCCTTGGAGATAGGGTGAGGAGCTCAGCCATCTGGGAGAGGCTCAGAGTAAAACAGCTGTTCCTCCACATTGAAAGGAGCCAGTTGAGGTGGTTTGGGCATCTGATCAGGATGTCTTCTGGACGCCTCCCACTTGAGGTGTTTCAGGCATATCCCACCGGGTGGAGACCCTGGGGCAGACCCAGGACACGCTGAGGAGACTATGTCTCCCAGCTGTCTTGGGAACGCTTTGGCATCCTCTCAAAAGAGCTGAGGGAGAGGGATGTCTGGGCTTCTCTGCTTAAACTGCTGCCTCCGTGACCCGGACCTCCGGAAAAGCGGTAGAAGATGGATGGATAGATGGATGGATGGATGGATGGATGGAAGAGTTTCTGTCAGGGTGAATGGAGAAAAACTCCAACATAAAGTAAATAAAAGCTTCTAAGTCAGCGTTAAGGTCAGAAGCTCTGGACATCACTTAAGAATTGTTTTGTCTGTTGGTACTTTTAAGAGTTGAGATAAATAGGAAAGCTACTTTAAGTAGAAGCCCTGACTTCCTTGACCATTTCAAAATAAAACAGGAAATGTGATATTAAAAATGGTACTACTGTAGAGAAATTGCCTCCCTCTTTATAACAAAAAAAAGAAAAGAACATTACAAATTGCTATTACAACTTTTGAAAATTGAATATACATTCATGATTATCGAGTGTTTTATGTTGCTGTAGTAGTATTTTTGTTGAATATGAGGGTCAGTTATGTTTTATGAAAAAAATGCAAAGTTGCTTAAAATACTTATTTTTCATTGTTTCTTCATTGTAATTTTAATGATCACAATTATCGAAAATGTGCACTTAATTAGTTAAAATTTACAAATCAATTCCCAGACCTGCTATATGTTTTAAACGTAGTAACTGTGGCACACATATTTGAGATGCTTAGACTGCATATGTATATTGTGGTACCTCACGTCTTAGAAGGAACAATAAGTCTGGACCTCCTGGGGATAACAGTAGGAGGTGGAGGTGCCTTTAGAAATGACTCTGAGAAGACTTCCTGACCTCCAGGGGTTAGGTGGAGGAAGAGGAGACCTGGGGGAGACATATTGTCTATGGGGGGTTGAATGACAGTGTGATTCTGTACTTTGATGTCCCGGGTATAAAAAGGGGGGATTTGAGAAGTTGGTCCTCTTTTCTGTTTGAGAGGACGTTGGAGACATGTGATGTTCAATAAACCTGAATTGAGAAATAAATTCAGCCTCTTCATTTCACGTTCTCCACATTGGTGACCTTAAGACCTACAATGACCAGAGACAATTCCCCCGAACCAGACTCGCCAGGGACCAGCCGAGCAAGCGCGGTCTCAGTCAAGCTACCAGAATTCTGGCAGGACAACCCAGACTCGTGGCTCCTCCTGGCCGAAGCCCAGTTCGCTCTCGGGGGAATAACAGCAGATGACACAAAATTCTACCACGTCATCGCCAAACTCGACAGCCGCACAGCTCGACATGTGCGGAGCTTGGTGCAGCACCCACCCGCTGGCGATAAATACGGCGGGTTGAAAGCTACCCTCATCCAGCGTTTCACACCCTCAGCCCAGGAGAGAGCTAGGAGACTCCTGGCTCTGCACGACTTGGGAGGAAGCACGTCTGTCGACCTGATGGAAGACATGCTGAAGCTCAGAGGCTCAGACAACGACGATTTCCTCTTCACGCACATCTTCCTGAGAACCCTACCATCGCAGACGAGGGCGACCCTGGCGGGCACTCATTTCGTGACCCAGCGGGACTTCCGCGCGCTGGCCCAGGAGGCGCAGCGGATCCTCAACGCCAGCGAAGAGCACACAGCCACCGCAGCAGCGGCAGACCTCGGCGCGGCGACCAGGGACAGCGGAGGGCCAGAGGTGATGGAGGCGGTCCCACCAACAACGGCGGCAGCAAAGCCCCGACACCACGGAGGAGACGACCTCTGTTTTTACCATCGGCGTTTCGCAGAGAGGGCACGCAAGTGTGTACCACCGTGCCAGTTCAAGAGCTCGGGAAATGCCAGGACCGGGAGTCGGTAGCAGCTGCGGCCCTCGGCAAATGGAACAAGCTGCTCTACCTGACGGATGCGCGCTCTGGGAGATACTTCCTCGTGGACACGGGCTCCCAAGTGAGTTTCATCACCCCAACCTACGCTGACCGGCTGGCAGGCCCCGGGGGTGACGGAGCAACAGCAGCGAACGGCTCGAGCATTAAGACCTTCGGTGAAAGGACTCTACTTCTGTCCCTGCACGGCCGTACATATGAGTGGACTTTTATTATAGCGGCGGTGAGTTTCAACATGTTAGGTGCTGATTTTCTGTGCTCACATGGGTTGTTAGTTGATCTTCCCAATAGACGCTTGGTTAATTCACTCTCCTTTTACTCTATCCCTTGTGCAGCTCGAGTGTCTCCGCCACCAGCACAGGCCAACGTCGCCACAGCAGGCGGTAAGTTTCACACACTCCTCACTCAGTTTCCAGCGCTCACAGTTCCCACTTTTTCGGCAACAGTTGTGAAACACGGGGTGGAGCACTTTATCACTACCGCTGGTCCCCCCGTTTTTGCGAAAGCTCGGCACTTGGATGCAGCTAAACTGTCCATAGCGCGCGAGGAGTTCGCCAACCTGGAAAGGTTGGGCATCATCCGGCGTTCAAATAGCCCATGGGCTTCCCCACTTCACATAGTCCCTAAAGCTGACGGCTCGTGGCGACCTTGCGGTGATTTCTGCAGGTTGAACAATGCCACAGCGCATGACCGCTACCCAATCCCACATATTCAGGATTTTTCAGTGCATCTGGCGGGGGCGTGCATTTTTTCTAAAATAGACTTGGTCCGCGGTTATCATCAAGTCCCAGTGCGCGCTGAGGACATTCCCAAAACAGCGGTGATAACCCCATTTGGACTTTTTGAGTTTTTACGCATGCCGTTTGGGCTTAAAGGTGCCGCGCAAACCTTCCAGCGCATGATGGATGCGGTGTTACGCGATCTCCCTTTTGTGTTCGTCTACCTGGACGACATTTTGGTATCCAGCGCGTCCGAAGAAGAACACGAAAAACACCTCACGGCAGTTTTCCGGAGGTTGGGAGAGCACGGGTTAATAATCAACCCAGCTAAGTGCCAGTTCGGGGTGGCGCAGATCGATTTTTTGGGGCACCGCGTCTCCCCAGAAGGGGCAGTTCCGCTACCGGACAAAGTGCGCACAGTGGCAGATTTTCCCCAGCCACAAACGGTCAAAGCACTACAGGAGTTTTTAGGAATGGTGAATTTTTATAACCGTTTCCTCCCCCACGCAGCGCAGCTCATGCAACCATTATATGCCGCGCTTAAAAAACAAAAACCCTCAAATGCAATCGAATGGTCCCCGGAGCGGGAGCGCGCATTCTCGGAGGTAAAAAAAAAGCCCTTGCAGACGCTGCGTTGTTGGCTCATCCAGACCCAACGGCCCGCATAGCGCTCACCACTGATGCATCGGATTTGGCCATAGGGGCGGTAGCGGAGCAGCACGTTGCCGGGGTTTGGCAGCCGTTGGCCTTTTTCAGCAGGTCCTTGCGGGAGGCCAAGCGAAAATACAGCGCGTTTGACAGGGAGCTGTTAGCGCGCCACTTAGCCATTCGCCACTTCCAATTCTGGCTAGAAGGTCGGCGTTTCACCGCGTTTGTCGACCACAAACCGCTCACTTTTGCGATGGCCAAAATTTCGGAACCATGGTCGGGCCGGCAGCAGAGGCAGCTGGCCGCAATTTCGGAGTTTACTACTGATATTCAACACGTAGCGGGTAAACTCAATGTAGTAGCAGACTGCCTCTCTCGCGCGGTAACCGCACCAGTCCGCGCAGAGGTAGATTATTCTACTGCGGCCGCGGAGCAAAATAACAGCGCGGAGGCGCACGCGGCCCCAGTCCAAGTGGGGATAGATTATGCAGCCATGGCAGCGGATCAGGGTAGCGATGCGGACGTGTGCGCGCTCCAGTCGGGACCAACAGGGTTAAGGCTGGAGAACAGGAGGCTGCAAAATGGTATGCCCCCCCTGATCTGCGATGTCTCTACTGGACGACCGCGTCCAGTGGTGCCGGCCACATGGCGCCGCCGCGTTTTTGACTCGATTCACTCCCTGGCGCACCCAGGGGAGCGCGCGTCGGTAAAAATGGTAGCAGAGAAGTTTGTTTGGCCGAGCCTGCGCAAGCACGTTAAAGAATGGGCAAGAGCCTGCATGGCTTGCCAGCGGGCCAAAATTCACAAGCACACAAAAGCCCCCTTAGAGCCGTTTCACATCCCAGCCAAGAGGTTCGATCATGTGCATGTCGACCTCGTAGGCCCCCTACCGTCGTCGCAAGGGTACACACATCTTTTGACAATGGTGGACCACACCACGCGTTGGCCGGAAGTGGTCCCACTGGCATCAACCACAGCTGCAGAGGTGGCCCGCGCGTTTTTAACAGCTTGGGTAGCGCGTTTCAGGGTCCCGTCGGATATTACGTCCGATAGGGGACCTCAATTTGTGTCCGAGCTTTGGTCAGCGATGGCCCACAGCTTAGGGGTGACAATTCACTGGACTACCGCTTACCACTTCCAGGCTAATGGTTTATGCGAGCGTTTTCATAGATCATTGAAAGCAGCCCTCAGAGCGTCGCTTACGGATGCAAATTGGGTAAACAGACTACCATGGGTTTTATTAGGGTTGCATTCTGCACCTAAAGAGGACTTAAAAGCCTCCCCAGCTGAGTTGGTCTTCGCACAACCACTCCGGCTGCCTGGAGAGTTTCTTCCAGATAATCCGGCGCCAGGGCGTCCCCCTACTCAGCGGTCACTGAACGACACCGGAGTGGACATGCTTCCGGGCCCCGTTCATCACACTTTTCCGCGTGTTTTTGTGCCCATGTGGAGCCCATAATTATAACCTATGTGACTCACATGTGGCTGGCTGAATTCAGCCAAGAGAGACTTTGAGCTAGCCATGTGTATTGACTTCACACCTCAAGAGGAAGATGTGTCTGCACCCCCTGGGGACTCAGGAGAGAGGAGAAGATTACCCGGCCTGACCTTTTTTGGGGTCAGAGAGGAGAACAGAAGGACTCTGGGTGTTCTATTACAGATGAAAGGATGTAGCTAAGTATTGTGACTTTTGTGTGATGTATTGTTAGAGATGAGTGTATAAATGCATGTGTGTGACTGCGTCCTGTCTCTTTTCACTCCGATCGAGAGAGGACGTAGGATGGATGAGAATTAAAGCAGATTCTGGAAAATTATCCAGTCTCCTCAATTCTTGACTCCTACAATTGGTGACCTACGCATGAATCTGAGCACGCCGAGGCTGGAGGACAGCCTCGTGATCGATATGGAAGAGCTGGGAGACAGCCACTCAGACCCGGATTCACCGGGGAATGCCAGCAGGGGCACAAGACTGATTAAGCTCCCCGAGTTCTGGCAAAACGACCTGCACTCGTGGTTCCAGCATGTGGAGTCGCGGTTCCTGCTCGGGGGAGTTTCAGCGGATGACATTAAATTCCATAATGTCATCGCGACGCTCGACAGCCGCACGGCTCGGTGTGTGCGGAGCCTGGTGCAGCAACCACCCACTGCCAGCAAATACGACGCGCTGAAAGCCACCCTCATCAGGAGCTTCGTGCCGTCGTCTGAGGCAAGAGCCAGGCAGCAACTGGACCTGCGCGACAGAGGTGGACGCAGGCCGACTGTCCTCATGGAGGACATGCTACAGATGATCGGGACGGACAACGACGCGTTCCTTTTCAAGCATATTTTCCTGAGAACCCTCCCAGCGCACACGAGAGGTTCCCTGTCCAGCAGATGGTGTGTGAACCAGCAGGACTTCCGCGAGCTGGCCCAGGAGGCGGAGCGGCTCCTCAACGCCTGCGACGAGCAAGAGACCTCCGTGGCAGCGGCAGACCTCGGCACGACAGCCGGGGGCAGTGTGGAGCCAGAGGCAGCAGATCCCACCCCAGCGACGACGGCGGCGACGAAATCCCGAGCCAGGGGGCATGACAACCCCTGCTATTACCACCGTCGCTTTGCCGAGAAGGCGCACAGATGCATCCCGCCGTGCAGTTTCAAAAAGCGGGGAAACGACCGGGCCGGGAGTCGTTAGCAGCTTCCACTCTCGGCGAACGGAACAAGCTGCTTTATTTGACAGATGCGGGCTCCAGGCGGCAATTCCTCGTGGACACCGGAGCCCAGAGGAGCTTCATCACTGCAACTTATGCAGATCGGGTGGCTGGACCCCGCGGAGACGGAGCAACAGCGGCCAACAGCTCCAGCATCAAGACTTATGGAGAGAGAACCTTGTCTCTGTCCTTCCACGGCCGCGCTTACGAGTGGACCTTCATCGTAGCGGCAGTGAGCTTCAATATGTTAGGTGCTGATTTTCTGTGTTTACATGGTTTGTTAGTTGATCTGGCCAACAAATGCCTAGTAAATGCACTCTTTCTGTTCTATCCCTTGTGCAGCTCGGGTGTGCCCGCCGCCAGTACAGACCAACGTCGCTGCAGCAGGTGGTAAGTTCCACACCCTTCTACACCAGTTTCCAGCACTCACAGTTCCCACTTTTTCAGCTAAGGTGGCGAAACATGGGGTGGAGCACTTCATAACCACGAGTGGCCCACCCGTTTTTGCTAAGGCTCGGCGCTTGGATGCAGCTAAGCTCTCCGTGGCACAGGAGGAGTTCGCCAACCTGGAAAGGTTGGGCATAATTCGCCGCTCGCAGTCCGCTTGGGCTTCCCCCCTGCATATGGTGCCTAAAGCTGATGGCTCGTGGAGACCTTGCGGTGATTATCGCAGGTTGAACAATGCCACAGCTCAGGATCACTACCCGATTCCGCATATCCAGGATTTCTCAGTGCACCTGGCAAAAGCGCGCATTTTTTCTAAAATAGACCTGGTCCGCGGTTATCATCAGGTCCCGGTTCGACCAGAGGATATTCTCAAAACAGCGGTAATAACCCCGTTCGGACTTTTTGAGTTTTTACGCATGCCTTTCGGCCTTAAAGGCGCCGCGCAAACCTTTCAACGGATGATGGACGCAGTGCTGCGCGACCTTCCATTTGTTTTTGTCTACTTGGACGATATTTTAGTAGCCAGCGCCTCAGAGGAGGAACACGAGAAGCACCTCACTACAGTTTTTCAAAAGTTGGAAGCACATGGGTTGATAATCAACCCGGCCAAGTGCCAGTTTGGCGCAGCGCAAATTGATTTTCTGGGGCACCGTGTCTCACCAGAGGGAGCAGTTCCTCTGCCGGCAAAAGTGCACGCGGTGGCTGAGTTTCCCCAGCCACAGACAGTGAAAGCGTTGCAGGAATTTTTGGGGATGGTGAATTTTTATAACCGTTTCATACCCCGCGCAGCACAACTCATGCAGCCGTTATACACTGCGCTTAAAAAACAGAAGCCTGCCAATGTGATCGAGTGGTCCCCGGAGCGGGAGTGCGCGTTCACAGCGGTAAAAAAAGCACTCGCTGACGCAGCACTGCTGGCGCACCCAGACCCGGCAGCTCGCATAGCGCTAACCACAGACGGGTCAGAGGTAGCGATAGGGGCCGTGGTAGAGCAGCAGGTCGCCGGAGTTTGGCAACCTCTCGCCTTTTTCAGCAGGTCTCTGCGCGAGCCCGAGCGGAAATACAGCGCATTTGACAGGGAACTCCTTAGCCATTCGACATTTCCAGTTCTGGCTGGAAGGGCGGCGTTTCACCGCGTTTGTCGACCACAAACCGCTCACTTTTGCGATGTCCAAAACTTCAGAACTGTGGTCAGGGTGGCAGCAGAGACAGCTGGCCGCAATTTCTGAATTTACCACCGATATTCAGCACGTAGCCGGTAAAATCAATGTGGTGGCAGACTGTCTGTCACGCGCAGTAACAGCACCCGTCCGCGTGGAAACGGATTGCGCGGCCACTTACCCAGAGCGCGGTAACAGCGCAGACGCGCGCGCGACTCCGGTCCACGTGGGAATAGATTATACAGCCATGGCGGCGGAGCAGAGCGAGGACGCGGACGTGCGCGCGCTCCTGTCTGGACCAACAGGGTTAAGGCTGGAGCGCAGAAATCTACAAACCGGTTTCCCCCCGCTTATCTGCGATGTATCCACAGGGCGAACGCACCCGGTGGTGCCAGCCGCGTGGCGCCGTCGCGTTTTTGACGCCGTGCACTCCCTAGCGCACCCAGAGGTGCGCGCTTCGGTGAAAATGGTGGCGGAGAAGGTTGTTTGGCCGAGCCTGCGCAAGCACGTGAAAGAGTGGGCTAAGGCCTGCATGGCTTGCCAGCGGGCTAAAATTCACAGGCACACTAAAGCGCCCTTAGAACCGTTCCACATTCCGGCTAAAAGGTTCGATCATGTGCACGTGGACCTGGTGGACCCCCTACCCACATCACAAGGGTTCACGCACCTCTTGACGATGGTAGACCGAACCACTCGTTGGCCGGAAGTGGTCCCGTCAACATCGACCACAGCGGCAGAGGTGGCACGCGCTTTTTTAACAGCCTGGGTAGCGCGGTTCGGGGTCCCGTCAGATATTACGTCTGATAGGGGACCTCAATTTGCGTCGGAACTGTGGTCAGCAGTGGCCAGCGGCTTAGGAGCGGCGGTACACCGCACGACCGCTTATCATCCCCAGGCCAACGGTTTATGTGAGCGTTTTCACAGGTCTTTGAAGGCAAGCCTCAGAGCGTCACTGACGGACACAGATTGGGTGAACAAACTACCATGGGTTTTATTGGGGTTGCGTTCGGCACCCAAAGAGGATCTAGATGCCTCACCAGCAGAATTGGTCTTTGCACAACCGCTCAGGCTGCCAGGCGAGTTTTTACCCGACCACACGACACCAGGGCCTTCCCCGATCCGGGGGTCTCTGAGTAACACGGGAGCAGAAATGCTCCCGGGCCCCGCTCATCACTCTTTCCCGCGTGTGTTCGTGCCCCAGGCTTTACGAGACGCAGAGTTTGTTTTTGTCAGACACGATGCGCAGCGGCATAGCCTCCGCCCACCTTACGACAGTCCATTTCGAGTGCTGGAAACCGGGGAGAAATATTTTGTGCTAGATTTGGGGGGCAGGAGGGAGACGATCAGTATCGATAGATTAAAACCTGCTTTTGTGTTGCATAATGAGCCTGTACGGCCGGCGGGCGTGCCTCGACGCAGCAGGCCTCCGAAGGGGCGGCCGGGACCCCCCATGAGGGGCAAATAACCCTTCTCCCCCTCAGTCCACAGATGCACAGCAGGACGGCCCAACACAGAGCAGGAGACCCGCATACAGCAGATTCGGGAGAAGATTGAAACCTAAGCTGCATGCAGAATGATGTGTTTTTTGGTCAGGTTGTTTAGGTTGCTGTGAGATTCTGTTGGGGGCGGTGACGTGCTGTATGACTGTTGTATGACTGTATGTGGGTGCCCAGTCTTTCGCGTGGAAGGGGGGAGTGATGTGGAGCCCATAGTTATAACCTAGGTGACTCACATGTGGCTGGCTGAATTCAGCCAAGAGAGACTTTGAGCTAGCCATGCGTATTGACTTCACACCTCAAGAGGAAGATGTGTCTGCACCCCCTGGGGACTCAGGAGAGAGGAGAAGATTACCCGGCCTGACCTTTTGGGGGTCAGAGAGGAGAACAGAAGGACTCTGGATGTTCTATTACAGATGAAAGGATGTAGCTGAGCATTGTGACTTTTGTGTGATGTATTGTTAGAGATGAGTGTATAAATGTATGTGTGTGACTGCGTCCTGTCTCTTTTCACTCCGATCGAGAGAGGACGTAGGATGGATGAGAATTAAAGCAGATTCTGGAAAATTATCCAGTCTCCTCAATTCTTGACTCCTACACCCAAATCTTTAAAAAATGCCGAGTTTGTTTTTGTCAGGCACGAGGCGCAGCGCCCAACCCTGCGACCACCTTACGATGGCCCATATAGAGTGCTTGAAACAGTTGATAAGCATTTTTTGCTAGATTTGGGGGACAGGAGGGAAACAATTTGTATAGACAGACTGAAACCTGCTTTTGTGATGGCCGATGAAACTGTGCAAGTGGCGAGGGCTCCTCGACGAGGCAGACCCCCCAGGGAGCATGCCCCAGAGCCCCCGCAGGGATCAACTAACAGTTCTCATCCTCAGATAGCAGATTCACTGCAAGATGGCACCGCAGGAGCGGCGAAGCCCGCTTACAGCAAGTTTGAAAGGCGGTTGAAGCCCAGACAGCATATGGACTGATGTTGTGGTTTTATCATGTTGTGTGGACTATGTTGTATTGTTTCATCTTCAACGTTTGGTGGGGGTTATGTGGCACACATATTTGAGATGCTTAGACTGCATATGTATATTGTGGTACCTCACGTCTTAGAAGGAACAATAAGTCTGGACCTCCTGGGGATAACAGTAGGAGGTGGAGGTGCCTTTAGAAATGACTCTGAGAAGACTTCCTGACCTCCAGGGGTTAGGTGGAGGAAGAGGAGACCTGGGGGAGACATATTGTCTATGGGGGGTTGAATGACAGTGTGATTCTGTACTTTGATGTCCCGGGTATAAAAAGGGGGGATTTGAGAAGTTGGTCCTCTTTTCTGTTTGAGAGGACGTTGGAGACGTGTGATGTTCAATAAACCTGAATTGAGAAATAAATTCAGCCTCTTCATTTCACGTTCTCCACAGTAACTTCTATTGTTAATTGTTATCCACCACAACAGTACTTATGGAAACTGATGGATGTATGTTTTTTTTTTTAAAAACATGTTATTAATCTGATATGCTATTGTGCAATTTATTATTCTTATTTGTTAATTTTATTTGAGGTTGTTGGATTTGCATTTGTTCTAATTTTGTCTTTAGTTATTTAATCAACTATTACTTCTTTCATTGATTATTATACTAATAATTACATTGTGTTTCATCTAAATTTTCTTCAGTTATCCTTAATCATTGTGTATATCATTTACTGTTGAATATTACATGTATTTCTACTTTTTCATCTATTTTAATAAGCCATATTCTATTGTTGTTCTTAATTTCTTCTATTATTTTGTATGAGTCAACTTTTTTTAAAATATTTTTTCCATGTAATGTTATTTGTCTCTTCTCTCATCCTGTCTGTTATGTCACGTTTCACTGTCAATGAGGATTTTTCTGATTGGGCCAAGGATAATTACAGAACAGAATTATTTATGACACTGATCCTGATGATGGGATAATCTAAACTGGTCACTGCTGTAATTAAATTCTTCTCTAATGATAATATATTTCTGTAGGGTGAGTGTATCAGTTGGATTACTGTCATAGTGTAAAGTATTATTGTTGTTTGTTTTTAATTTGTATGGAATTTTTTATGTAGTTAATTACACTGATGTTTTAAAGTTTTCTCTGTGCAGATACATTGGATTCCTTTCCTTATTACTCAATGATTGGCTTCATGCGCCCCCTCATGGATCGTCACCTTATCGTGGTGGGGGGGTTTGCGTGCCCCAGTGATCCCAGGAGCTATGTTGTCCGGGGCAATTTGCCTCTGATAGGGTCTCCCAAGACAAACTGGTCCTGGGTGAAGGGCCAGACGAAGAACGATCCAACAGACTCTCATGATAAATTGTATATCAAGGATTCAGTGTACCCCGCCCGGTATGGGGTTACCGGGGCCCCACCCTGGAGCCAGGCCTGGGGGAGGGGCTCGAAGGCTAGCGTCTGGTGGCCGGGTTTCCACCCATGGGACCCGGCCGGGCTCAGCCCGAAGGAGTTACATGGGTCCGCCCTCCAGTAGGTTCACCACCTGCAGGAGGGATCATGGAAGTCCGGTGCTATGTGGATTAGGTGGCAGTCAAAGGCGGAGACCTTGGCGGACTGATCCCAAGCTTTCTAAACTGGCTTTTGGTACGTGGAATGTCACCTCTCTGGTGGGGAAGGAGCCTGAGCTGGTGTACGAGATTGAGCGATACCGGCTAGATATAGTCGGCCTCACCTCAACACACAGCTCCGGTTCCGGAACCAGTCTCCTGGAGAGGGGCTGGAGCTTGGCCTTTTCTGGAGTTGCCCCGGGCGAGAGGCGACGAGCAGGGGTAGGTATTCTTGTATCGCCCCACCTTGCTGCCTCTATATTGGAGTTTTCCCCGGTGGACGAAAGGGTTGCTTCCCTGCGCCTTCGGGTTGGGAAACGGGTCCTGACCATCATTTGTGCCTATGCACCAAATGATGTTTCAGAGTACCCACCCTTTTTGGAGTCTGTGACTGGGGTGCTGGAGGGTGCTCCTCCTGGAGACTCCATTGTCCTACTGGGGGACTTCAATGCGCACGTGGGCAACGACAGTGAAACCTGGAGGGGGGTGATTGGGAGGAACGGCCTGCCCGATCTGAACCCGAGTGGTGTTCAGTTATTGGACTTCTGCGCTAACCACAGTCTGTCTATAACGAACACCATGTTCAAGCATAAGGGTGTCCATATGTGCACCTGGCACCAGGACACCCTAGGCCGCAGGTCGATGATCGATTTTGTTATCGTATCATCAGACCTGCGACCGTATGTCTTGGACACCCGAGTAAAGAGAGGTGCAGAGCTGTCAACTGATCACCACCTGGTGGTGAGTTGGATCCGATGGCAGGGGAGGAAGCCATTCAGACCTGGTAGACCCAAACGTATAGTGAGGGTGTGCTGGGAGCGTCTGGCTGAGGCCCCTGTCCGGGAGGTCTTCAACTCCCACCTCCGGAAGAACTTCAACCACATTCCGAGGGAGTCTGGAGACATGGAGTCTGAATGGGCCATGTTCTCCACCTCTGTTGTTGAAGCGGCAGCCCAGAGCTGCGGCCGCAAGGTGGTCGGTGCATCTCGTGGTGGCAACCCCCGAACCAAGTGGTGGACACCAGTGGTGAGGGGGGCCATTAAGCTGAAGAAGGAGTCCTATCAAGCTTGGTTGGCTTGTGGGACTCCCGAAGCAGCTGAGGTGTACCGGCAGGCCAAGCGGAGTGCAGCTCGGGTGGTTGCTGAAGCAAAAACCCGGGTATGGGAGGAGTTCGGTGAGGCCATGGAACAAGACTTTCGGTCGGCTTCAAAGAGATTCTGGCAAACTGTTCGGCGGCTCAGGAGGGGAAAGCAGCTCCCCGTCCACACTGTGTATGGTGCGGATGGGACACTGTTGACTTCAACTGGGGATATCGTCGGGCGGTGGAAGGAATACTTCGAGGATCTCCTCAATCCCACTGATACGCCTTCCACAGAGGAAGCAGGGTTTGGGGACGAGGGGGATGACTCGCCTATCACAGGGGCTGAGGTCGCCAAGGTGGTTAAAAATCTCCTTGGTGGCCGGGCCCCGGGGGTGGACGAGATTCGCCCCGAGTACCTCAAGGCCCTGGATGTTGTTGGGTTGTCATGGTTGACACGCCTCTGCAACATTGCGTGGAGGTCGGGGGCAGTGCCTTTGGCATGGCAAACCGGGGTGGTGGTTCCTCTCTTCAAAAAAGGGGACCGGAGGGTGTGCTCCAACTTTAGAGGGATCACACTCCTCAGCCTCCCTGGGAAGGTCTATGCCAAGGTACTGGAGAGGAGAGTCCGGCCGTTGGTCGAACCTCGGATTCAGGAGGAGCAATGTGGTTTTCGTCCTGGCCGTGGCACATCGGACCAACTCTTTACCCTCTCGAGAATTCTTGAGGGTTCGTGGGAGTTTGCCCAACCAGTTTACATGTGTTTTGTGGACTTGGAGAAGGCATTTGACCGCGTCCCTCGTGGATTTTTGTGGGGGGTGCTTCGGGAGTATGGGGTATCGGGCTTGTTGTTACGAGCTATTCGGTCTCTGTACGACCGTTGTGAGAGTTTAGTTCGCATTGCCAACACTCGGTCGGAGTCATTCCCAGTGAGAGTTGGACTCCGCCAGGGCTGCCCTTTGTCACCGGTCCTGTTCATAATTTTTATGGACAGGATTTCTAGGCGCAGCCAGGGAATGGAGGGTGTCATGCTTGGTGACCACAGGATCTCATCTCTGTTGTTTGCAGATGATGTTGTCCTGTTGGCTTCATCCAGCAATGACCTACAGCTCTTGCTGGGACGGTTTGCCGCTGAGTGTGAAGCGGCTGGGATGAGAATCAGCACCTCCAAGTCCGAGTCCATGGTCCTCAGCCGGAAAAAGGTGGATTGTCCTCTCCGGGTTGGGGACAGGCTCCTGCCCCAAGTGGAGGAGTTTAAGTATCTTGGGGTCTTGTTCACGAGTGAGGGGAAAATGGAGCGAGAGATCGACAGACGGATTGGAGCAGCATCTGCAGTGATGCGGACGTTGTACCGGTCTGTTGTGGTGAAGAGGGAGCTTAGTTCTAAGGCAAAGCTGTCGATTTACCAGTCAATCTACGTTCCTACTCTCACCTATGGTCACGAGCTTTGGGTAATGACCGAAAGAACGAGATCGCGGATACAAGCGGCTGAAATGAGCTTTCTCCGTAGGATTGCTGGACTCACCCTCAGAGATAGGGTGAGGAGCTCAGTCATCCGGGAGAGGCTCAGAGTAGAACCGCTGCTCCTCCACATTGAAAGGAGTCAGTTGAGGTGGTATGGGCATCTGATTAGGATGCCTCCTGGACGCCTCCCACTTGAGGTGTTTCAGGCACGTCCCACTGGGAGGAGACCCCGGGGCAGACCTAGGACTCGGTGGAGAGACTATGTCTCCCAGCTAGTCTGGGAACGCCTTGGTATCCCCTCTGAAGAGCTGGAGCAGGTGGCTGGGGAGAGGGAAGTCTGGGCTTCTCTGCTTGAACTGCTGCCTCCGCGACCCGGACCTCCGGAAAAGCGGTAGAAGATGGATGGATGGATGGATGGATGGATGGATGGCTTCATGCGCTCATGTATTTGTAGATACTGTATCTGTAGTAGATACAGTATCTGATCCAGGTGTCATCTTGTTGGTAAAATCCCAGATTTGACGTGAGCATCATTAACATTTTCCCAGCTTATAATGTGCACACCTAAAGCAGAGGTGTGCACATTTGGGGTGAACGCCACATCAGTTGCTGAGCATATAGAATGCATCTCAGACTGTAATATCTCAGTGGGCATCACGGCCCAAAAATAATCTGCCTTATTCCTGCAGGCGGATTCGGATGGACAGAAGGAGAGTGGAGAGACAGTGTCCAGTGGTCCAACAGCATCTAATGTCCTGAATGTCCTTATTAGTCCACGTGGGACTGCCAAGCTGCTACATGGTCCCTCAGATATCAGGTTTACTTAATTCCAAGACTCCATGCTCTATTTTTGATCTCCTGTAATGTGATACTCCATCTCGCCATTCTGTCTCCTTCACTCCAGCCATCGGTTCATCCTTGACCATTCCTCCACCCTCCCTCTCTCTCCCTCTTTTCATTCCCATCCAAACTTGAGGCTGCGTCTAAAGTTAGATTGGTCTGTGGTGGAGTATATAAGCCCCCCGGGGTAAGCGTATAACGCGGCTTCACCCTTTCTTCTCTTTCTTGATCACCCAAACCTCCATTCATACCGTCTCAAGATGGTGAGTACCAGCCCCCCCCCCCCAATCTTTGCATCCTGCACCTGGAACTACCTGCAATGGGATTCAAGACAAAAAAAACATGGATTAACTGCATCGTTTTTGGATTTGGATTTTTTTTATTTTTTGGAAGGACGGCAGCTCTGGGTGATGTAGTTGTGATGCGGTTTGGGTTCTGGGATCTTGGCTATGATGTTGCTGTCATTAAATTTTAGTTTTACTAATGCTGATCTCATTAATGTTGCAGAATGAAACACAGGATTAGATGCTAAATTTACAGATGTGCATTGTTGGGGATTAAATCAGAAATTTCTTAAGTAATCTGAAGATAGTAAGGGAAGTTGTGGGATCTTCTCGATCAGCAGTTCCAACATTTTAAGTGTCCACATTTAAGGGCTAAGAATTTTTATGGGGGAAAAAAATTCTCTTATGGATACTGGCAAGATACCATATGCATGTTTTGATATGAAGGGATCAATAACTTGCATTGTTTTGTCTCCCAGGCACCAAAGAAGGCCAAGAGGAGGCAGGCAGCAGGAGATGGCGGCTCCTCTAACGTGTTCTCCATGTTTGAGCAGAGCCAGATTCAGGAGTACAAAGAGGTGAGGTTGTTCTTCCCACTGGAGTCTCCTACCAGCACCGGGGGGAAAGATTCTGGAAGCAGGAAGAGCCTCGGTTTGTGAATCAGACCAAAATCAGTTTGAGTTTAGAGGATCTTGGAGCATCTGACAATTTAATAAGTGTAAGAATGCCATTAAGGGAAGCTCTCCACAGCTTGTTCACCTTTGACCCAACACACGTGACACAGAAACTCTTTGTTGCACATTTGGTATCTTTAAAAGTTCTCTTTTTATCAGACACCACAGCAAACAACATAAGAGTTAAAAAAACTCTTTAAGGTCACGGGGGTTATACGGGGGGATAATCACAATACCTGTCTGCGCTGTTAAACAACACCAGCTCAAAGTGGAGGAAACATCTCTGCAGCTGTCTTGGGCCCCACATAAGGGAGCGCATGACATGATGATGAGGACAATCTTAGGGCGTTTCACAGATGGAAATATGGCAGGGATGGATTTGTATCGCTTAGCACATGGGAGTCAGTGTGAGAGTAATAGGAGGGCGATGAGAGAAGGTGATGATGAAGGTGACGTTCAAGTCCAAGAGGTTATCTTAAGTTTCACCGTCTGAAGCTGCAGAGTAGATCAGACAGCTGTGCCCTGATGATACTTTCCTAAATTAACATGTAAGAAAACACTGTGAGGGTGGTGGTGGTGGGGGGGACATTAAGTATCCCTAGAACACCCCTCACCCCACCCACCTCAAGGCCACCAAGGCCAGACCTGAGTGCGTGACAGCTTCTTTTCTTGCACCAGCTCCTCTTGCAGGGATTTTGCTACAGTGCCACACTAAGTGTCCCTCTGAGTAGTTTTTACCCTCCCCAGGAAAAAATCCACAAAACATATTTTAGCCATGAAAAGAATGTGAAACAATTAAATTATTAGTATGAACTATGTTGTCAAACTTAGCCATAGATGTTTTTTCTATTGAAATATTTTTCTGCATAAACTTGCAGCTTTTGTCTTAAAAATCTGCAATTTCATCAACCTAGATGTGCTACTTTTTTCTCAAATATTTGTTTTTTCTCATGGATTTTGCAACTTTTTGTAATGAAATTTTACTTTTTTGTAATTTAACAGTTTTCCCCTCCCTTGTAAAACTGCTTCTTCTTCTTTTGGCTCCTCCCTTTTGGGGTTACCACAGCGGATCGTCATATCGTGATGAGCCGCATATTTGATTTCACAAGGAATTTACACCTGATGCCCTTCCTGACACTACCCCCCCCCCCCCCCATTTACCCAGGCTTGGGACTGGCACTGGGTGCTCACCCTATGGCCGGGTAACCAACTTCCATTCCCCAATTCTTTATTATGCTGAACACCAAGCTAGAAGGCGAGAAGTATTGTTTTTATATAGTCTTTGCTATGACCCCGGCTGAGGTGTTAAACCAACAACATCCCGGCTGTGGAGTTGATGCTCTGTCACTAGGCCCCCACTCCCATTTGCTTGTAAACAAAATTGCAATTTTTGCTTTTTTTTTTCGGCTTCGGAGCCATAGGTTGCAGATCCCTGCTCTAACTCTTCTTCAGCACTATTTGTGTCAGCTACACCTCAAACAGATAAACTGGGACACCTGTGAGTCTGTAGATGGAAGGTAGCACAAGGTGTCGGACTGCAGTGAGAATAAACCAAACATTTTCATTCCAGGCTTTCACAATCATTGACCAGAACAGAGATGGTATCATCAGCAAAGACGACTTGAGGGACGTGCTGGCCTCAATGGGTGAGTCCAGATGGGATACATGGATGCATACAGTGTATAGTGCCCTACAAAGGCAAAACGCAGTAACTACACAAACAGTGACACTGACTATAATGCCTTTAAAGCAGCACGATGTGACTTTCTTGTTCCTGGTAGGAAGACAGAAAAGACAACATCTATGGTGACTGTGACCTTGGTCCCAACAGCCAATCACAGGATTAGTTGTTGGTGACTACAGGTGTGCCCTGTGATTGGCTGTTGGGACCGAGGTCACATTCACCATAGTTGCAGTTGTTTTCAGTGGTCCTACCAAGAACCTAGCTGTTGCAGGCAATGCAGGCCCACTCAGGCAATGAGGGAAGTGACATTCCCCTGGTCAAAGGTGCTATCACAATAATTTTGGAAACATTATTGCTCTAAATGCCTTTGCTGGATTAATTTCGTCCTAAAAGGACTGAGTCAGATTATAAAACTACATCACAAAGTCCAATTCCAAGCCTTAACTCAATTTTGACAAAATGCAGCAGTTACTGTGTTTTGCCTTTGTAGAGAAGAATATATATTTCATTTTTACATGCTGTGTATAACGTGGGTCTCTGTGGTCTGCAGGTCAGCTGAACGTGAAGAATGAGGAGTTGGAGGCCATGATCAAGGAGGCCCCCGGCCCCATCAACTTCACCGTCTTCCTCACCATGTTCGGCGAGAAGCTGAAGGGTGAGCAGATTATACACGTGTATCTATTTATATACTCTTACAAGATATACTACATTTATTCAGCTTGCATAAAACAAATATGATGAGACATAATTAAAATCATTTAAAACACTGATTACGTGTGCAGTGTGTAGGACATGGAAGAGAAGTAGATTTCATATCCACATATTTTGGTTTTTAAGTTTTTAAGGATACTTGCATAACAAAAGTTTGCCACATAGTAAGTGCTGATGACTTTAGGAAAAATCACTTTAAATCAAAACAAAATCATATTTCAGCTTCAGATTTGAAAGGGTCAAACTGAAAATTGTTGCACTCATTTCTTTAGAGGGGCAGGGCTGCAGTTATTTTTGGAAGATTTTGGCTTTTTTCCTAGTCTAAATGAATGTATGCAACTGTTCCAGGTGCTGATCCCGAGGACGTTATTCTTAGCGCCTTCAAGGTCCTGGACCCGGAGGGAACTGGAACCATCAAGAAGGAATTGTAAGAACTACTTAAACCTATCAAACAATGTAAGGAAAAATAAGTGAATTTTGAATGTGCAACTTACAAAATATTTTGATTTTATTTGCCTTTTCCAGCCTTCAGGAGCTCCTGACCACTCAGTGTGACAGGTTCTCTGCAGAGGAGGTAAACTCATTGATTAACCTCTGAGCGTAAAAGTAAACTTTGTACATTTATGAGTTGACTCTTTGACATTGGCAATTGTTTTTCTTGTATTTCACTACCATTATATTACCATAAATTTAATACACATTTTTTTTTTGAGGGTTTAAAGTTTTTTCTTACATTTAAAACTAACAACTTTTTGCTATAAAGTCATGTTTTGGGTAAATTTGCTTATTTTTCCCAATTTGTATGCTTTTTTCTTGTATTTTTGTTTTGAAATTTGCAACTTTTTTCTTAACTTTTTCTCAACTTGTTTCCTACTTTACTATTTTGTTGTGTAAGTGTGTATTTCACCTTTTTATTCATAAATGTGCAACTATTTGGTAGTAAACCTTTTTCCATAAATGTGCATTTTCCCTGTTAATTTACAATATTTTCAAGTAAATGTTCAGCTATTTAAAAAAAAATGTGCTATGTGCTAGTTTCCCAAGAATTTGCAAGTTTTTAAAAACAAAACAATATTTTCCCATAAATATACAATTTTGTTCTTATAAATTTGCTTCTGGTTTCCCCATAAAGGCAAAAATATTTTCCCATAAATTTGCAAATATTTTTTTCTTGTAAATTTAATTTTTTTTTTCCTGTAAGTTTACATTTTTTCTTGCCAATGTGTACATTTTTCTTTTAAATTTTAAACTATTAACCCCCAAATCTGGGCTTCTCATAAATTTGAAAATTTATTTCTCAGAAATGTGTAACTATGTTCTTGTAAATTTTGTAGTTTTTTTTTTTTTTTTTTTTTTTAAATATGCATGCTGTATCCCAAAAATTTACCAGTTAATTCTTGTAAGATTGTGACTTTTTCACAGAAATGTGCAACTTTTGCACTTATAAATTTGGCATTTTTATTCCAACTTTTGTCTCATAAATTTTAACATTGTGTTCTCCTAAATTTGTGACCTTTTTTCTCATAAATGTGCTACTTTTCTTTGTATATTTGCAACTTTTTTTCTCAGAAATTTGCACTTTTTTCCACATAAATTTGTGGCTTTTTTCTTGTAAATTTGTAACTTTTTTCACAAAATTCACAACTTTTTCTTTTAAATTTGCAACTTTTTTCTCATAAATTTTCTGCAATTTTCTTGTAAATTTGCTAAATTTTTTCTTGTAAATTATTTTTTCATATAAATTTGCATTTTTTTTCTATAAATTTTCTGTAAATTTGTGACTTTTTTCTCATAAATTTATGAGTTTTGCATAAATTTGCAGCTTTTACCTCATAAATGTGACTTTTTTTCTTGTATGTTTGCAACATTCATATGGACATCTGTTAAATTTTTATTATTTTCTGTACTGGTTAAATTATGTTCATCTAGACGATGACCCAAGATGCTTTCCCATTTTAAAATTTGAACTCTAAAGGTGCATTCAGACCAAAGGCGAAGCAAATTTTTCGTGTCCCACGAATGTATACAAAGTCAATGGATGGAAGAGGCCAGCACATGCGAATCTCGAGTATTTGCATATTCACATCCGAGGGATAGTGCTAGCTAGTAATGGCCTTGAGATTCTGCCGTCACCGGAGTAAAAGTATCAACATCAGAGAGTAAACTAGTTTAAAAATGAGACTGACACTCACGTGGAGACGGATGGACCGGGAGCTGTGCAGCTGAATTGGAGTGTCGGAGTTTTTTACCCACAGACTCCTGACATGGACGTGCTAGCAGGCTAGCAATGTAAACAACCCATCATCCAGGTGAAATTTTGGAGGCAGGGACAATTTTTTCAGGTGAGACTCTGTCTGACAATGTAAACCTAAGCATGACGGTGTTTTGGGAGTTTCTACAGCAGGTTGCCTCCACCTATCGGCAGCTCACTCAGACGGTGAATTCATGTCTAGTCGCCTTGAGTTATAAATGTAATCGCGCATGCAAAAAAATTCATCTGTTCGCATTAGGCCTCACCTAACATTAACAACATCAGCTCCCCCAAAAAGCTTGAAACGGGCCCTGATCAGGCCACTTCTTTTATCATACAGGATAATTTACTAATGAAATAAAGACTTTTTTAATCACAAATCTGATGTTTCTGACCCTGCACCCCCTCCCAGATCAAGAACATGTGGGCCGCCTTCCCCCCAGATGTTGCTGGCAACGTAGACTACAAGAACATCTGCTACGTCATCACACACGGAGAGGAGAAGGAGGAGTAAAAGAGAGGAGCCCGGAGACAAGAAAGACAACCCATCCCTTTGCTTCTCTGTCCTCCCCGCTCTGCCCTGTCCTCCTCTTCCTCCCGTTTTGAACCCATGATGTTTGGCCGCTCACACTCACACACCAAAGACTCATCACACGCTGACATGTGCGCCGGCTGATGCCCGTGGGGGCTGTCTATGTTTGCTTATGGGGAATAAGGATGATTGTCAATAAAATGGTCCTGTAACATCATTTCCAACCAGGACAACACTTTCCTCTCTCCTTCCTGTCCTCTCGCCTCCTCACTGCAGCCTTCGGTGTTTGTGTCTCCAGGAAAAGTTCATGCTGATAAACATGGGGACCTCATTCCAAATTATGAAGAAGTCCTCCTGGGTGGGGAGGTGGGAGGGGCAGATGGTGTTCAATGGTTAAAGTTGCCTCCTTAAAGTGAGGACAACTTTTTTCCTAAAAAAATAAAAAAATAATTAAAAAAAGGTGAAGGAGAGGAGGGAAAGGGTCGAAAGAAAACATTCAGCTCTTCGATTTCTTTCCCTCCACTCCTTCTTGTGTCTAGGTGTCACCTTTTTTTCCATAAGCCACCTCAGATCCAGTCACTGGTTCCTCACCTTTCCTCTGTAACCAATAAAAGGGAAAAAATGTGAATAAAATCTCTTTCCTTTTGTACAATAGTGTGTCTCTTCAGTGGCTCTGTGAGCTATGCTAGTGGCAGCATGGTGTGTAGTGGTTAGCACTATCACCTTACAGTAAGAACGTCGTGGGTTCAAATCGACCAGCCAGTCGGGCCTGTCTGTGTGGACTTTGTATGTTCTCACCATGCTTGTGTGGATTTACTGCAGGTGCTTTGGTTTCCTCCCGCATTCCAGCATACAAGTTAGGTTAACTGGAGACTCTAAAGTGGCCCACTGTATGTGAATGAAGAAGAAGCCAACTTTGTCATTCAGTCCATACAACCAATCATGTACAGTAGAACAAAATTATGTTTCTCCTGTCTACAATGTTAATCACATCTAGAATCAGAGGGGCCACTGCCATGCAAGGCACCGCCACAAACAACTTTTCCATCCCCCATTCCATTATGCTGAGCACCAAGCTAGAAGGTGGGGAGTACCATTTTTATATGGTCTTTGGTATGACCCGGCTGGGACTTGGACCCCCAGTCTCTCGGTTATGGGACAGATGCTCTATCAACTAGGCCATCACTCTGGTGGTTAAGGGATTGGCGCCACACCATGCCTGCCTTATCCAGGAGGATGGCTGCCATTGAATTTCCCTCTGGGATTAATAAAGTATAACAAAATATACATTTCAAAAATTTGAATATTGTGAAAACTATTTGTTTCTTGATAATTCAGTTTAAAACAAGACCACGGTCTGAAGCGAGTGCAATATCCCCCACCTCCGTTTTCTATCCCAATACTTACTGACAGAAAGCAGTTTTCCACTTTTCAATATAATTATTACTGTGGGAGAACCTAATTATGATAAACCCACCATCCATGAATGTACAACAAAGTATACAACCCATAGTTGAAGGGCAGGATCCCGAGGTCAACATGTGTAGCAAGTTTGATGACTCTAGAGGACTTTACACGTTCTATAGTAAGCCAGTATAGGGAGTGCCAGCCTTAACCTTTGGACTACAAACCTGTATTCAGAGGTCATGGTGTTAGAATGAACCTGTGTACCAGGTTTGGTGACCCTAGCATTCTTTATTATTGAGATATACAGTAGTTTATAAGCCATTTTGATGTTGACCTTTGACCTTGCAATCCCAAAACAATAGTCACACTTCAGGGTCACAGGGTGAACGTATGTATCAAGTTTGGTGACCTTAACTTTACTCGTTGTATAGTAATAAGGCATAGGGAACGTTAACCTTGACTTTTTGACCCCAAACCCATAGTCTGAGGCCAGGATCCCAAGGTGAACCTCTACTCAAGGTTTGGTGGTCCTGGCTTTACTTGTTTTATAGTAATAGTAAATGTAGAATTTATCATAGTGCAATTGCAATGTTAACTTTGACCCCTTGACTTCAAATCCATAGTTAGGTCAGGGTGCAAGTCGTCCAAGATGTGTATTAGATACAACTACTGTATCAATTTGAAAAACCTACATCATTTCTTTCAGTAATTATTGTGATTAGAAGATTTAGGGAAAATCAGACTAAAATTATTTTTTTTTTTTCCAGATGTAGGTTTTGCAGATGTAGGTTTTTTTTTTGAAAAACCTACATCATTTCTTTCAGTAATTATTGTGTTTAGAAGATTTAGGGAAAATCAGACCCCCCTCATGGATCGTCACCTTATCGTGGTGGGGGGGTTTGCGTGCCCCAGTGATCCCAGGAGCTATGTTGTCCGGGGCAATTTGCCTCTGATAGGGTCTCCCAAGACAAACTGGTCCTGGGTGAAGGGCCAGACTAAGAACGATCCAACAGACTCTCATGAATTGTATATCAAGGATTCAGTGTACCCCGCCCGGTATGGGGTTACCGGGGCTCCACCCTGGAGCCAGGCCTGGGGGAGGGGCTCGAAAGCTAGCGTCTGGTGGCCGGGTTTCCACCCATGGGACCCGGCCGGGCTCAGCCCGAAGGAGTTACATGGGTCCGCCCTCCAGTGGGCTCACCACCTGCAGGAGGGATCATGGGGGTCCGGTGCTATGTGGATCAGGTGGCGGTCAAAGGCGGAGACCTTGGCGGACTGATCCCAAGCTTTCTAAAACTGGCTTTTGGTACGTGGAATGTCACCTCTCTGGTGGGGAAGGAGCCTGGGCTGGTGTACGAGGTTGAGAGATACCGGCTAGATATACAGTAGTCGGCCTCACCTCAACACACAGCTCCGGTTCCGGAACCAGTCTCCTGGAGAGGGGCTGGAGCTTGGCCTTTTCTGGAGTTGCCCCGGGCGAGAGGCGACGAGCAGGGGTGGGTATTCTTGTATCGCCCCACCTTGCTGCCTCTATATTGGAGTTTTCCCCGGTGGACGAAAGGGTTGCTTCCCTGCGCCTTCGGGTTGGGAAACGGGTCCTGACCATCATTTGTGCCTATGCACCAAATGATGTTTCAGAGTACCCACCCTTTTTGGAGTCTGTGACTGGGGTGCTGGAGGGTGCTCCTCTTGGAGACTCCATTGTCCTACTGGGGGACTTCAATGCGCACGTGGGCAACGACAGTGAAACCTGGAGGGGGGTGATTGGGAGGAACGGCCTGCCCAATCTGAACCTGAGTGGTGTTCAGTTATTGGACTTCTGTGCTAACCACAGTCTGTCCATAACGAACACCATGTTCAAGCATAAGGGTGTCCATATGTGCACCTGGCACCAGGACACCCTAGGTCGCAGGTCGATGATCGATTTTGTTATCGTGTCATCAGACCTGCGACTGTATGTCTTGGACACCCGAGTAAAGAGAGGTGCAGAGCTGTCAACTGATCACCACCTGGTGGTGAGTTGGATCCGATGGCAGGGGAGGAAGCCATTCAGACCTGGTAGACCCAAACGTATAGTGTGGGTGTGCTGGGAGCGTCTGGCTGAGGCCCCTGTCCGGGAGGTCTTCAACTCCCACCTCCGGAAGAACTTCAACCACATTCCGAGGGAGTCTGGAGACATGGAGTCTGAATGGGCCATGTTCTCCACCTCTGTTGTTGAAGCGGCGGCCCAGAGCTGCGGCCGCAAGGTGGTCGGTGCATCTCGTGGTGGCAACCCCCGAACCAAGTGGTGGACACCAGTGGTGAGGGGGGCCATTAAACTGAAGAAGGAGTCCTATCAAGCTTGGTTGGCTTGTGGGACTCCCGAAGCAGCTGAGGTGTACCGGCAGGCCAAGCGGAGTGCAGTTCGGGTGGTTGCTGAAGCAAAAACCCGGGTATGGGAGGAGTTCGGTGAGGCCATGGAACAAGACTTTCGGTCGGCCTCAAAGAGATTCTGGCAAACTCTCCGGCGGCTCAGGAGGGGAAAGCAGCTCCCCGTCCACACTGTGTATGGTGTGGATGGGACACTGTTGACTTCGACTGGGGACATCGTCGGGCGGTGGAAGGAATACTTCGAGGATCTCCTCAATCCCACTGATACGCCTTCCACAGAGGAAGCAGGGTTTGGGGACGAGGGGGATGACTCGCCTATCACAGGGGCTGAGGTCGCCAAGGTGGTTAAAAATCTCCTTGGTGGCCGGGCCCCAGGGGTGGACGAGATTCGCCCCGAGTACCTCAAGGCCCTGGATGTTGTTGGGTTGTCATGGTTGACACGCCTCTGCAACATTGCGTGGAGGTCGGGGGCAGTGCCTTTGGCATGGCAAACCGGGGTGGTGGTTCCACTCTTTAAAAAAGGGGACCGGAGGGTGTGCTCCAACTTTAGAGGGATCACACTCCTCAGCCTCCCTGGGAAGGTCTATGCCAAGGTACTGGAGAGGAGAGTCCGGCCGTTGGTCGAACCTCGGATTCGGGAGGAGCAATGTGGTTTTCGTCCTGGCCGTGGCACATCGGACCAGCTCTTTACCCTCTCGAGAATTCTCGAGGGTTCGTGGGAGTTTGTCCAACCAGTTTACATGTGTTTTGTGGACTTGGAGAAGGCATTTGACCGCGTCCCTCGTGGATTTTTGTGGGGGGTGCTTCGGGAGTATGGGGTATTGGGCTTGTTGTTACGAGCTATTCGGTCTCTGTACGACCGTTGTGAGAGTTTGGTTCGTATTGCCAACACTCGGTCGGAGTCATTCCCAGTGAGAGTTGGACTCCGCCAGGGCTGCCCTTTGTCACCGATCCTGTTCATAATTTTTATGGACAGGATTTCTAGGCGCAGCCAGGGAATGGAGGGTGTCATGCTTGGTGACCACAGGATCTCATCTCTGTTGTTTGCAGATGATGTTGTCCTGTTGGCTTCATCCAGCAATGACCTACAGCTCTTGCTGGGACGGTTTGCCGCTGAGTGTGAAGCGGCTGGGATGAGAATCAGCACCTCCAAGTCCGAGTCCATGGTCCTCAGCCGGAAAAAGGTGGATTGTCCTCTCCGGGTTGGGGACAGCCTCCTGCCCCAAGTGGAGGAGTTTAAGTATCTTGGGGTCTTGTTCACGAGTGAGGGGAGAATGGAGCGTGAGATTGACAGACGGATTGGAGCAGCATCTGCAGTGATGCGGACGTTGTACCGGTCTGTTGTGGTGAAGAGGGAGCTTAGTTCTAAGGCAAAGCTGTCGATTTATCAGTCAATCTACGTTCCTACTCTCACCTATGGTCACGAGCTTTGGGTAATGACCGAAAGAACGAGATTGCGGATACAAGCGGCTGAAATGAGCTTTCTCCGTAGGATTGCTGGACTCACCCTCAGAGATAGGGTGAGGAGCTCAGTCATCCGGGAGAGGCTCAGAGTAGAACCGCTGCTCCTCCACATTGAAGGGAGTCAGTTGAGGTGGTATGGGCATCTGATTAGGATGCCTCCTGGACGCCTCCCACTTGAGGTGTTTCAGGCACGTCCCACTGGGAGGAGACCCCGGGGCAGACCCAGGACTCGGTGGAGAGACTATGTCTCCCAGCTGGTCTGGGAACGCCTTGGTATCCCCTCTGAAGAGCTGGAGCAGGTGGCTGGGGAGAAGGAAGTCTGGGCTTCTCTGCTTGAACTGCTGCCTCCGCGACCCGGACCTCCGGAAAAGTGGTAGAAGATGGATGGATGGATGGGAAAATCAGACCTCCAACCTTTGACCTCAAGGTCATCCAATGAGAGTGAAATTGCAATATGCGCATTGTAAAAGTATCTCAAACCATGGTACCAAGTTTTGAAACAATCGGAACCAAACTGTAGGAGGAGTTGATTTCCACAAGACAGTTACTGTCTATGAAGTGAGGTGAAACAGGAGGTCATAGGTCAGGTGCTACAATTCCTGCAGAAATCATCTGTGCATATCAAACCATGGTACCCAGTTTCAAAACAATCAGAATAAAACTTTAGGATTTGATTTCACAAACGTGGGACGGACGAACAGACTGACCCATAACATAATCCCCCTTCGGGCTTCAACCGGCGAGGGATAAAAAGGTAAACTTTCCCATTTCCTGTTTTCATCACACGAAATGAAAGGTAGAATATGAAACATTTTCTACTTTCAAATATTGCAGAAATACCTAAAAACATAATTAAGAGTGTAAAGAAACATTTTTTTTGGTGTCATTCCTAATATGATAACTGATGATATTGCAGAGCTATGAATTCATTTATGATGTTTGCCAGGCTGACAAAGTTATAAAGACTACTCTAGACCAGCAGGGTGAGTATTGAAGCCAGTTTTCATCTCAATCAAAACTCCTGTGTTTTTACTTAATTACATTCATTTCTAGAGTAAGGCAGAACATGTAATGACAATAGTTATTTACTGGTTCACTTGGAGTAGACAAACTTGAAGAAGTCATCATGGGTCATCGGTTAAAAAAAAAGCAAACTATCAGGTAAATTCACTTCAGTCTAGTTGATGAGGGTTCATTACTGCCATCTGGTGTTGCCAGTAATCACCTGCAATTTCTACATAGTCCACCTTTTTTGCTTTACATTTTGATGACAGTTACTTGAACTTAATTACTAAAACGTATTCAAATGAGAGAACCTTAGTTCTTCAATCTCACATACCCAACATCTACATATCAGGGGCCCCTGATGAGAACTGTCATCAACATTAAACAGCTAGGAAAAAAATATGTCCCCCTCTCCAAAAATGGAATCTCTCATTCCATTTATACAGAAGTCAAAGCTTCTGTATAAAACAGGAAGTCAATCTGATCAGAAATGTAGAAGCTATAGTGGCGACAACAGAAAAAAGACCCCTCCCCCAAATAAGTAGAAACCCTCATTAGATGCGTGTGAAAATCAAATGTGTAAGGTATTGATGAGTAAAAGCTTCTGTATAAATTTGAGGTGAACAATCAGAATTGTCAGAGCTATAGTGGCGGCAACATAAAATGTCAAACAAATGCACAGACGGGGCAAAAACATTATACCCTTCACTCTTGTGTGGGGTACAATATTTAAGGTAAACCAACCTGTCCAAGTTGCAACTTTTTTCCACCATTTATGACCGTTTTCTTTTTAACTTAAAGCGTACCTCTGGTGGTCGTGAAGACGCATTTAACTTGAAAACATTATGAATAAGTATTTCTTAATTTTGTAAATAATTCTTGCCAGCCATATACCACCAGACATATATTCAAATAGGACCTTGGCCATGGGCAGCCAATGAAAACTGTGGGCGCAGCCATGACACTTGCGGATGTGACGTCACTTCGTGGATAGGAAATGACAATAATAAGCGTTTCCCCGCGATTACGGTGCTGTTGTCCGTTGTTTTTGTTCTATTATGGCCGAATTTTCTGACTGTGCGGAAGAATTCGGGCGACATGGCTACATGTTTGAGCCAGAAAGGTCTTCTGAGGGTTAAAGTGATGAAGTGGTCCTCACACACAACGCAATTTCGTCTGAAATTATTCGTCTGTGCCCTGTTTCCGCTCCGATCTTCTGACAAGGTGAGCTGGGTTTGGGTACACAAAAAAAGTGTTTGTTTTTTTCGCTTATTATTCAGACATCCAAAGGCTTTACATTCCGCCATGTTGCGATATCTATATCGCATTGTATGTTTTTGTTTTTACAAGAGCACTGAGTGTCTGCTGCTCTGTATATAGTTTTAGAATCATCTTCCGTGTTGCGGCAGTTACGAGATCAGATGAGACAAGCCGCTGAATTTAAGCATTTATTTATTTATTTTCTACTCGTTTCAGTTCTGCATTTAATATGAACCCTGAGTTTGAAATAAACGTTTGAATTTGAATATCCCCGAAGCCGCTGCACATCCGGGTACTCAAATCGCATAGTTTTAGAATCATCGGCCTTTACGAGCTCAGATCAGAAAAGTCGGCCCGCTGAATTTAAGCATTTATTTATTTATTTTCTACTCGTTTTAGTTCTGCATTTAATATGAATCCTGAGTTTGAAATAAACGTTTGAATTTGAATATCCCCGAAGCCGCTCCACATCCGGGTACTCGAGGCTCAGCCAATACTGATCCAGATCGCGGTGTCAACGAAATTACATCACAGGAAGCGTCCTGGAAGTCCATGTAGCCGCTAGTATGGCTGTACCCATGTTTTGCTGACATAGCTGAACCAGCACATCAGCAATGGATTTATATCAAATTGCTTTGAATGTGAATTTCAACTTAAAACTTGAACTAGAACGTGAGACAGGGGCTCAATATATCTTTTTTTCACGACCACCATAGGTAAGCTTTAAATTTGAACTTTTTTCTTCAAAATTTTTCTTTGCACATTTGTGACTGTCATAAATTTGCTTCCCCCCCCTTATATTGTTTTTTTCCCCTGATAAATGGGCTTTTCTTTTAGTGTTTAACTTAAATATGCAACTTTTTTCTCAAAAATCTGAGCCTTTTCCACAACGAAAACATCCACATTTATGTCAAAAGGTACAAATTTGAGAAAAAAAAACATTGCAAATCTACAAGCCAAATTTTATAAGAAGTCTCATTTAAGAGACAAAAAAAAAAAAAGTCAAGTTGACAAGGAAACCAAAGCAAATCTGGGAGGGAAAAAAGTTGCATTTCAGAGTGAAAAGTTGCAAATTGGAAAGAAAACCTTCCAAATTTACAAGACAAAATAAAAAAGTAAAAATTGCAAATTTACACGTAAAAGGAAGTCTTGCATTTATGAGAACAAGAGCACTCTGAGGCGAGTGCAATCCACCCGCCTGTTTTCTTTTAAGATCCCGTCACTGAAGGAGAGCAGTTTTCAACTTTTCCATATATTCACTGGGGCAGAATTAAGATAAGATAAGATAAGCCTTTATTAGTCCCACAATGGGGAAATTCCAGGATTGCAACAGCATAGGGATAGCAACACTCAGAGCAACAATCAGAAGGCAAGAAAAAACAACATCTAGTAAACATATGTCCATATTACTATAAATGTATATATATAGACACACAGTGCAGAGCATTATGGCTGGTGGATGTGCAGCAGAAAGTCTAAGCTCTCTCTCCGCGGATGCAGCGGGCCAGCTGGAAGTCTTTGGGCATGATGGTGACCCCCTTAGCGAAGAAGAGACCACCAGGTGGGCCTCGCTGGTCTCCTGCAGAGCCATGACGGCGAAGCTCAGGAAACGCAGGACGGTCTTGAAGTCCTGAGCGATCTCCCTCACCAGGCGCTGGACGGGCAGCTTACGGATGAGCAGCTCCGTGGATTTCTGGTAGCGACGGATCTCTCTCAGAGCCACGGGCCTGTGACGGCGAGGCCTCTTCACTCTGCCGGTGGCCAGAGCGCCTCTCCGAGCAGCCCTGTGGCTAGCTGTCTCCTGGGGGGCTTCTTCCTCCAGTAGATTTTACGGGCGGTCTGCTTGGTTCTTGCCATCGCTCTTTATTATTCTGTCTTATATTTCTTTCACGCCGCCTAAACTCCAGCCCGGCACCCGCGTCATTCTCGCTACAGCTCCCGGTATGTCGAGTTTCCCATTAGCACCGGGCGGCGGCCAAGTGCTAGCTAGCACTAGCTCCTCCCCGCTGTAACGTCTCCCGCTGCAAACCGTGGCTCCGTCCGCCGACCCGGGAGACCCCCGGGGCGATCCGTGCGTCCGTGATATATATACAGAGTGAAAGGTGTAGAAAGAAGAAGGAAGATTAAAAAAAAAAAAAAAAAAAAAAGGCTGTTGCAACAGGCAGCCGACTCAATTATAAGCCTATCATCACTGAATACACAACAAAAACACTTGTATACAACCCAAATTTGTAGGCCAGGATCCAAGATGTAAAGCTGTGTTGCAAGTCTGGTGGCCCTAACTTTACTTGTTCTGTAGTAATACAGCATAGGCAATGCTAACCTTGACTTTTGAAAACCAAAATCACAGCTAGAGGTCATGGTGAACCTGTGTACCAAGGTTGGCGACTGTAGCTTTACTTGCTCTATAGTAATAGTGCAAACATCGTTAACGTTGACCTTCGACCCCCAAACCCATACATGTAGGTCAGGGTCCCAAGGTGAACCTGTGTACTGAGGTAAATTTTGGCAAAAATCATCGAATCAGAGCCAAACTGCACATTGTATCATCAGTGTACGACGTTTCCAAACAAATGGAACAAACCTGTAGGAGTGGATTTCACAAAAGTGGGATGGCCTCAGAGGACAGCCCCATAACATGACCCCCTTTGGTCTTTGACCAGCGGGGGAATCAACAATTCAGACAGATGAAAAAAGCTGCATTTTGATGAGGAAAAATAGCAAATATATGATGCTGCAAATCAGCAAGTTAAAATTTTACAGAAAACTTACAAATTCCAAAAGCACCATGAAAAAGCTGCAGATTTACAAGTTGCAAATTCACAGAAAAGCAAAATTTGTAGGAAAAATAACTTGAGGTGAAGCTCTGTGACTGCAGTTGGAAATTCACATAAGAAAAGCCTCATCTTCATAAATAACAGACGCAAACAACCTTGATGACTTAATATATTATGGTTTATTACTCATCACAAATGTCATCATCATCATCATTAATAATTATAAATACATTAGTTTGTAGATCTGAAGGAATGAATTCAATAAGCTATGAGTTGATTTCACTTTCGTCAGAGAGTGACATGTAAACTTAAAGACACTAAAGACTGTGGGGGGTGAAACAGCTCAGATACCTTTTTCTTTCAGTAAACTAATCGGTGGAGTCTTTCCCAATCACATTTAATCGAGTAACAACTTTGGGTTTGACGCAGAAATGCACAAAGGACCTGAAAAAAAAATTGGGTTTCTTGGGTTTCGTCCTCAAGTATTGCAGAGCTGAGTACTGAAGGACAAGACACAACGTATTGCTTGCAAAATATCAGAGTCCAACGGGCCTGAAGGTGTACCAAAAAAAAAACAAAAAAAAAACACCGAGAGTGAAGCACATTTTACCAAGAAATCAGTGCTTTGGATGACAACAGTCAAGATGGAGGCTTGCATAGATGTGTTCAGGTTATCCACACCAACACTAACAACCGGTAAGTGTGTGATACACATTTGAGTAACACCCATGTGAACACCTGAAATTAAAAATAATACAAACAGTGACTATAACGGAGGACATGTTGGCTACAAATACAAGAAAGTCCCTCTAAATCATTAACTACAAAACAGTACAGTTAAGAGCATCAATGTTTGTTTTTTTTTTTTTTTAAGTTTTACACTACTGTAGCTACCTGGCACCATTCATCGTATAACGATGGCGTTCAGTGCCCTTTAAGGTACGTATGCATAAATATGTTACAGTACTGAACAATGAGTATAAATACGTTAGGGAGTTAGTCCTTAAGTCATTATGAATGTTCCAAGACAACTCTGTCAAACAGACTTATTCAAGATCTTAAATCCAAGTGGACTTATTCTGCTTTTCCATACCGTCTCTCACAGACAGACAAGAAGTTTGTATTGACGGTATCTGAAGCAAAAGCTGCAGACTGTCCAGACAAACTTTTGTGCTGCCTTCTCCTTTTAGTCAATTGATACTGAAACTTACTAGTGCCATTTCAATTATTTTGACAAAAAATAAGGAAAAAAGATGAACAAAAAACTTGCAAATATGAGGGGCAAAAAAAAAGTCAATCTAATACACAACCTAAATATTTAAACTTGGGTAACTGCTATTGACAGAACTCAGATTGACAGCAGTGACAAAACACTTTCTTCTTAGTAAATTCAAGACTGTACTACAACTTTTTAATCATCAATTTTCTACTTTTTGAAAATGACTTTTTTCATCATATATCTTACCCCCCTGCCCCCCAATAAATAGGAGACATGTCCTCAAACTGACCACTTGTTTTCTCGTTTTCCTGCTCCTTCACCTTAATTTTCTGTCCATAAACAAACAGGATATCCTTATATGGTCGTCTGAGCCTCAGAGGCCTTAAAATACAGAGCTAAACTTGCTTATTTCACACTGAAATCAGTGTGTTGGACAAATGAGGATTATTTTCAACTAGAGGGCAATCAGAGGTTGTACACCTCCGCCAAGGTCTGTCTATGTGTGAGCAGGATTACACAAGGTGGTCCTTAGGCTACGGATGAACCCATTATACTGCGAAGTATGTGGATTCTGGATCACTTTTTCATTTAACATTGTGAGATAGGGAATTGGAGGAGGTATGTGCTCTTGGATCACCTCCAAAATGTAATGGGTTAATCCATAGACCAAGGGCCATCTCTGGTGAAAATTTCACTAAAATCCAGCCCGTAGTTTTTACACAATCCTGCAAACAAACTGAAGCAAACCACTCCGATCACACCATCTCCTTGGCAGAGGAAACTATGAATCATACAAAGCTGGAAGTGAGCAAAATAGGTCCACTAACAAGGCAAATTGAAAAATAATTTACAGTACAAAGACCTTCAATCCCTAAATGCTGTCTGAATCTGGACCAATATTCTCCAAATTTGTTCTACTGGAATCCCCCCCCCACTCAAGCCCGTTTAATACTGCACTTCAGTAAACCGGAAGATGACCCGAAAACCGAAGATGTGCATCAAGTTTGTCATATAAAAGCAAAAGGACTTTGATGTGCAAAAACAGAGAAAGAATAAAACCCTTTACAACAATCCCCCTGCAACAACAGAGCATAGACATCATTCCAGTCTACCAGGCCTCTCTTACTCGCATACAAAAATAGTCAGATCCAAAATAATAAGTCATAATATAATATATTGATTAAATTAACCACTTTGTACATAAATACATGGGAGCCCAAAGGTCAGCGGTTAATGCTACACTGGCACACCTCCAGTAAAGTGGCTTCCTATAGGTCCAACCAGGCAGATGTTTCAGTGGTCATCTTCAGGGGTGCTTTGAGACAAAAATCACAAGTGCAAATAAAAATAATTATAGTGATAATAATCCTTCACTTTCTCTAAAGATCAAAGTCAACACAGTTCCCATTCATCCTAAAATTTGGCAGGAAAAGAAAACCTTTTATAGGTGTTTGTTCAATGCAATTAAAATAATGCTCATTTTAAAGAAAGGATTTGGCCTGTGGGATTTCAGCACAGAGGCTGCTGCTTGTGTGTGCCTACATTTTGCAAAAATTAAGAGAATCTAAACTAAAGCCTGAAACTAAAACACCCACTCACAAATTAGCCATCATGTTTACTCTGGTACAGCATATCTGAGCCTCGTTTTTATTTTCTCCCCATACTTGACCATTTCTCCTCACGTCCCCAGGTTTCAATAAATATCCAAAGCTCCCATCTCCAATAACCACCTCTATCTTCAAGGGGGATAACCGATGTGCTCCCAAAAAGCAGAGACATCAGGTACTTTTGGACTAAACTGCACAAGAACCGGGTAACTGCACCTTGAAGTGACTAACTCAAACTAAATGAGACATTATGACCAGCTGACTGTTGACACGGCTTTGAGTATAAAGTGAACAGTCTGTCCATGTGTGACTGTAGTGTGTCGTCCCTTTTTGGTGACAACACAGCATAACTAGAATTCCTGTCCGAAAACAAAAGTGCACAACATGAGCAGCTGGGGGAGAGGGAGCTTTGCAGAAACTCAATTAAGATTAAAAGGGCCAGAAGGTTGAGGGGGAATACTCAGAAAAGATTTGTGCAAATTTCCAAGGTAAAACTTTAAAAAAAAATTGAAAATCATCATACTTTTTTCTCATAAATTTACAAATTCCTCCCAATAATTTTGTAGTTTTTTTTCTTCACAGATTTGCAAGTCTTTTCCTGTAAATTTACATGACTATCCCCCAGTTCCTTCTAAAATTTCTCTCTTGGCCCTTGTACTGTAATTCTATTGCTCTGATATGTACTATGTGGCATATATGGAGGCGCTGCCCCGCTGCAACTCTACACACACAGCCTGTGTGCCGTTTCACTCTTTAACGGTGTTGATCCAGTTTCTATATTTTCTCTCTACTATTGTGTCACTGTGTGCAGCAGCTCAGAAGAATCATGTACATTCCACTTGAATATCTGACAAGTGCAGCTGGTTGGATTCCTTCATCGTATGTAAGCTTAATAAATCCTGGACTTTACCGTCACTCCACTGGCTGTTGCATTTTATTTTCAGATTTAACTGTTGTTTAAACAGCAGATGTTCACATCGACTTCTAAGATATGCCGCAGCAAAGAGGTTTAGTTTTGTGTGACAGACACCTACAGCACTGTGCAAAAGTCTTGAGCCACTCCTTGTTTCTTTATAGTTTGCTTCCAGGGAATCAAAATTTCTTGTAATTCTTAAAAATGGTCTTGAATAGTTCCTTGATCTCCAGACTTTCTGAAGGTTTTCTTCTCTCTCTCTCTCTCTCTCTCTCTCTCTCTCTCTCTCTCTCTCTCTCTCTCTCTCTCTCTCTCTCTCTCTCTCTCTCTCTCTCTCTCTCTCTCTCTCTCTCTCTCTCTCTCACACACACACACAAGTAAACTGCCAAACATTTCTGAAAACAGTCGAGACGAGAAATAAATGGTGTTGTTGCTGAATGTTTACTTTTTACTAACAACTGCCATTTTAAAACTTCAGCATGAGGTCCCTGAAGGGATTGTATCCACATGCCAAAGAATGCATTGTCAGGCACCCTAGACACAATGACTTGAAAGCCAAAAAACACATGCCTAACGTACCATCGATCCACCCAGAATGTGGTTTCAAACATTTAAACCAGCGGCAGTGTCCAATAACAACAGACTAACTGCACTTACTCAGGGTATCTGCAGGTTTAAGGAAGTTAAATTTAAGACTTTTTAAGGACCCGCGGACACCCAGTTACTATTTTTTGCCTCAAACGTTGTGAGAAATACTTTTCGTTGGTTTGTTTTAAAGATATCAAAGTTTACTTGCGATCCAACATTTTATCCAGGATCTGAAATCCAATGAAAGACCGCCTACATGCGTCGACTAATCAGGGCAGCAGGACCAATGAGAGTCTTTCCCCTGTGATAGACTTGACTTAAAACATCATAAAAATAGTATCATGGAAGGGTGGCTGTCAAAAAGCCATTCTTTAGGAAAAGAAAAGGCTAAGGTATGAAAAATTACAAAAGAAGTGGGCTGAAAACCAGGGGTTATTAAGGGATAAGGGGGAATCATCTCAACAGAAAATGTAGTAAAAGGCAGCCAACATCTAATGAAGAGCTGTGCTAGATTTTTTTTTTTTTTCAGATTTCCTATGAACATGACTTTAAAAATTACAAAAAATTCTGGCTCCTTAGGTGGCTCAAGACTTTTGCACAGTAACGTGCATCACACAAAAGTTTTTCCTGTACTAAAGAGTACCTACTCTGGAGGAACTAGAAATGTTCCTTTAAAGGGAGTTCTATGAACTAATGGCTCCTAGTCCCCTCTGACTGGAACATGGAAAAATGGATTACTCAAAGTACTGAAGAAGTGCCTATAATATGCATCTCCCTCATGTCCCGGGTCAGCCCTGGGGTCACCCCCTGGTTGGACATGCCTGAAACACTTGCCATAGGAGGCATTTTTTTTGAAGTGAAGATTGATGGGGAGGGGGAGCAGGCAGACGGAAGTCACACCAAGTACATCGACACATTTCACTACACTACTAAGGCACACAAAACATTTAACACGACAATAAATACACCCTCGACAACATCACGAGCATTTCTATCTTCAGTGCCTGTGTTTGAGATGACTTCAACGTTTTGTTCTTTTTTTGAGAAATGATGGGGCAAACGGAGTGTCAACACCATCCTATCAACCTTTTATTTACAAACTCTATGGCAAGATAACCATCCTAGGGGCCATCTAACCGCTGCCTCAAATAAAAATAACAATTATAATTTAAAAAAAAATAAAAGAAATAAGGACTGTAATTGTCTGAAAAATGATTCAGACACACACCCCATTCTCCAGCTGAAAAAAAAGGAAATTTGTCCGGTCTTTTTAAAAAAAAAAAAAAACTCAGAAAAAGGAAGTGCTGAGTGGGAGGAATAAAAAAAGCCCACTCACCCCGAGGTGCTATTAAAACCAATGATCCAGTTTTCTCCATCATAGTCCTCAGACTGCATCAAGTCTTCCACTGATACCATCCCATTTATTTATATCGATTACTTCATTTCATGGATTCTTTTATTCCCCTGACCTCTATTATTTTGTTCAGCCTCCCTTTCTTTGTTATTCTGGAATGACAGGGAAGAAATCTAGGCCGAGTCTTTTGCTGCTGCTTCTCCACTTTTATCCTCTGCCTCGCCTCCTCCCTTGTCTTTCTTCTTCCCACTTTTCTTCTTCTCTTTTTCTAGCCTCTCCTTCTCTTTTTTGAGCCTCTCTTTTTCAGCCTTTTCCTTTTCCTTCTTTTCCTTCAGTTTTTTCTTCTCATCCTCCTTCTCCTTTCTCTTGTCCTCCTTGCTCTTTTTCTTCGTTTTTCCTTCCTCCACGTTGACCACGTCAGCTGATGGCACTGCTTCTTTTTTGGGGTCTGGATACGGTGGCAGAGGGGAGTTGTTTGCGGTAGGAGAGGGAATAGTGGGAGTGATTTTCTCCGAGACGATCTTAGGAGAGGGGGATAGGGTGGTGGGAGGTGGTGGTGTTGCTGTGCTTTGCGTTGGAGCGGGAGGAGGAGGCTGGCCCTGTACTGAGGTGCCCTCGGAGGCTTGAGACGGTCCAGGAGATGGAGAAGTTGCATTCCCAACTAAGGGACTCTGAACATGGGGAACTGCTGCCTTCTGGCCCACTCCAGGAGGAATAGGCGGTTTCTGGCTGGTTGCTTGACTCGGGCTCGAAGACAGTGCGGGTGGGGAGTGAGGCCGCAGACCCTCCATTCCCGAAGGCCCAGAGAAAGAGCTCTTCTTAGGTTGGGATTGGAAAGGAGCCTTAGACTTGCGGAAGCCGGGGAGCGACAGGAGGCTTGAAGAGGCCCTGAGGGGTCCTGGTGGCGGAACTGGGCTTCCCAGGAAAGAGAAGCTTCCACCAGAGCTGATGGCGGCAGCACGGCGTTTGTGTTCATAGATGGCTCTAGTACCGTGGAGACGGCGGCCCGGCTGGTGAGTCAGCTCCCCTCTGGACTCCCTCCACTTCCTCACCTGGATGTTGCACTCTCTCTCAATAAGCGACTCTGTGATTGGGAGGGTGACAATCTGGACGATAGCAGACCAGACGGGGATGAAGACAGACAGGGGAAGTGAGAAATATGAGAACAGGCAGCCATGACTCATAACTCATGTTTCTGAGTAAAAAGAGAACCAAGTATGGAGTAGTAGAGCTCACCTCCTGTACCAACACATCCTCTCTGATCAAGTCGGGCGAGATGTTTCGGAGACGCTCCATCGTCTCATACATGCCCTGCAGTTCCCGAAGTTTATCCACAGACCCGAGCATTTGTTTGAGCAGCACCAAACCCACACGAAACACAATCTTCACCCCTAAAAATCCCACACAGGCTTCTGTCAATCCCAGGAAAATAAACCTGACAAACTTAAGCAGCAAAGTTCTATTCAAGGACCAAACAGGATTTAAAATAGGCACTGGTGGTTTTCTTTACCATTCCTCCATAAACTCTGCAAGCAAATAAAGTTGTACAACAGTCTCAACTCAGTTTTACTAGTAATAACTGAAGATTTTTTGCTTATCAGCCTGTTAATAAAATACGTAAATTAAAATACAGAATTCTTTAAACTATCATGTTAAAGGGGTCACTGACTGAACAAGAGCACTCTGAGGCGAGTGCAATATCCCTCGCCTACGTTTTCTTTGCAGATCCCAATACTTACTGACAGAGAGCAGTTTTCAACTTTTCAATACAATTACTGTGGCAGAACCAAATTAAAATAAACCCATCATCCTCAAATATACAAGTATACAACCCACAGCTGTAGGGCAGGATCCCAAGGTGAACCTGTATAGCAAGTATGGTAACCCTAGAGGGCTTTACACGTTCAATAGTAAGAGAGCATGGGGAGTGTCAACCTTGACCTCTGACCCCAAACCTGTAGTCAGTGGTCATTCTCAGAGTGAACCTGTGTACCAGGTTTGGTGACCCTAGCTTTCTTTGTTGTTGAGATATAGTACATTAATTTTTATCTTAAGAACTTGTATAACTTCAAGGACTTTGTCCTCATTGTTCCAGCTTTCTAAGATGTTGATGTACTAACATTAATTTAATGCTTGTATGGACAGGTTTTAGATATGTCAAAATTTTAATTTGTCTTTATTGTATGTCTATAGTTTAGTATGTCTGAGTAATTTTTTGTATGTCCCATGTGTTTAATATAACAGGACAACAGATGGAAATCAGCGATTTGCTAAATCTGGTACAGCCATCTCTTAATGTGTATGACTAATGCCCCTGAACGCTGTCCTTATAAATAAATGAAAAGGAAAAATAAGCCATTTTGATGCTGACCTTTGACCTTGCGATCCCAAAACCATAGTCACACTTCAGGGTCACAGGGTGAACCCGTGTGCCAGGTTTGGTGGCCCTAGCTTTACTTGTTGTATAGTAGTAATAAGGCTTAGAGAATGTTAACTTTGACCCTTGACATTTTGATTCCAAACTGGGATCACAAAGGCACGCAAACCCCTCCACCACAATAAGATGGCAATCGATGAAGGGGGGTTGCTTGTGATATCTGTTGATAATGACATTAATATTTTCACATTTTTATGCAGTTATTTATATATACTTGTCTCATTTTTGGGGAGAATTCTTCTTCTTTCAGCTCCTCCCTTTAGGGGGTCAACACAGTGGATCATCTGACTCGATCCCACCCCATCCATTGCATCTTTTTCTGTAACACCAACCCTCTCCATGTCCTCCTTCACTGCATCCATGAATCTTCTCTGTGGTCTTTCTCTTTTCCTTCTGCCTGGCAGTTCCATCTTCAACATCCTATATCCAATATAGCCACGTGTCCAAACCATCTCAGTCTTGGCTATATTTAATTATTTATTTATTTTTTGAGAATTTCAAACAAAAGGGAAAAAAATATCTTCAAGATTTCTTTGTGGACATTTGTCTTTTTACAATTTCCATATAAAAAGCAATTTCTTAAAACTGCAATTAAAAATGGTACTGTTTTATTTGGTTTTTCCCTTTATCATTTATCTATTAACCACTTCATAAAACTTCCCTGAACTTGGTTTTACATTTTTTACAAATAATTTTATGTTCATCAATCTGATGATCAAAGTATTGACATCTCCTTGTTTTGCAGAAAATAATCAGGAGACATATCACACTCAAGCTAAACCTCAGCATATGACTTTTTGGCTGTGGAATCATATGTTTTCAGTGTTTTTCAACCGGAGTTCCCTGGAATGTTCACATTTCCTTGGGAAATTTTATAATTTAACTTCTTAATAGATCAAAAAATTGAAAATAATTTGCTGTTGATGTGCATAGGTGCCTACAGAACCCATGCACAACATTCCCGGGACCCCTGGTTGAAAAATACTGGCAGCTGCTAGTTGTACCCCTTAGCCTCTTTGTTGTTTTAGTTTATATGGCCTTTTGATGCTGACCTTTGACCTTATAATCCCAAAACATAGGCAGAGGTCACAGTGACAGGGTGAACCTCTGTACAAGGTTTGGTGACCATAGCTTTACTTGTTCTCTAGCAATAGGGCATAGGGGAAGTTAACTGTGACCTTTAACCCCAAACCCATAGGCAGTGGTCAGGGTCTCAGGGTGAATGTCTGTTCTTTTCTTCTTCTCTATCCCCTCACTCCCCCCAGCCAGTTGCAGCAGATGACTGCCCCTTCCCAAACCTGGTTCTGCTGGAGATTTCTTCCTGCTAAAAGGGAGTTTTTCCTCTCCACCATCATCAAGTGCTTGCTCACAGGGATCATCTGATTGCTGGGGTCTTTTTGCAATTGTGTGGTTTTCCCCTACAGTTGAAAGTGCTATGAGATGACTGTTGTTGTGAAATGGCGCTATATAAATAAAGCTGAATTGAATCTATGTACCACGTTTGGTGACTGTAGCTCTACTCATTCTATAGTAATAGGGCATACTAAAAGCTAACTGTGACCTTTGGCCTTTTGACCCCAAACCCATAAACAGAGGTAAGGGTCTTAGGGTGAACATGTGCACCAAGTTTGGTGACCGTAGTTTTCCTGGTTCTATAGCAATAGGGCACAGGGAGTGTTAACAATGACCTCAAACCCATAGTCAGAGGTCAGGGTCTAAGCCAGGGGTGTCCAATCATGTGTCATGGAGGGCCAAGACTCTGCAGGCTTTACCTCCAACCAGTGTCTTCAACAGCAGATTACACTGAACTTCTTCCCACTGGTTGATGATGAGTAAAAACACCTGCTGAAGAGACTGGGTAGAAGAGAAAACCTGCAGGGTCATGGCCTTCCATGGCACATGATTGGACACCCCTGGGCTAACCCGTCTAAGATTTGTCTTAGACATGATGATACTCGCATCACTATGACTACAGACCAGGTTAAGAAACAGCTGGAGAGACTCTCAGCGGATGGCTGCGGGCCCTGATGGCATCTCCGCCAGGATCCTGAGGACCTGTGCCAACCAGCTAGCTTCAGTACTGAAACATCTGTACAACCTGAGCCTGAGTCTGGAGAGAGTACAGGTGCAGACTACAGACATCCTGCCTGATTCTTGTCCCCAAGAAGTCATCTCCATCTGACCTGAACAACTATCGACCAGTTGCCCTGACGTCTCATGTGATGAAGGTCCTGGAGACTGGTCTTAGCCCATCTGAGGCCGCAGGTGAAGATGTGGCTGGGCCCTCTGCAGTTTGCATATCAGCCCCATTTAGGAGTTGCAGACGCTGTCATCTACCTGCTGCAACGAGTCCATCTGCACCTGGATGGCGGAGAAGACACTGTGAAAATCACATTCTTTGATTTCTCCAGTGCCTTTAACACCATCCAGCCACTGCTGCTGGGTGAGAAGCTGCGGGTGATGGAGGTCAACAGCTCTGTGATCTCCTGGATTACCGACTACCTGACAGGCAGGCCACAGTTTATCAGGCTGGGCAGTGTCCTGTCTGATGTGGTGGTTAGTGATACGGGAGCGCCACAGGGGACTGTGCTCTCTCCTTTTCTCTTCACCTTATACACCACTGACTTTCAGTACAACACCGAGTCATGCCACCTACAGAAATTCTCTGATGACTCAGCTGTTGTTGGGTGTATAAGAGGGGGAGAGGAGGGGGAGTAGAGGGCACTGGTAGACAGATTTGTGGAGTGGACCGAGCAGAATCACCTGAGGCTGAACGTCAGCAAGATCAGAGAGATGGTAATTGACTTCAGGAAGAAGAGAATGCCTTCTCAGCCATTGCAAATTAGGGGGGAGGATGTGGAGGTGGTTGAGGACTACAAATACCTGGGTGTCAGGATCAGCAACGGGCTGGACTGGAGATCCAACACCGATGCTGCACACAAGAAGGGGATGAGCAGACTCTACTTCCTGAGGAAGCTGAGATCCTTCAACGTGTGCAGCAAAATGCTGGAGCTTTTCTACCAGACCATTGTCACCGTCTTCTTTGCTGCCGTCTGTTGGGGTAGCAGTATCAAGTGTTAGTGACACCAACAGACTTGACAAGATTACCAAGAGGGCTGGCTCTGTAACTGGTCTCAGGCCAGAGACCTTTGAGACTGTGGTGGAGAGGAGGACACTAAATAAACTGCAATCCATCATGGACAATCCGGATCACCCCCACCACCACACACTGGCCAGACAGCGGAGCACTTTCTCCAGCAGAGTGCTACAGTTTCGCTGCCGAATGGTTAGATACAAGAAATCTTTGCTGCCACATGCCATTTCACTGTACAATAACTCACTCTGATGTTGTATTCTGGTCATAATAATGCTGCCATACTGCACCTTACAGTCTAACTGGTACCTCACATTTCACTCTGCACCTGATAGTCCTGCATTGTACAGCGGGTACGATTCATGTATCTATACAAGTCACCATCTCTTCATCTATGATGTAGACAAGCTTTTTTAGGAATTTTACTTTCCATGGGTAATCCCTCTGTCTATTATGCTGTGTGTGTTTCTGTTGTTTGGTTGTCTACTGTCATGCTGCTGTTACACCGCAATTTCCTAGTTTGGGATCAGTAAAGTACATCTATCTATCTATATTGATTTGAAAGGCTACATCATTCCTTTGTGTCGTTATGCCGTTACAAGATTTAGGGGAAATTGACCTCTGACCAAACCCAAATTCGTTCATCCAAGGTTTTTCATAGATACACCCATGGTATCATTTTGAAAAGGCTACATCATTTTTTTTTCTAAAGTTATCGCATTCAACAAGATTTTGGGAAAGGTCAAAGGGTCAGAGATCAAGGTAAAGGTCAGAGGTCACCCAAATTCAAACTTGTGCAAGATTTTTCATAGAAACACCCAAGGTATCAATTTGAAAAGCCCACGTCATTTCTTTCTCTAGTCATCACGTTCACAAAGTAGGGGTTGATGCAACCGCTGCTGACACCTATCCGCCTGGTGGGGTGATGACAACATCCCTTCAGTCTTTAGAGGCTGAGGGGTAAAAACACTGCTGTACCGCAACATAATCTGAATTTTAGGGAAAAACTAATTTTTTTAAAACTAGACTTTGCAAAGATGAGAAAGAGTGCTGAGAGCTATAAACTGCAGGATACCTTCACAGAAGAACATGTCCCAAACACGTAGGACACAGGCCCAGGGTAAGGTGCGAGAGAAGATGCACATGAACCACTCAGTCATGTAGAGAATCGGGTCGATCTTGAACTTCTTAAGGTGGCGGTATGCCATTGGACATGTGCGTCGCAGCAGAGAGAAAAAGATCTCACCATCCAGCTGAATTGCTTCCTAAAAGAGAGAAGTTTGAAGCATAAATGACAATGATAATATTGACTGTCAGATCTTGGGTCAAAGTTTGACAAAAGTCTTTTTTATTTGGCTCATCTTATCCTAAACAAGTAAGAAGGTATAACATTTTTACTTTACCTCCCTGGGTAACTCCTTTTTCTGTTATGCTGTGTGTATTTCTGTTGGTTTGGTTGTCTGTGTTATGCTGCTGTTACACTGTAATTTCCCAGTTTTGGATCAATAAAGTACTTATATCTCTTAGATAATTCTTAAAGTCGATACTTGAGCACGGAATTTTAAAGTGACACCCTGCCAAATAGGGCTGTCGCAGTAAAGGAATTTCCCCTGCGGTGACGGTGGACAGCTCAACACCGCGACCGACCTGCGCTTCCAGAGCTCCACCGTCATGGCTCTGCAGGAGGTCAGCAAGGCCCACCTGGTGGGTCTCCTCGAGGACACCAACCTGTGCGCCATCCACGCCAAGAGGGTCACCATCATGCCCAAAGAAATCCAGCTGGCCCGCCGCATCCGTGGAGAGAGAGCTTAGACTTTCTGCTGCACATCCACCAACCACAATGCTCCGCACTGTGTGTCTCTATATACAGTATATAGTAATATGTACATATGTATACTAGCTGCTCTTGTTTTTTCTTGCCTTCTGATTGTTGCTCTGAGTGTTGCTATCCCTGTGCTGTTGCAATCCTGGAATTTTCCCATTGTGGGACTAATAAAGGCTTATCTTATCTTATCTTATTATTGCAAATGTTTTTAGGACCCTGTGGATTCATAATTTAAACAGGGTTTATAACATATGTGGCAAATGAGGGAAGCCGTGAGAGTCTCCCTGCAGCTCGCTCTCAACTTTATGTGCGTGTGTCACAACTGTGTGGCGCGCTGCTCTTTCTACAGGCATGAACTGCTGATTCTGTTTAAAAAAAACAAAAAAAACAAACAACAACAACGATCATTTCCATAAAGCAGTGGCGGTAACTATGGGATGTGTGGATTAGAGACTGCAGCGATATTCAGCTTATAAGCAGGACAGTCTCCATACAGGGCCCTGCGTGGCTCTTGTCTCTGTGATTTTTGCCGATGTCTGAAAAATGATGTTCAAACAAGCTGCTCTCGGAGCTCATACACAGATACACAGTCAGGATCATACACACTCCACTCAGAAGGAAACAGCATGCTTTATGCCCATTCAGTGCTCACTGTTATGGCTGTATTTAACAAGGAGTCCAAACGCTTTCACCACTAACTGCCTGGTGGAGTCCGTCTGGAGAGAGTGCCCCAAACGGCGGCAGCACCGTGTGCTGTGGAAGCTTCTAGAGTACTGGGTGCAAACATGCTGTTGAAAATAAAAATACACTTCATTTAACAATTTATTTAATAATCAATAGGGGCACATAAGTGAACAACAAGATACAGCCACACACACAAAAAAACTGAACACCGCAGTTGTTACGGTTGGTCATTTTCCTCCACGGTAGGCGCGTCCATAGCACAGTATCACATAATTGTGGTTATCGCGACAGCCCTACTGCCAAAAATCAAATTTTTTCTGTTGTTAACATGTCTGTAACATGTTTTTTTTTGACTTACAAGACATAGCAAGAGCAAAATCACTCCCAAATCCCAGGTCTGTGTTTTTCTGCTGTGAATATCCAGTTAGGCTGTACACCCCCCCCCCCCAAAAAAAAAAAAAAAAATGTGAGTTTGGACAAACCGCTTCGAGCTACATAAGCATTCCTACTTAGCCTGGTTGGTTATAACATTAACCAATCAGGGTAAGCACTGGGCACGACCCAAGTTCACTCCTCTAGAGGAAGCGGGAGGAGCAGATAAGGCTTTGCGGACAGGGGAGGCTCACAGTCTACCTACCACTGACCATGCTGACAATCAGTGTGCCTTCCCGGGGATGGCACAAAACCAACTGTGGCTGCCCATAGTTTTCCACCGCTGAGGCTACCGTATTCCGGAACCCCATAACACATGCGGTGCACTTTCAGCTCGGAGACCAGAGTCTACTGGCTGCCACGCCCACATGTACGGGGTCCCAGAGGCGCCCACAGAGGAATGGGGTCCATGGCGGTCCCCAACAAGCTGCCAGCGGGCACCCGTCAGCCCCCAGGTGGGACCGCTGAGAGACAGGTCGCTTTGGCAGAGGTTGGCGGCATGTACATGTACGGCTGAATCACTCCGATATTTTTAAAAGCCATTGTTTAGTGAAACAGTCTTTAGTGTTCTCAGGTCAGAGGAGAGGGGAGGGCTGGCCTTGCAGCACCCACTACTGGTGGGCGGGAGTATGGGTGGAGCTAATTAGAATATTCATAGATCCCCACATACTTAAGTAGGTGGAAGATGTAAAAGCTCTTTCTAAGCAATTCTAAGGCAATGAACGTTTTTTGTGGATAAAAAGCCACAATATACTATTTTGGGCAATACACAATGGTTTGTGAGGTGGTTTTAGAGCCGCCGTGCATCTTTAAGAACGGTGGCAATTGCAGGATATGACCAATAAAATATGGGGACAGAGCTACTGCCAACAAAGCTCATATTGTATAATGCCAAGGCACAGATTAATACCTAGACAGGGTGGGTGGCTCCTACATGGCTGTGGCTCATCAACATTCAGGATGTGTTAAATTCAGTGAAAGTTTTCCCTCAAGGACCAATGAAAGATATCTTATAATTTTACTATCACATGAGAATTTCAGACTACAACTAATCTGTAATCAATGTGCTGCATAAATAAAACAATAATATACAGTGGGGCAAAAAAGTATTTAGTCAGCCACCAATTGTGCAAGTTCTTCCACTTAAAAGATGAGAGAGGTCTCCAATTTTCACCATAGGTATACCGCAACTATGAGAGACAAAATGAGAAAAAAAAAAAATCCAGAAAATCACATTGAAGGATTTTTAAAGAATTGGTAAATTCCTCAGTAAAATAAGTATTTGGTCACCTACAAACAAGCAAGATTTCTGGCTCTCACAGACCTGTAACTTCTTCTTTAAGAGGCTCCTCTGTCCTCCACTCGTTACCTGTATTAATGGCACCTGTTTGAACTCGTTATCAGTATAAAAGACACCTGTCCACAACCTCAAACAGTCAGACTCCAAACTCCACTATGGCCAAGACCAAAGAGCTGTCAAAGGACACCAGAAACAAAATTGTAGACCTGCACCAGGCTGGGAAGACTGAATCTGCAATAGGTAAGCAGCTTGGTGGGAAGAAATCAACTGTGGGAGCAATTATTAGAAAATGGAAGACATACAAGACCACTGATAATCTCCCTCGATCTGGGGCTCCACGCAAGATCTCACCCCGTGGGGTCAAAATTATCACGAGAACAGTGAGCAAAAATCCCAGAACCACATGGGGGGACCTAGTGAATGACCTGCAGAGAGCTGGGACCAAAGTAACAAAGGCTACATCAGAAACACACTACGCCGCCAGGGACTCAAATCCTGCAGTGTCAGACGTGTCCCCCTGCTTAAGCCAGTACATGTCTAGGCCCGTCTGAAATTTGCTAGAGAGCATTTGGATGATCCAGAAGAGGATTGGGAGAATGTCATATTGTCAGATGAAACCAAAATAGAACTTTTTGGTAAAAACTCAACTTGTCGTGTTTGGAGGAGAAAGAACACCATACCTACTGTGAATCATGGGGGTGGAAACATCATACTTTGGGGCTGTTTTTCTGCAAAGGGACCAGGACGACTGATCCGTGTAAAGGAAAGAATGAATGGGGCCATGTATCATGAGATTTTGAGTATGAAACGTGGCTGGGTCTTTCAGCATGACAATGATCCCAAACAAATAGGTGAGGGTGTAAATCATCCAAGATGTGTATTAAATACAACTGTATCGATTTGAAAAGCCTGCATCATTTCTTTCAGTAGTTATTGTGTTTAGAAGATTTAAGGAAAAATATGACCTCTGACCTTTGACCTCAGGGTCATCCAATGAGAGTGAAATTGCAATATGCGCATCATCAGAGTATATCCAACCACGGTACTCCGTTTCAAAACAATCGGACCATAACTGTAGGGGAGTTGATTTCACAAGACAGTTACTGTCTATGAAATGAGGTCAAACAGGAGGTCATAGGTCAGGGGCTTCTTCAGTGTATATCAAACCACGGTACCAAGTTTAAAACAACCAAACCAAAACTGTAGGAGGAGTTGATTTCACAAAAGTGGGACAGACGGACTGACTGACCCATAATAAAATCCCCCTTTGGGCTTCGACCGGCGGGGGATAATAAAAACCTTGCATGTAAGCTAACACCACAGTAGCACTTTTTGCTCTAAAGCTAAAGGCTTGGGGTCAGAAACTCTGAGCAGGGACCGGAATATCACAGCCAATAGCTCAGTGATGAACTGTAACCAAAGACAGATCATTTATTAATGACAGAGGGGAATGTAACCGGAAGCAACAAAATCAGCTTCTGGCCATTCTGCCAAAATGGTAAAATATAAATATTTTTAAGTGAATTGAGATTTTAATATTTTTATTATAACCATATGACCCACGAAAACTTTTTAGAAAGTTAAACCCCCACAATACACCATGTTTCAGTGAATGGGACCTATTATGCTAAGCTGAGTAATACAGTCCTGTGTTCTTTCACTCACCAGCCCAGCACTGTAGTAGCCTGGAAGATACTTCTCACAAATCTGGACAAGGCACCAAAACGCTTGCTGTGAAACAAGCAAATTACAACAGTACGATTTAACACTCATTAATGCACAAAACAAACAAAAAACAACAAATTAAACTAAAATTTAATAGCAACTCTACTGTCAAAAATAAATATACTGCTACATCAATCTGAGATGTACTCTGAGCAGATGAATTGAAACAACTTGTAACTGAGCCCCACACATGCAAAAATACATTAGATCACCGAGCTTGGACAGGCACACCTTCATACAGCATATATATTTATTTGTACTGTACTTTGTACTTTATTTATATAGCCCTTTAAAACAACCCGTAGGTGACCAAAGTGCTTTACAGAAAATTAAACAGCATTAAAAACAAATAAAGAAATAATGTTTAAAGTTTATGGAAAGTTTAAAATTGTCAGAATACAGATAAGGTCTATGTGGTTATGCTGCTGTAAAAATTTCAGCCCACGCCATTCCTAAGACTCCAGTCACGGATGATAATCAGCAGGACATTCAGTCAATTACTTTACAGTCTGCTTAAACAGCATTCAGCCTTCCTTATTCCAAATTTAATAAGAATCCAGAACTAAATGAGTCAAATAGTTACAGTATGTCTCAAACTTGCATTGCTTTCACACTCTGCCCACACTCTTTTGCTGTTTGCTTTGTCTTTACTGGTGTGCCACATGAAAGGGGATGAACAGAAATAGAAACCAACCTTAAAGAATAATTTCCAACTAAACAAGAGTACCCACAAAAGACAAGTGACATAGGCACCCACACGTCCTTTAATGCAAGGGAGAAAAAAAGAAAATAACTTCAATCCATTCAGTTTACGAAGTTTGTAGATTTGAGTACCTCTGCAGGCATATGCATGAGCAGAACAGCAGCCACTGGAGCTTGGGCCTGGCAGTATCCCTCATCAGGCCGATAGATGGTGTAAGCCTTCAGGATTCGGTAAAGATCCTGTTGACTGTAGGAAGAGGGGAAAAAAAATGTGAAAATGACCCAGCAGCTAACAAAGCAAATAGAGGTGTAAAGAACAGGAGATTGTAGAAAAGCATACCAAGGTCTGTCTGATCTATAAAAACTTTAACCTGGACCTTAACATTTCCCACAATGCCAGGGGTGAACACACAAGCTCAGGTCAATCAAACCAGACAAGCTAAAAATAAGTGGCTGAATCCAGGCAAATACAAACCAGAATTTAAATGATGAAACAATAACATAAAGCAACAGACAGTGGTGTGAAAAAGTGTTTGCCCCCTTCCTGATTTCTCTTTTTTTTTTTATGTTTGTCACACTTAAATGTTTCAGTTCATCAAACAAATTTAAATATTACACAAAAATAGCACAAGTAAACACAAAATACAGTTTTTAAATGAAGGTGATCCAGAAGAAATCAGCACTGGTACAGAGCCACTAGTCAAGGGCAAGACTTTCAAGTATCTTGGGAGTACTGTTTCAGAGAAAGCTAGGCTGGAGGATGAACTCTCTCTCAGAATGGGAAGAGCGAGTGTTGTGTTTGGAAACTTGAGGGAGAGACTGTGGAACAATCGACATGTGTCTATCTATTCAATTCAATTCAACTTTATTTATATAGCGCCATTTCACAACAACAGTCATCTCATAGCACTATCAACTGTAGGGGGGAACCCCCACAGTTGCAGAAAGACCCCAGCAATCAGGCGATCCCCTGTGAGCAAGCACTTGGCGACGGTGGAGAGGAAAAACTCCCTTTTAACGGGAAGAAACCTCCAGCAGAACCAGGCTCAGGGAGGGGCAGTCATCTGCTGCGACTGGCTGGGGGGTGAGGGGATAGAGAAGAAGAAAAGAACAGACATGTAGAGAGCAAACAGCACGATGGGGACTCAATCTATGGGAGAGAACAAACAGATGTTAATGACCAGCAAAAAAAATATTTCATAGAGAGTGAGGAAAGGAGTGAGGCCCAGTGCATTACTGGAGGTCCCCCGGCTGACTAAACCTATTAGCAGCATAACTAAGGGAGGGTTCAGAAACACATGATCCCTCCCTAATTGTAGGCTATATCAAAAAGGTAGGTTTTAGCCCTATTCTTAAAAACAGAGATCGAGTCTGACTCCCGAATCCAGATTGGCAGCTGATTCCACAGGAGAGGAGCTTGATAACTGAAGGCTCTGCCTCCCATTGTACTTTTGGAGATTCTAGGTATTACAAGTAATCCTGCATTTTGGGAGCGTAGTGCTCTGTTAGGATAATACGATAGTATCAGATCTTTTAAATAAAAAGGAGCCTGATTGTTTAGAGCTTTGTAAGTAAGAAGAAGGATTTTAAACTTAATTCTAAACTCTATGGGAAGCCAATGAAGGGAGGCCAGAACCGGAGAGATATGATCTCTCTTTCTAGTACCTGTTAAAACTCTTGCTGCAGCATTTTGGATCAGCTGAAGACTTTTTAAAGATGTTTTAGGACAGCCTGATAATAAAGAATTACAATAATCTAATCTCGAGCTAACAAAAGTGTGGATCAGTTTCTCAGCATCACTCTGAGACAAGATGCTCCTAATCTTGGCAATATTACGCAAATGATAGAAGGCAGTCTTAGAAACAAATTTAATATGTGAATTGAAGGACAAATCCTGATCAAAAATAACTCCAAGGTTCCTCACAGAGCTATTAAGAGAAAGAGTAACCGCATCCAAACTGAAAGTTTGATTTGGAAAGGAATTTTTAAGGTTTTTTGGACCAACAAGAATGACTTCAGTCTTATCTGAATTTAATAGCAGGAAATTACAAGTCATCCAAGCTTTGATTTCCTTAAGACAGGCTTCTAACTTGGCTAATTGATTACTATCATCTGGCTTCATTGACAGGTATAATTGTGTGTCATCTGCATAACAATGAAAATGTATACAGTGCTTTCTAATAATGTTGCCTAACGGAAGCATATATAAACTAAAAAGAGTAGGGCCTAGCACAGATCCCTGTGGAACTCCATGACTAAGCTTTGAGTTGAAAGAAAACTCATTATTTACATGAACAAACTGGAACCTATCAGATAAATAAGATCTAAACCATTGCAACGAAGTTCCATTAAGTCCAACATAGTGTTCTAATCTATCAAGTAGAATATTATGATCGATAGTATCAAAAGCTGCACTAAGGTCTAAAAGGACAAGTACAGAAACTAGTCCATTATCAGATGCAATGAGGAGGTCGTTAGTGACCTTCGCTAAGGCTGTTTCAGTGTGAAATGCAAAGTGTACAGAGCGACAGTACTGGCTACTCTATTGTATGGTGCTGAAACCTGGACTGTCTACAGAGTGCAGGTAAAGAAATTCCATGCGTACATGATGAGACACCATTGAGCCATAATGAACATCTCATGGAAAGACAAGACAACCAACACAGAAGTGCTGAAACAAGCTGATCTACTATCAATGGAGGACATGCTAATACAGATGAACATGAGATGGCTAGGACATGTTGAGAGGATGGACCACCAGTGTCTCCCTCGGCAGTTACTCTACTCACAGTTATGTGAGGGCAAACGCAATCAGGGTAGACCACGGCTCAGATTCAAAGACACTGTAAAAAGAAACTTGAAGAAGCTGGATATAGACAGGAGTTCCTGGCAGCGGAAGGCTAAGGACAGATTGCATGGAGGAATCTGATCAGACGTAAATGAAACAGTCATTGTCGCCCATGACAGACTGCTATGATGCTGATGATGTTTATTATTAAGGGGGAAAAAAATCTAAACCTACATGGCCCTGTGTGAAAAAGTGATTATCCCCTAAACCTAATAACTGGTTGGGCCACCTTTAGCAGCAGCAACTGCAATCAAGTGTTTGCAATAACTGGCAATGAGTCTTTTACAGTGCTGTGGAGGAATTTTGGTCCACTCATCTTCGCAGAATTATTGTAATTCTGCCACATTGGAGGGTTTTCCAGCATGAACCGCCTTTTTAAGGTCATGCCACAGCATCTCAATCGGATTCAGGTCAGGACTTTGACTAGGCCACTCCAAAGTCTTCATTTTGTTTTTCTTAAGCTATTCGGAGGTGGACTTGCTGGTGTGTTTTGGATCATTGTCCTGCTGCAGAATCAGAATCAGAATGAACTTTATTGCCAAGCGTGTTTTTACACATACGAGGAATTTTACTTGACATCAAGGTGCGCTCATGTTAAGCGCTCCCTAATGACACGGCAGCCAACAGGCGCCTCATACAGTGGGGGTAAAGAGAGGGAGGGGTGACACATTGGTCAGAGAGAAAAAAGCATAGTTATCAAAATAGAGCTCAAGTGAGCAAGATTATGATCACATAGAAAAAAAAAACCTCTAATTGCACACTTAGCAGACAAGTTACAGTTCCACACATTAACAGAGCAAGATGAGAGAGACCAGTGTGTGTGTGTCAGTCATGTGATATTCATGGATGCAATGTGAATGCAGTGTGAAGTATCAGTTACTGGTGAACAACAAAATTCCTCTCCTAAGCAACGACTAGATGTTATGTCATGTCAGATGGTAAAAAATTCCATGCTAGTCACATGATGAACGCTGTCCATAGAGAGTTCAGATTGCTGCACATCAGAATGTTTGGGTTAGAGAAAAGCCAAAACTCCCTTCTGCCTTATCTTTTCTCCTGGAGGAATGAGTTCTCCCAAGGACGCCGAATCAAGGCCTGATAAGCACAGTTCACTTACAGCATAGAATTTTCACCTCTCATGCGATTCTGTGCAGCAATTTACATTTACATTCCCAGGCTTTAAAATCATTCCCTGGAGAGCACCCAGCAACTCCGAGATGTTTCCCACCTTCCGATTCAGTTCGCCATTAGCCGCTATCAGTGCCCTCCCCAACTGGTCGAATTGTTGAAGGAGCTTCGCCGGGTCCGCATTTTGACCAGCTCTTTCCAACTTCTTTAATTTCCGATACACCAGGAAAACTCCAAAGCCAAACAGCAGAAATCCTGTGATCATGAAGCCAAACAGGTAGATGTCTTCCACATCTTCAATCGAAAGATCACACAGACACATGAGTTTCCAATTGTCCCATGAGTCTCTCACATAACCCGTAGCAGAAGTGCCTGCAGGACACTTGGGCTCCCCCGGGCCCGATTTTCTGTTTGAAAAAGTGGTGTCAATTGCATTTAAAGCCCAGCTCACCAATTCCATAATTTTCCATTTGGATCGGGATGCAGCGAGAAGCAGAGCGAGACACAGACAGGACACAGCAAGCTGGGATCAGTGAAGGGAGGAGGAGAGGGGAGAGGAGAAGAAATGCGTCTGCTCTCCTCTCTCTGATAGCCGGAAGAAGAAGGTCACCTTCATCTTGAGGTCACGGACAGATGGCCGGACATCCTCCTTCAGGAGTTTTTGGTAGACAGCAGAATTCATGGTTACATTTACCACAGCAAGTCTTCCAGGTCCTGAAGCAGCAAAACAGCCCCACACCATCACACTACCACCACCATACTTTACTGTTGGTATGATGTTCCTTTTCTGAAATGCTGTGTTATTTTCATGCCGGATGTAATGGGGGACACACCTTCCAAAAAGTTCAACTTTTGTCTCATCAGTCCACAGGCTATTTTCCCAAAAGTCTTGGGGATCATCAAGAGGTTTTCTGGCAAAACTGAAATGAGCCTTTATGTTCTTTTTGCTCAGCAGTGGTTTTCGTCTTGGAACTCTGCCATGCAGGACATTTTTGCCCAGTCTCTTTCTCATGGTGGAGTCATGAACACTGACCTTAACTGAGGCAAGTGAGGCCTGCAGTTCTATGGATGTTGTTGTGGGGTCTTTTGTGACCTCTTGGGTGAGTCATCGCTGCGCTCTTGGGGTAATTTTGATCAGCTGGCCACTCCTGGGAAGGTTCACCATTGTTCCATGTTTTCACCATTTGTGGATAATGGCTCTCACTGTGGTTCACTGGAGTCCCAAAGCTTTAGAAATGGCTTCATAACCTTTTCCAGACTGACAGATCTCAATTACTTTGTTTCTCACTTGTTCCTGAATTCTTTGGATGGTGTCTAGCTTTTGAGGATCTTTTGGTCTACTTCACTTTGTCAGGCACTTTGTCAAGAAATGAGAACAGGTGTGGCAGTAATCAGGCCTGGGTGTGGCTAGAGAAACTGAACTCAGCTTTCCAAAGATGTGATAAACCACAGTTAATTTATGTTTTAACAGGGGGGCAATCACTTTTTCACACAGGGCCATGTAGGTTTGGATTTTATTTACCCTTAATAATAAACACCTTCATTTAAAAACTGCATTTTGTGTTTACTTGTGTTATCTTTTTTTTTGTCCACAATATTTTTATTGAACCTTTTTTAACAAACATGACACAAACAATCAAACACCAACACTAAAGTAATTTAAAAATAAAATTTAAAAAAAATATACTAAAAACACCAACAACCATTAACAAAAGCAAGTCAAACAATGCTCCTCTGTTTAGTCCAGGTAATCCATTACATAAGTATACATATTATACATTCACCAATTTGGAATTTACAAGGTCCACACACATCATTCACCTTCTTCTTCAGAAGTTATGTTTAATTTCTTTACATAATCAATGAAAGGTCTCCATATATTCTCAAACACATTTTCCTTTGATTTCAGTATGTATGTTATTCTTTCTAGTGGAAGGTTTGTTAACATCTGTCTTAACCACTGAGTCACATCTGGTCTCTGAGTCTTTTTCCACAATAGTGCAATACATTTTTTGGCATTAAGCAAACTGAGGTCTATGTTCTTTCACTCTTTTTAAAATTATGCTTTTCTGGATACAGACCCAACAAAAACAGTTTAGAGTTCAATATGAATTGTTTTGAAATTATTTTTTCAATTGTTACCCTCACCTCTTCCCAAAACATTCTAATTTTTCTACATTCCCATAAGCAATGAAATAGGGTTCCTTTACTTTCCATACATTTTGTGCACGTATCTGGTATGTTTTTGTTATATCTATTTAACTCCACCAGTGTAACATACATCCGCATTAACCATTTAAAATGTATCAATTTAAGACGTACATTTATTGATTTGGTTTGAGCTTCTGTGCAAGCCAATTCCCACTGTTCCTCTGAAATTTCAATTTGCAGGTCTTCTTTCCAATAATTCAGTCTTTTCTGTGAGTTTTCACTTGAGGATAGTGTCAATGAGTTATAAAAGTCTGAAATAATACCCTTTCTCTTACTATCTTTCGTCAAATTTTTTTCCAAGGATGAATAAGTAGGTCGGGTGAGAACATTATTTTGATTTGATTGAATAAAATTCCTAAGCTGAAGATATTTAAAAAAAATGTGTTCTATTAAGATTAAATTTGACCCTCAGTTCTTCAAAAGACATTATGTTATCTGAACGTGACAAATATAAGTCTTGAATCTTTTGAATCCCTTTTAAATTCCATAATTTAAATACAGCATCTGCTCTTCCTGGTGTAAAATATTGATTACCCCATATTGGGCTACATTGTGACAATAAGTGTGGTTGTTTTAAATATTTTTTGATTTCACACCATATTTTGATCATATGCTTTACAATAGGATTTTTAACTTGTTTCTGTAATTTTTTAGCCGAGTCTGAGTATATGAATAAGGGAAGAGGTAAAGGTAAATTGTATGATTCCATTTCAATCCAGTGAGGGAGATCTTTTGATGAAAAATAATATGCCATAGACCTCAGTTGTGCTGACCAGTAATACAACATAAAGTTTGGACATTTCAGACCTCCACGATCAAATGGTAAATATAGTAAGGACAGACGTAATCTAGCCTTCCTATTGTTCCATATAAATTCCACGAACTTTTTTTAATTCTTGAGAATAGATCTGAAGGTGGTGGTAAAGGAATGTATTGAAATAAATATAGTATTTTGGGTAAGATATTACTTTTAAGTATATTAATTCTCCCGATCATCGACATTGGTAGTGACATCCATCTCTGAAGCAACTCAATAATATCTGTCATTAAGGCTTCATAGTTGGCACTGGCGACTGATTCTAGCTTAGGCACAATCTGAATTCCTAAATATTTAAACTGATTTACAACATTGAATTGATTTACCTCAGGAGCTGAGGTATTTCTCTGGGTCTCATTTAGCATTAATATTGAAGATTTAGTTTTATTTATTTTATATCCTGATATTTCCCCAAAGTTCTTTATTAAATTTAACAAAGTCGGAATTGATTTTTTAAGATTCGACATAAACAAAATTATGTCATCAGCATACAGGGAGATTTTATGTTCTGTTGGTCCTACTTTAATTCCATATATTTGTGGATGTAAACGTACTGCCATCGCTAAAGGTTCAATTGCCATAGTGAACAGTAAAGGTGAAAGTGGACAACCTTGTCGACATCCTTTATTGATTTTTATTGATTTTGAGATATTGCTATTTGTTGGGATTTCTGCTGTAGCATTATTGTATATTATCTGAACCCATTTTATGAAATTATTTCCAAGTCCAAACCTTTGTAGGACTTCAAAAAGAAAGGGCCATTCGACCCTATCAAAGGCCTTTTCAAAGTCCAATGATAGGAGAGCTGTATCCGGTGCTTCTTTATTAGAATAAATAATATTAAATAGTCTTCTTACATTATGGAAGCCTTGTCTTCCCATTATAAAGCCATTCTGATCTCGGTTAATAATATTTGGTAATATTTCTTGTAGTCGTCTTGCTAAAATTTTACAGATTATCTTAAGGTCAGCATTTAATAGGCTTATTGGTCTCGTGTTTTCACATTTATTAGAGGGTTTACCTGGTTTTGGCAACAGTATAATTAAGGCATTATTCATGTATGGTGGTAAATTAATATTTTGAAATGCTTCTAAAACCATTTCCAAAAATGGTTTTATTAATTTATTCTTAAATTTTTTTTATAGAGGTCAACTGGAAGACCATCAGGTCCCACACTTTTTCCTGATTTCATATTATCAATGGCTAGCCCAACTTCTTCTTGACTAATTTTTGACTCCAGTATCTCCCTATTTTCATTTGGAATACATGGTATAGATAATCCGTCCCAAAACCCATTTAGTTTTGTTAAGTCAGTTTCATTTTTTGTATCATATAATTTTTCATAATAATCTCTAAAGGCACTATTAATTTCTAAAGGATCTACAACTGGCTGTCCGTTACTTATAATACTGGTAATTGGTGTTTTAAATTCTAATTGTTTAATCTGCCATGCCAATAATTTTCCTGATTTTTCACCTTGTTCATAAAAGGTTTGCTTCAATCTTAGAAGACTTGAGGCAGCTCTATTCGCTGATTTTTTGTCATATTCAGCTCTCAGAATCAGTAATTCGTTCTCTAATTTTGGATTACTTCCTGCATACACTTTTTCTTGAAGAATTTTTATTTTACGTTCCAATTGGACTCTCTCCTCTCGAGTCTTCCTAGATTTTGAACCTGTATAACTAATAATATGCCCCCTAATAAAAGCTTTGAAAGCCTCCCACTTTATACATGCTGATGTTTGTGTAGTATTGATATCAAAGAACTCATCTATCTGTTTTTCTATGTACTTAACAAATTCCTCATCCTGAAGCCATTTATACTGAAATTGCCACCTACCTGGAACCTTTGTCAATTTCTTATCTACATATATTAGACAGCAGGGTGCGTGATCAGATATCACGATGTTATCATAGAAACAATTTTGAATCTTGGACCTTAATTCTGTGGAGATCAAAAAATAGTCAATACGTGAAAATGTCTTGTAGGTATTAGAATAGCAAGAATAGGCTTTGACTTGTGGTTTCATTTCTCTCCATATATCTAGCAATCTCAATTCTTTCATAAAATGATTAATGGTCATCCTACATCCATTGTGCGTACAGTCCAGTTGATCTATCTATACTGGGATTCAATGTACAATTAAAATCCCCTGCTATTATATGTTGCCCTGTGAGTGATGCTAAAGTAAGAAATAAATTAACGAAGAAGTTTTGATCATCTATATTGGGACCATATAAGTTCACCAGATTTATATTTTCTAATAACAAAGATCCTTGAATGATTAGATATCTTCCCAATTTATCTCCAATTACATTTTTCACTTGAAATGGAACTGTTTTATGTATGAGAGTCATAACTCCCCTGGCTCGGGATGAAAATGATGAGGTGAACACACTTCCCTGCCACCTTCTCCTTATTCTTTTTACATCCTCCTCTATTAGATGAGTTTCTTGTAAAAACACAATTTTTGAACCTATACCTTTTATTTTATTCAAAACTTGTTTAAGTTTTTTTAGATTTTGTAGACCTCTGCAATTCCATGATGTTAAATTAAGATTAACGCTTTGGTCTATGATCGATAAAGAGTTTGAGATTACCCTGCAAAATAAGCATACTCATACAGAGAAGCAAAAACATGGATGGTTGAACGTTCATCCCACAAACTACACAAAAACAAATTCCCCCTCCCCACATTCGTGGTAATCCCCCAAAATCAAAAAAAAAATTCCGTCTCCCGTTATAGCCAGCGACTGCTCCTCACCCGCGAGGTTCAGTCAAAACCACTCTCTCTTTCTCTTCTCAATCATCCTGACTCTGCTACTTTTAATGACATGACAATAACTCTCTTCTGTAGTTTTTCCAACTTAACTCCAAAATTTTATAGCAACTTTTCAACTCCTTTTTTTTTATATAATACAATCTATATTTTGTAGACATGCTATATGTTTCAGATCAGTCAGATACTTGTACACATGCTTAAATATTCTACCTTTATATCTTGTTCTTGCTTCATGCTTAGCTCCCGCCAGTCTCTCCTTGGATCTGTTTAATGAGCTCCTGCGCCTCCTGAGGGGTCTTGAAGATATGGGTTCTCCCTTTATATGTGACCAGCAGTCTTGCTGGATGAATCACTCCGTGACGAATCCCAAGGCTGCGCAGCTCTTTACAGGCGGGGTCAAACTGTTTCCTTAATTGTTGGATTCCTGTGGCCAAATATGGGTAGAACCGCACCTGATGATCCTGGTATTTGATTTCTCCTTAATTACGCGCTGAGTTGGAGACCGTCATCTTGTCTCTCTAGTTGAGGAACTTCATAATCAGCGTCCTCGGTGGTGTCTTATTATCTCTCGGTGGGCCGATCCGGTGTGCGCTCTCCAAGACGACCGATGACTGTAGATCTGCGTTGTTCAGCGCTTCTGGAATCCACTTTTCCAAAAAGAAACATGCATCCTGTCCGTCCGTACTCTCCGGGAGGCCCACCAGTCTTAAATTATTCCGTCTCGACCGTGATTCTAAGTCCAGGACATTATCTTCCAGACGTTTATTTTTTAATTCCAATGTTTGGACCTTTAATTGTAGGCTGGTGACGTCATCTTCAGCGTTGGAGATTCGGAGCTCCGCCTGTGAAACTCGTTCCATACAGTTGCTTATTTCTTTTCTCATGGCTTCTATCGCTGCTATAATCCCATCAAACTTAGACGAAAAGTCTGCTCTCATAGCGCTGATAGCAGCAAGGACTGCATTCGTTCCCTCGGCAGTCACCGCTCCGCCGCTAGCTCTCTCCTCAGCCATGGTCTCTGGAGATTTTCCTGCTTCGTCACGAGCGTGGAAGTCTGTTAACTTGGATTGTCTCGACGAATCAGTTTTTCCTCCGCCTGATTTCACAGCCTTGGTTTTTACCATATCTGCGCCTAAACGCTAGGATAGGTTTTTGTTCCAATTGAGAGAGTTTTAGCCTACTTTTTATTATTAGGAGCAGAGCAGAGTGAAACATGTCTTCCTACGTGGCCGCCATAACTGGAAGTCTACTTGTGTTATCTTAGGCTAATATTTAAATCTGTTTGATGATCTGAAACATTTAAGTGTGACAAACATACAAAAAAATGAGAAATCAGGAAGGGGGCAAAAACTTTTTCATGCCACTGTATGTGTCATTACATTTTCTTTTCAGTTTGATACTGTTCAGAATTATGAAGAGAAAGATTTTTATAGTATTTTTTTTTTTTTTTTTTTTTAATGGTTGCACACTCCAGTTTCACTCATGCAGCTCAATTCCCCAAGGGGAGTATACAGTGCATCCAAAAGCATTCACAGCACTTCCCTTTTTCCACACTTTGATGTGTTACAGCCTTATTCTAAAATGGATTAAATTCATTTTTTTCCCTCAAAATTCTACACACATTACCCCATACACACATTACCCCATAATGACAACGTGAAACAAGTTTTTTGGGGGAGAGATTTTTGCATTTATTTAGCATTTTATTAAAAACAGCATTTTATTAAAAATAAAAAACTAAGAAATCACATGTACATAAGTATTCACAGCTTTTGCTCAATACTTTGTTGATGCACCTTTGGCAGCAATTATAGCCTCAAGTCTTTTTAAATACAATGCCACAAGCTTAGCACACCTATCTTTGGACAGTTTCGCCCATTCCTCTTTGCAGCATCTCTCAAGTTCCATCAGGTTGGATGGGAAGCATCAGTGCACAGCCATTTTCAGATCTCTCCAGGGATGTTCAATTGGATTCAAGTCTGGGCTCTGGCTGGGCCACTCACTGACATTCACAGAGCTGTCCTGAAGCCACTCCTTTGATATCTTGGCTGTGTGCTTAGAGTCGTCCTGCTGAACGATGAACCGTCACCCTATTCTGAGGTCAAGAGCGCTCTGGAGAAGTTTTTCATCCAGGATGTCTTTGTACATTGCTACATTAATCTTTCCCTCTATCCTGACTAGTCTCCCAGTTACTGCCACTGAGAAACATCCCCACAGCATGATGCTGCCACCACCATGCTTCACTGTAGGGATGGTATTGGCCTGGTGATGAACGGTGCCTGCTTTCCTCCAAACACAATGCCTGGCATTCACGCCAGAGAATTCAATTTTGTCTCATCAGACCAGAGAATATTGTTTTTCATGGTCTGAGAGTCCTTCAGGTGCCTTTTGGCAAACTCCAAGGGGGCTGTCATGTGCCTTTTACTAAGGAGTGGCTTCCGTCTGGCCACTCTACCATACAGGCCTGATTGGTGGATTGCTGCAGAGATGGTTGTCCTTCTGGAAGGTTCTCCTCTCTCCACAGAGGAATGCTGGAGCTCTGACAGAGTGACCATCGGGTTCTTGGCCACCTCCCTGACTAGAGTGAGTGAATGTTCTTGTTTAGTGCCATGTCAGCATCTATGGCTATTTCATGGCAAAATTAGAACTAGTAAGAAAATTGATTTAAAAATTATAGAGAGAGGATGATAAATGAAAGAATAAATAAACAGAGCGAGATAGATATGCAGACACAATAAAATAGAAAAATTAAATAAGATGCTTCAGATGCACATGTGCTAAAAACCCTAAAGTTTTCTTTGGTGGTGCCTTACTAAAAATATCCTTCAGTGACTTTTGAGTATAAAAATGTTGTCTTGCTGTCATGAGAGCAGGACAGTCAAGTAAATGTGCTTTATTGATAAAAATTAAAAAAAAAAACCTCCGCAAAACTGACAAGACGTGAGGCTTCACCTTTTAATAAAAAGCTGTGCGTAAGCCTTGAGTGGCCAATACGGCATCTAGTGTACACTACCTCATCATGTCGGTTTTGAAAGTGATGCAAGTGTCTATGGCTTATGGCAGGTTTAATATCATGCAGTTTATTTGCAGTACATGCATCCCATTCAGTCTGCCACTTCTTTAAAATATAATTCAATTCAATTCAATTCAATTCAACTTTATTTATATAGCGCCATTTCACAACAACAGTCATCTCATAGCACTATCAACTGTAGGGAGGACCCCCACAGTTGCAGAAAGACCCCAGCAATCAGGCGATCCCCTGTGAGCAAGCACTTGGCGACGGTGGAGAGGAAAAACTCCCTTTTAACAGGAAGAAACCTCCAGCAGAACCAGGCTCAGGGAGGGGCAGTCATCTGCTGCGACTGGCTGGGGGGTGAGGGGATAGAGAAGAAGAAAAGAACAGACATGTAGAGAGCAAACAGCACGATGGGGACTCAATCTATGGGAGAGAACAAACAAATGTTAATGACCAGCAAAAAAAAAAAATATTTCATAGAGAGTGAGGAAAGGAGTGAGGCCCAGTGCATTACTGGAGGTCCCCCGGCTGACTAAACCTATTAGCAGCATAACTAAGGGAGGGTTCAGAAAACACATGATCCCTCCCTAATTGTAGGCTATATCAAAAAGGTAGGTTTTAGCCCTATTCTTAAAAACAGAGATCGAGTCTGAGTCGATATAGGAGGTTATTAGAGGCCTGAGGTCTGAGGCTGGGATCTGGCATTGAGTGACTTCTTGGATAAGGGCTCTCTTGGCAGCATTGTTTGCCTGCTCATTACCTGACACGCCAACATGGCTAGGGATCCAACAGAAGATGATAATGCAATTATGTTTCTCTAAAATCCAAACAATAATGGGGTGATCAGTCTTTAAAAACCCAAGTGCCTGAAGACAGGATCTGGAGTCAGTAAAAAATTAAGGAGCTCTGTTGTTTGGTTCTCTCAATGTGTTCCAATGCTAGAAGCAAAGCACGAGCCTCTGCTGTAAAAACTGAACATTGCTTGGGAATCCGCAAACTATGCTGATTGTGCCCGGTGACGATTGCAGCAGAGACTGAGCCATCTACTTTGGATCCATCTGAGTATATGGAAATATGGTGAGGAAAACGGCATTTTATGTCTCCAAGATCTGCTGCTGGTACACACTTGGGTGACTGTCTTTTTGTTTTGGCTCAGATCCATAATAATATTGGGTTTCCTCAAACTCCATGGTGGAATGGGACAAAACTGTGTCTGTGTTACATTGCTTATATCAGGGTTTAATTTTACCAGGTGAGGTTCTATACGGAGTCCAAAAGGAGTGATGCTCTTAGGTCTGACCTTATACATCTGGAAAAATCGAGGGTGAAAAACTGCGGAGTAGGCTGGATTTCTATGGTCGGCTTTAAGTTTAACCATATACTGGAGAGCCAATTTCAGGAGCCTGTTGTGAAGTGAAGGCTCGTTTGCTTCAACATACAAACTTTTAACAGGAGAGGTTCTGAAAGCCCCCAAGGCAAGCCTTAACCCCTGGTGATGGACAGTTTCCAGGGTCCTGATGTCCGTTTTCCTTGCTGACCATAAACTATGCTCCCATACTCTAACCGAGAGCTTACAGGTGCTCTATAGAGACGCAGCAGCACAGGAGAGTCCGCACCCCATTTAGTTTTTGCCAAAACTTTAATAATATCAAGGGCCTTAAAACATCTGATTCGTAGAAATTTTATATGTGGAATAAAAGACAGGATAAAGGGCAGCCCTGGCGGAGTCCAACTCTCACTGGGAATGACTCCGACCGAGTACTGGCAATACAAACCAAACTCTCACAACGGTCATACAGAGACCGAATAGCTCGTAACAACAAGCCCGATACCCCATACTCCCGAAGCACCCCCCACAAAAAACCACAACGGACGCGGTCAAATGCCTTCTCCAAGTCCACAAAACACATGTAAACTGGTTGGGCAAACTCCCACGAACCCTCAAGAATTTTCGAGAGGGTAACGAGCTGGTCCGATGTGCCACAGCCAGGACGAAAACCACATTGCTCCTCCTGAATCTGAGGTTCGACCAACGGCCGGACTCTCCTCTCCAGTACCTTGGCATAGACCTTTCCAGGGAGGCTGAGGAGGCTGTTCATAATTTTTATGGACAGGACTTCTAGACGCAGCCAGGGAATGGAGGGTGTCAGGCTTGGTGACCACAGGATCTCATCTCTGTTGTTTGCAGATGATGTTGTCCTGTTGGCTTCATCCAGCAATGACCTACAGCTCTTGCTGGGATGGTTTGCCGCTGAGTGTAAAGCGGCTGGGATGAGAATCAGCACCTCCAAATCCGAGTCCATGGTCCTCAGCCGGAAAAAGGTGGATTGTCTTCTCTGGGTTGGGGACAGGCTCCTGCCCCAAGTGGAGGAGATTAAGTATCTTGGGGTCTTGTTCACGAGTGGGGGGAAAATGGAGCGAGAGATTGACAAGACGGATTGGAGCAGCATCTGCAGTGATGCGGACGTTGTACCGGTCTGTTGTGGTGAAGAGGGAGCTTAGTTCTAAGGCAAAGCTGTTGATTTACCAGTCAATCTACGTTCCTACTCTCACCTATGGTCACGAGCTTTGGGTAATGACCGAAAGAACAAGATCGCGGATACAAGCGGCTGAAATGAGCTTTCTCCGTAGGATTGCTGGACTCACCCTCAGAGATAGGGTGAGGAGCTCAGTCATCCGGGAGAGGCTCAGAGTAGAACCGCTGCTCCTCCACATTGAAAGGAGTCAGTTGAGGTGGTATGGGCATCTGATTAGGATGCCTCCTGGACGCCTCCCACTTGAGGTGTTTTGGGCACGTCCCACTGGGAGGAGACCCCGGGGCAGACCCAGGACTCGGTGGAGAGACTATGTCTCCCACCTGGTCTGGGAACGCCTTGGTACCCTCTCTGAAGAGCTGGAGCAGGTGGCTGGGGAGAAGGAAGTCTGGGCTTCTCTGCTTGAACTGCTGCCTCCGTGACCCGGACCTCCGGAAAAGCGGTAGAAGATGGATGGATGGATGGATGGAATAAAAGACAGCTTATTATCAAAAATAAGTCCAAGGAATTTGGTTTCTTTTGCCACCTTGACAGCTTCTCAATCTATGAAAAGCTCAGGATCGAGGTGAAGAGACCGCAACAGGCAAAAGTGCATGCAGACAGTTTTTGTTTTTGAAAGTTTAAAACCATTACTGACTGACCACCTATTAATCTTGTTTATGCACAGCTGTAGTTACTGTTCGATTGTGCTCATGTCTTTCCCCCGTAGCAAATGCAGAGGTCATCTATGTAAAGACTACAAAAGGTATTTGGTCTAAAAGCACCAACTATACTATTAATCTTAATGCTAAAAAGAGTAACCGAGAGGATGCTTCCCTGGGGGACTCCTTGTTCTTGCACATGGGGCTCTGAAAGGGTATCTCCTACTCACACTCTGAAGTGTCTATTGGACAAAAAGTTTGAAATGAAAAAGGGCAAATGTCCCCTAAAACCCATGCCATGTAGGTCTCTTAAAATACCATATTTCCATGTTGTGTCATATGCTTTTTCTAAATCAAAAAATATAGCAACTACATGTTCTTTTCTAATACAACCATCATGTATATAGGCCTCTAATCTGATAAGGTGGTCTAAAGTGCTTTTACCACATCTGAAACCACACTGGTAATCAGTTAAAAGGCCTTCAGACTTGAGCACCCACACAAGGCGATTGTTTACCATTCTTTCCATGGTTTTACAGAGGCAACTTGTCAGAGCTATTGGACAGTGAATGAATGAATGAATGAATTTATTTCGGATAGTACAGTACAGGTTAAAAGAAACTGAATAATATAACAACAAGGTCAAATTAGACAAAGACTCCTCTTATTACACAATTCCACGTAAGTTATCCGAAATGGGTGATGGCTGAAGCCGCATCTTATATTGCCCACCCATATTCCATCCAAGAATTCAAAAGAGAAAAAAGAGAAAACAAGACAAGAGCGATTACAATTCAAAACAAAGCTAAGACAAAATGTGACTGAGAGAAAAAAGAAAACTAAGCTAGGCTAAGTTAAGCGGTTACTATTCAAAAACGAATCTAAGACCAAATGTGACAGAGAGAAAAAAGGAAAAAAAAACAAAAAACTAAGCTACAACACAACACAGGCTGGATATGTCAATCCTTATGTGAGTTTACATGTCGTCTTGTAAATATGTTTGGAGTATTTCTTCCTTTAGTTTTTGTTTAAATTGTCCAAGCGTTGTACATGATTTTAATTCAGGTCCAAAATCGTTCCATAATCTGACTCCTTGCACTGAAATACAGTGTTGCTTGGTGGTTGTTCTCACTGTAGGCTTTTGAAATATACATGTTCCTCTGAGGTGATATTGTTTCTCCCTTGTTTGGAACAACTTTTGGATATTTGCGGGCAGTGATAAATTCTTCACTTTGAACATTATTATTGCGGTTTTAAAGTCAACCAGATCTTTCAACTTGAGAGTTTTTTGTTTAAGAAAAAGTGGGTTTGTTGGTTCCCTGTAAGCTGCTTTGTTTATTATTCTAATAGCTCTCTTTTGAAGCATAAAGAGTGGATATATGTTTGTTTTATATGTATTTCCCCATACTTCATTACAATATGTCATGTATGGGAGTATTAATGAATGATACAAGGTGTATAGTGTGGGTTGATTCAGCAAATATTTCACTCTGTGTAATATTGCAATTGATTTGGATACTTTACCTTTAATATAATTAATATGTGACTTCCAACACAGTTTGTTATTAATTATTACTCCAAGAAATTTAGTTTCAGATACCCTTTCAATCTCTACACCATTTACACTGAGTTTGGGTACTGGGTTGTTGTGATGGTTGTTAAAGACTATAAATTTTGTCTTACTTAAATTGAGCGTTAATTTGTTTGAATCAAACCACAGTTTAAGCTTTCCTAATTCCTTTCCGAGTGTATCCAGAAGTTGTTCCAAATTGTTTCCACTGCATAGCAGATTAGTGTCATCGGCAAACAATATTAAGTCCATTTTTTCTGAAACTTTACATATATCGTTTATATACATATTGAATAATAATGGTCCCAAAACTGAACCCTGTGGGACTCCACAGGTGACCTTCAGTAACTCTGAGTTTTTGTTGCTAATACATACATACTGATATCTATTCTTCAAGTAACTACTTAACCAGGACAGTGCTACCCCTCTAATATCACAATTTTGTAGTTTCTTTAATAATAAATTGTGATCTACTGTATCAAATGCTTTTTTAAGATCTAGGAATACTCCAACTGAATACTCTTTATTTTCAATGGCTGTTGATATTTTTTCTGTAAATTCCATTAGGGCATATGCAGTTGTCCTCTTGTGTCTGAACCCATATTGCTGCTCACACAATAAATCATTCTTCAGTATGAAGTTGTCAATTCTCTCATAGAATATTTTTTCAAGTATCTTGGAAAATTGCGGTAATACTGTAGTGAAATTGGTCTATAGTTTGAGAGTTCCCCTCTGTCGCCCGTCTTGTATATCGGAATTACTTTAGCTATTTTCATTGCATTGGGAAATATACCTGATTGGAGAAACAGGTTACAGATATACGTCAGTGGTTTTACTATGCATTCGATAACAGTTTTGACTAATAGCATGTCAATACCATCACAGTCCGTAGATGTTTTACTTTTGACCGATTTAACAATTTCAATGACCTCTCTTTCGTCTGTGTTCTTTATGAAGATGGAGTCTTTTACAGCAGTGTTATTGCATATTGTATCACCTGTAGGCACCGTAGTGGGTATTTCTCGGGCCAGATTAGGTCCAATGTTAACAAAAAAATTATTAAATTCATCTGCAGGTGAAGCTATATTCACACTCTGAGTCGTTTTATTATTTTTTGTAATATTAGTTGGGTTGCTTGTATTTCTGCTTTTATTTCCAAGGATACTGTTGAGTATTGTCCATGTATTTTTAATATTGTCTTTGTTTTTCTCCAGTTCTTTACTGTATTAGTCTCTTTTACTACATCTTATTATATATGTTAACTTATTTTTGCATGTTTTATACCGCTGCTCTGCTTCTTTTGTCCTTTTCTTTAGGAAGGCTTTATACAATAAATTTTTCTTTTTACACGCCTTTTGTAGTCCTTTGGTTAACCATGGCTTATCGGCAAATTTGTGTTTAAGCTTTTTTTTTTTTACTAATGGGCAGTTTTTTTCATAAAGAGTGGTTACAATGTTTATAAATGTGTCATAGGCTTCATTTACATCTGATACATAGACTTCTGTCCAGTCTTGCTTCAGCAAGTCCTCTTTAAAAGAATTGATTGCATTTGGTGATTTGTATCTGAACGATTTGTCTGAATGATTTTGAAATTTTTTCTGCGTTGGGCCCCGTGTGGCCATGGATAAGTGCAAAGGTTGGCAAGTGGTCACTTATATCATTTATCAATAATCCACTTTCTATTTTCTTATCGATAACATTGACAAACAGGTTGTCAATAAGTGTAGCAGAATGAACTGTGATTCTACTGGGATGTGTTATTGTGGGATATAGACTCATGCTGTACATAGAGTTCATGAACTCTGTAACTACATTTTGTTGATGTGGATTCAGTAAATCAATATTGAAATCTCCACAAATTGCTACCATTTTCTTACTAGTAATATTATTGTACAGCTCGACTAATTTATCTCTGAATGTCTCAATGCAAGTTCCCGGCGTTCTATATATGCAGCTTATGATTAGATTTTTTGTTTTGTCTAGGTCAATCTCAACAGTAACACATTCCAAGATCCCTGGTAGTGCAAAGGACATTTCATTTACAAGCTTACACCTATACAGGTCATCAATATACAGTGCAACACCACCACCCTTTTTTTGAGTTCTGTTAATATAAAACATCTGATATCCCTCTATTGCCATCAGGGGAGCCTGTTCTTCATTAAGCCAGGTTTCAGAGACTGCAATAGCTGTGAATTTTCTGTCTAGCTGTTTTAAATAGTCCTGAATCTGTGGAAAGTTTTTGTTAAGACTTCTGCTATTGAAGTGTATTATTGACAGTTTACCATCTAATTGCACTTGACTTTTGAATTGCTTTTCAGTGTAATATTCACAGTGGTTATGAATATTATTGAAAAAGTGGTTATCAGGATCAATATCATTCTCCATCTCTTGTGGTTTATGTTCAGCATAGTGGCATATTTTCAGAGTTTGAGTTTCCTCACTCTGTGTCAGATGACTTCCTCCAGCTGGGGATAATTGATGTCTACTCGAGTCGGTCATAAGTTTTTGTTTATTTTGCTTATTTTTTTTAAAGTACTTTGGCATGGTGTATCAAAAGAACTATTCTTATTGTGTGTATGAATATGGATTATCATTGACTCATAATTTTTTTAAATCGGTGTTCATCTGTATTTATTTAAGTCAGTAGCATCTCTGATCATTATACTCCTTGCTTGCTCTGGTGTTCCATTTAGTTTAATCCAAATTCTACAATTTCTTGTCCAGGTTGCCTGTATCTTATTTTGTTTTTTCAGCATCCGTGCCTGCCGTGCTAATTCAGCGTTTTTTTTTTGTCAGGTGTTCATTTAGGTAAACTTGAGTTCCCTGTAGCTTTTTGGCCTGCCTCAGTATGTCATTCTTTACCCTTCTGTTCACAAAGCGCATCACAATTGATTTCTTTGTTTTGGGATCTTTCTTCGGTAAAGCATAACAGGCTGAAATTGCATTGGCTTCTACCTTAATGTCTCTATTATTAAGGAACTGAAGCACTTGATTTTCTAAGGAGACTGATTCACTCAAGGGAGCATCTTCACCATTCAGTCCTGTTGCGGCATGGGCGTATGACTGATATCTGATGTCTAGTCCACTTATAACTAGGTCATCAATACGAGAACCTTGTTCGAGATCCTCGATGCATTGCTCCAAAAGACACCCGCGTTGCTCCAGGTCCATAATTTTTTTGTCTTTTTCTTGAATTATTGATTGTAGGGCTTGTACATCTTCTATTAGGCCTATTATTTTGACCTGCTGGCTAGTCAATTTGGCCAATTCTTCTGACATAAAGTTCAGAGATTTTTTGATTTCTTCCATTTCAGTAGTTGACAGTAGTTGTTGTTATCAGTATGATCTTTCCCGGGTTTTGGAACAGGTGTAACTACTGCTTCTTTCCAGCTTTCAGGAATACTGCCTGATTTCCAGATGATGTTGAAAACCATCAAGAGAATGGATAGTGCACTGGAGGGGTAAATGTCTTAAAAACTGATAATGAATTTTATCTGGTCCCACAGCAGTGTAATGAGAGTTCCTTATGAGAACAAAAGTTCTTCCATAGTGAAATCTTGGTTGTATGGTTCTGAGTTATCTGAAGAAAAGTTTATTTCTTTTTGTTCTTCTTGTGCTTGTAAGATAAGATAAGATAAGCCTTTATTAGTCCCACAATGGGGAAATTCCAGGATGATTTGGAACTCAGGACGATGGTTTCCAATAGATGAATTCTTCTCAAACGATTTTGCTAGTTGATTAGCCATTTCATATTTTGTCGTCAGCAGATTACCCTGATGATTAATATGCTGTATTTGAAGTCCATTCTCCTGACCCTTCATCTTTCTAATTAAATCCCAGATCTTTTTGGTAGATGTGTTGGATGTGAGGCTTGATACAAATTCCCTCCAGCTCTGTCTCTTTGCTTCATTGAGGATCCTGCGCGCTTTAGCTCGACAGATTTTAAATCTGGTCAAGTTTTCTGTTGTTGGATGTTTATTGAACACCCTCTTTGCTTTTTTCCTTGCCTCAATGGCCTTTTTGCAGTCATCATTGAACCATGGGTTGGACCTATGATGTGGCTTTGCTGATGTTTTTGGACCAGTCTTATCTGCAATTGTAATTAAGGTTTGAGCAAAGCTCTGAACATAGTGACAGTGTGGTTGAGGTTTTTGGCTGAATTTCTCTTTGCACAGAGAAACAAAGGAAGACCAGCTTGCTTTTTTGAGTTGCCATCGCGGAGTTCTTGGTTGCACATCCACTTCTGTAGACATCAATATTAGTGGAAAGTGGTCACTTCCACAAAGATCATCCAGGACCCGCCACAAGAATTCCAGCACTAGCTCAGGATCACATATAGATAGGTCAATTGCAGTATAGGTTCCATGTCCTGGGTGGAGGTATGTGTGAGACCCATCGTTCCAAAGACATAGATCATTTTTAGCAATAAAATCCCCCAGTATCTTGCCTTTTGCATTTGAGCAAATTCCTCCCCACAGAGGATTATGACCATTAAAATCACCCATAAGGATGTATGGGGATGGCAACTGATTATGAAGGGCATCAAGATTTTTCCGGTGTCACAATCATATCTGGTGGTATATAGACAGAGCATAAGGTTATTGCTTTATGCAAAGTTAGACAAACTGCCACTACTTGTAAGTTGGAGATTAAAGCCAAGTGGCTGTGAATTAGGTCATTCCTTACTAAAACTGTTGAACCACCAGATGGACGATGCACATTTGGACCATATGTATTATACATAGTATAATGTTTCAGAGCCATGGGGTTGGCTGATAGCAAAAGAGTTTCTTGAAGGCAAAAAGCAAGGGGATTAAAATTAGCAGCTAAAAGCTGCACTTCAGAGAAATTGGCCTTAAAGCCACGACAGTTCCACTGGATAATGTGGCTACCCACCATCAGGTAGGCAAAACAAAAGCACGCTCCTTATGCTTGCTTTTGGGGGAGGGGCTGCGACTACGGCAAGTCGTGACTTCAGACATTTCTGCATCTTCTGGATTCCCATTCTTTTGCAATTTATCTTCTTGGCTTGATTTTGCCTGAGTAGAGGAGCTGGATTTTTTCTTTTCTTTTGATGACTGGTTTTGTTCTGCGGACTTGCTTAGACTTTGACTTAAGGGTTGATTTATTGTAGTCAGGCTTTGAGTGCTCGTTTTACTTTTAACTGGGACTCCGGAATTTTTAATACTACTTAATAATGAGGGCTTATCTTTAGTTAACCAGGTCAGATCTGTCTGGCACTCAGCAGGCTGCATCTTAGGTTTCACAACAGAGGAGAAAGTTTGCTGGAATTTGTACTTTGGGAAACCTTCTACCAGCTTACATGACTCAGGGTAGCTAATTTTCTTAGTACATTTGACAGTTTGAATTTCTTTTTCCTTGATCCAACAAGGATATTCCTTCGATGATGCTGCATGACTGCCTAAACAGTTACTACATTTGGGAGGTGTTGTGCAGGCCAACTCATGCCTTTCCTCTCCACATTTGCAGCAGACTGGTTTATTCCTACATCCTGAAGAGCCATGGCCAAACTTTTGGCAGTTAAAACATCTCAGCGGGTTTGGAACAAAGGTATCAACAGTTACACTCAGATATCCTATTTGGATTCTTTCTGGGAGCTGATGCCAGCTGAACGTCAGAATGTACGGTAAGTGCCAGTTTTTACTGTTCTGTCATCTTTTTTAATGATTATCCTCTTCACATGCGTTACTCCTTGTTGTTGCAGTTCTGAGGCTATTTCATCCTCTTCCATATCATGGAGTTCTCTAGTATGAATTACTCCTTTGCAGCTTTTTATTGAAGGGTGAGGAAAAGCCCTCATTGGAACACCAGCCAGCACATTACACCGCAACAAATTTTCAGAATGGGATTTCTTTAAGCATTCAACTAAAATCTGGCCAGACCTCAGTTTTTTAACATCCTTAACTGACCCTGCAATACCTGAAATTCCTTTCTGTACAGCAAAAAGGGACAGCTTAGAAAGAGGCATATCTGATGAGAACAACTCTAAAACAATAAGCCTCGGCCAATTATCACCATTTGAAAGAGCCATCCTGCTAATTCCTGGGTCATCCACATCATCTTCCCAACATTCGTTTTTTTTTTTTTTAGGGGTTTGTTTAGTAGCCATATTTTATAGAGTATGATTCATCATCCCTGCTCCCCACACTCCTCGGAGCCCTACAAGGGGATGCACAGAGCCACGGACTTCCTGCAGGTTATGCAGGGATACAGGTATGGTATACTCGAGCAATAAAGCACAAAAGTGCAAATTACTTGACTGACCCTCCGCCATAGGCTTCTGGGATTAGGAGGTGTTATACTGACAAAAGACATCCCAGAGTAGACCTTGACAAGCCGACTGATTGGACCGGGCCCTTCCAACCTCCCATCTAAGTGAAGCAGGAACCAAAGCACTGTGCTGGACTTGTGAGAGCCGCAGCAAGACACATTCCTCAAGAACCAGGATCTTTTCTTCCACTGACACGGGTCGCAACTCACGGCAAACAAGTTGCCCCATTTGTCACCTCATATGATCAGCAAGGGGGTGCTCAGAACCACTTTAACCCTGGGTCCCCTTAGGGGATTATAACACACAAAGTTGTTGGAGAGTTTTACCGTAACCCTGGTAAGGGAGGCTAACAGGTACTAGCCCTTGCCCAAGGGACACCTGGGAGTATCAGCGAGGGTTAAGAGGCACTCCATCATCCTCCTACTCCAACAGACCCCCTCACCCGGATGCAGTTTAACGTCATACCCAGCATGGCACCTCCCTGACTAAGGCCGTTCTTCCCCGATCACTCAGTTTGGATGGCCAGCCAGCTCTAGGAAGAGTCCTGGTGGTTCTGAACTTCTTCTGTTTATGGATGATGGAGGCCGCTGTGCTCATGGGGCCTTCAAAGCAGCAGAAATTTCTCTGCACCCTTCCCCAGATTTGTGCCTTGAGACAATCCTCAAACCCGCCTTTGTTCTGGCTGATGACCACGTGCAGCTGGTGAGGCCCCCCCGCCGTGGCAGACCACCGAGAAGGCATGCTCCAGAACCCCCCCAGAGACACAGCAGAAGTAACAAAGCCGGTTTACAGCAGATTCGGCAGAAGGTTGAGACCTAAGCGTCTGGCAGATTGATTTCTATTATGTGGAATGTTTTTATGCCTTGCATGTTTTGCCCTTTAATAGACGTTGGGGGGGGGGGGGTGATGTGGCACATATGTTGGGCTCATATTTCCCACAAGATATGACTGAATGTTTATTGGAGGCTTCACGTCTCGAAGGACAAAAGGCCTGCAGCTGCAGAGGATGACGAGGAGGTGTGAGATCGGGCCTTTGTCTCGGAGAAGATGCCCCAGAGAGATTTCCGGTTCATCAATGAATAAGAGACAATGGTGAAAGTTCAAAGGGTTGCATTGTGGCTGGGATTAAGTACTATGTGACTGTATGTTTGATTATGCACCATGTGACTTGAGTTCCAATGCCGGAAAGGTATAAAAAGGTGATGTGATATAGTTCTTTCTCTTCTTCCTGCTTTGAGAATGCTAGAGTATGTGTTCTGTCAAAGCTGAATCTGAGAAATAAAACTCAGCCTCATCATTGAACGCATCTTCTACACTGCACGGTGGCGCAGTTGTTAGCACCGCGGCAGCACAGTTTACCCTCGGCCGGGGGATCACGGGGATCATGAGATCGTGGGTTCGATCCCTGCCCCCGGCCAACAGTGATCTGTGTGGAGTTTGCATGTTCTCCCCGTGTTTGCGTGGGTTTACTCCGGGATTTCTCCGGTTTCCTCCCACATGCCAAAACATGCAGGTTAGGGAGTTAAGGGGCGCTTGCGCACGCAGCGACCGGCAGCTGGTGGCTTGTCACCGGACTGCAAAACAAATCTACCTACGGGTACAAAATAAGTCCAAAAAAAAAAAAAAAAAATCCTGTCTTGGAGGTCTACAGACAATTCCTTTGACTTCATGCTTGGTCTGTACTCTGACATGCACTGTCAACTGTGGGACCTTAACAGACAGGTGTGTGCCTTTCCAAATCATGTCCAATCAACTGAATTTACCACAGGTGGACTCCAATAAAGCTGTAGAAACATCTCAAGGATGATCAACGGAAACAGGATGCACCTGAGCTCAATTTTGAGCTTCATGGCAAAGGCTGGGAATACTTATGTACATGCGATTTCTTAGTTTTTTATTTTTAATAAATTAGCAAAAATCTAAAACCCTCCCGGGTGTGGGGCGGATGCTCTACCAACTGAGCCACCACTCCGGAAAAGTAAGCTGCTTTTAAACAATAAATGCTACGGCTCCTCACTAGGGAGTATTTACAGTAACAAGTTTCAAACTGAAAGGCAAATCTATATAAGAAATGGCAAATTTACAACAGAAAAACTCACTAATTTAGAAAAAATTCCAGTACAACTAAAAAGTTATAAATTTTTAAATAAAATGATGCAAATTTATCAGTAGACGCTTGAACATCTAATACCAAAATAAAATGGATTTGCAAAAAATGGCCAATTTAAACCAGAAATGTAGCATATTTATTAGTAAAACTATTTTTTACTTGGATCATTTTCTTCAAATAGACCTACTATTTTAACCTTGCTTTTGATAAGTTTCCTATTCTCATCATCATAGCAGTCTGTCGTGGGCGACAATGACTGTTTCATTTAGGTCTGATCAGATTCCTCCACACAGCTCTGTCCTTAGCGTTCCGCTGCCAGGAACTTCTGTCTATATCCAACTTCTTCAAGTTTCTTTTTACAGTGTCTTTAAATCTGAGCTGTGGTCTACCCTGATTGTGTTTGCCCTCGCATAACTCTGAGTAGAGTAACTGCCGAGGGAGACGCTGGTGGTCCATCCTCTCAACATGTCCTAGCCATCTCAGGTTCATCTGCATTAGCATGTCATCCATTGATTGTAGACCAGCTCGTTTCAGCACTTCTATGTTGGTTATCTTGTCCTTCCATGAGATGTTTATTATGGCTCGAAGGTGTCTCATCATGTACGCGTGGAAATTCTTTATCTGCACTCTGTAGACAGTCCAAGTTTCAGCACCATACAATAGAGTAGCCAGTACTGTCGCTCTGTACACTTTGCATTTCACACGGAGAGACACATGTCGATTGTTCCACAGTCTCTCCCTCAAGTTTTCAAACACAGCACTCGCTCTTCCCATTCTGAGAGATAGTTCATCCTCCAGCCTAGTGTTCTCTGAAACAGTACTCCCTAGATACTTGAAAGTCTTGCACTTGAATAGAGGCTCTGTACCAATGCTGATTTCTTCTGGTAGTGATGATGATAACTGGAACTTTGGTGGTTGATAAAGGCACTCTGTCTTCTTGATGTTGATTTGGAGGCTGAATTGGCTAGCTGCTCTTGCACAATTCTCCACTAAAGACTGCATATCTTCCGCACTGTGTGCAACTAGAGCACTGTCGTCGGCAAAGAGCATTTCTCTTACTACTTTTATCGATGTCTTACTCTTGGCTTTAAACTGTGCCACATTGACCAAGTCTGCTTCTTTCCTTGTTTGAATGTATACTCCTTCTTAAGTGTCTTTGAAGGCCACCTCAAGCATGGCTGACAGATATAGCGAGAACAGTGTTGGCGCCAGGACACACCCTTGTTTCACCCCGTTGCTTACTGAAAAGTCTTTAGATACTGAACCACTCATTGCCACGTTTGCTTGCATACGAGTATGGAGTGCCTCAATCAGGCTGACAAACTTCTCTGTACAGCCATGTTTCTTGAGTACTTGCCAAAGTCCTTTTCGCAAAACAGTATTGAAGGCTTTACTGAAGTCTATGAAGACTACATAAAGCGGCATGTTCTGTTCGATACACTTTTCTTGAATGTTTCAAGCAGAAAATTATGTCCATTGTGCTTCTTCCACTTCTAAAGTTGCACTGGGTTTCTGGTAATACACTCTGCAAGATGTGTTCATTGAGTCTGTTCAGTAGTACACGTGAGAGAATCTTACCAACAGTGGCTAGCAGTGATATACCTAGGTAATTTCCACAATCTTTCCTGTCACCTTTCTTGAACAAAGGCACAATACTTACATCCTTCCAGTCTTGAGGTACTTTCTGGGCATCCCATATCTCTTGGATGAGCTTGTGCAGGCAGTTGGTCAGCTGAACACCACCAAATTTCCACACTTCTGCTGGAATTCCATCCCTTCCTGGAGCTTTACCATCCTGTGTTGTCCTGATGGCTGCCATTAAGTTCATCAAGATTTGGTGGTTCATCCAGACTTGATACAGCTGGTCGCTGCACTAGAGCTTCTTTGGCCTCTTCAGTGAGATCTCCAGGGTTGTTTAGTAGTTGGTCAAAGTGGTCTGCAAATCTGTCCAGGATCGTGTCTTTCTCCTGCAAAACCGTTTCACCATCCGTAGCCTTTAGTTGGATCAATCATCTTGGTTTAGGACCGTAGATTTCTCTCAAACCTGTGAAGAATGTTTTCATGTCCTTCCTGTCTGCTGCAGTTTGAAGTTCCTCCGATTTTTCATCCCACCAGTTGGACTTCATCTCTCTGGTGTACTTCTGTAGCTCACTCTGGGCCTGTGAGTATTTCTTGCTCTTTTTCGACCTTGTGTTACACTGTAGATTTTCCTGCCTAGCTGTATTCCTCGCTTCTAATAGTTTCTTCAGATGTTCATCATGCTCATCAAACCAATCTTGAGGTTTCCTCTCAGGGTGGCCTAAAACATCACTCGCAGTCTGATACACCGTATCCTTCAGTGTTGCCCATTTCTCTTCTATGTCATTCTCTCAGTTGTTGCCGTCCCAGTCTTTCAAGTTTTCATCCATTTCCTGTGTAAGTTCTTCCTGCTTCTTTTGGCTTTTCAGTGCACTAGTGTTTAGCTTCCGTGGTGGCTTCTCAACCATCCAGCAGTGCTGTTTTCGTCTGCAAATCCTTAATCTAGATCTCAACATAACATTATCAGTACCACAGTCCGCACCTCCCATTGCTCTGGTGTCCAATACATCCCTTATGTCTCTCTGCTTTACTATGATGTAGTCTAACAAGTGCCAGTGCTTGGATCTTGGGTGCATCCATGTCTTCTTGTGTGAATCCTTGTGCTTAAATAGGGTGTTGGTTATCACAAGGTTGTACTCTGAGCATAGTGCAAGCAGAAGTTCTCCATTAGCATTGCACTTGCCTACTCCATGACTGCCTAGCACTCCTTTCCATTTCTCAGTGTCCGAACCAACTCTGGCATTAAAATCTCCAACGAGTATCAGCCTGTCATCAGTCGGTACACGCCTGACAGTCTCACATAAATCACTGTAGAACTCTTCCTTCACTTACTCTGTGTTGGTCATTGTTGGGGCATATACACTGATGAGTGTGGCATACATCTTCCGCTGTAGTGGGAGTCTCAGTCATTATCCTGTTGTTGACTGGCACCAATTCCTCATCAAGCATTGCTGCTGTCTCCTTTCTAATTGCAAAGCCCACTCCTGCTTCTCTCCTTTCTTGAGTTGATTGCCCACTCCAAAAGAAGATGTACCCATGGTCTTCCAAGCTGTCCAGGCAATTTTTTTTCCACTAAGTGCAGCTATGTCTACATTGTACCTGTTCATTTCCAGGGCCACAAGCGCAGTCTGTCTTTCTGGGTACTGTGATGTTGTTCTGTCCAACAGAGTGCATACATTCCATTCTGCTACACACAAGGCTGCTGTTTTCCTCTACTTTTGTCTTCCTGCTCCTAGCTTACTTTTCGCTGCCTGTCGGGAGTGTGAACAGATCAGCGCGGACCTTGTTAGCCCAGGCGACGTCCAAGCTGGAATGAGTTGCTTTCTGACTGACCATTTCATGAAACTGCTTGCAAAGTATGTGAGTACTGCTAGCTTTTGCTGGACTAGCGGCACATTCTTGGCAGATAAAGGTATTATCAGTGGCAAGGACAAGCCAAGACAAACTGACTCCAGTATCTGTTGCAGTGACTGACCAGATGATAGTTTTGTTCATCTCTGCTCTGTGTAGTCCATGTCACGATGCACCGCCTGGCACAGCCCACCACAGACCTTGCAACAGATGTGTTTATCTGCCAGGATGTCCAGTCTCACCCCGTGTAACTGGGAGTGGTCCACCACAGACCTGTGGCAGATATTGTTTTTAGTTCTGCCAGGATGCCCTGTTTCACCCTCCATGCCCTCGGAAGGGCGGGGATGCCAGTTGAGTCGCTGGTGGCCCAACCCATGAGACAGGTAGTACCGGTTTTCATGGTTATTCGGTAGCAAGCAAGCCAATGCCTGACCTGACAAAAAAACTATTCTAATTGTCTTAATTTATGATTTTAAACATATTTTATGTTACAATTACTTACTGTGAATTACTCATACTTAAGAATATATGTCTGATTGGCTGTATTTAAGTGTTCTAATTTTTCTAGTCATCTTAACTCGAGAAAAAGACTCGACTCGAGTCTTTTTATCAGCAAATTATCTTCTTTTTTATCAGTGACCGTTTTTGTTTTTTTTGTTTTTTTTAGTCATCCTGTCCAAACTCCAACATTTCCTCATGGGGAGCCCTCCCACGGGGAATTATGCCCATTTTCTGGCTGCAGGGTGCTGGCCTGTGATTGCTCTGGTCTACCTGGTTCAGGTGATCGTACACTGCGACACCACATCTGCAGTGTTGACCCCTCGGGTTGGACTTAGGCGGTTTGAGGTGGTGGTGGTCCTGTAGCCGTAGACTTGGCACTTTCCCCGTTGGTGATGGCTCCCTAGTGATGGTGCTTCCACACTTGGATCCTCGGTGCCCAGCCATAAGCCTTAAGTTTTACACTGACGAAAATTTCTTAGTGTGTGTGTGTGTGGGGGGGGGGGGGGCGGGAAGACTGTGTTTTATTTCAATGTGTGAAGCACTTTGTGTTGCATCTTTTTGTATGACAAGTGCTATATAAATAAAGCTCTGATTTGATTCTAATATTTTAAAAACATTTTTCTTCATCATCATATTTCCTTTTCTTCTTGGCTTTTTTGTTAATTACTGTCTGGAATTTCTCTTTGCTCAACATTTTGATGGAGTTTTAAAAATTAGGTTGTGGTGGACACTAGACACAGGGGGTGGACATCCTCTCACACCCATCAGGGCAGGAGGAAAGGCAGGACAATGGACAAACGGACAAAGAGCCCCGGGGGGCAATCAGACTGGACTGTTAAGTTAAGCGCCCCCCCCGAGGAAGGAAAGAATACGGGAGTCACAGAGACCAGAAGCAGCGGTCAAAGCCACGCCAGTTGATGTTATGTTAATGATGTGTATTGACTGACAGAAGAAATACTAATGTGCCACACATTCTCTTTGTCTGTGCAACAGGTATAAAGAGCTATGTACAGAGACCTTAGCAGCACAGTAGCTCACATTAGCTATGAAGCGTGTTTGCAGTATGATGGAGAAAATAAAGCCTTGTCTCATTCCAGCTCGTTGCCTCTCGCCCATTCCTTTTTCCCCACATTGGTGACCCTTGACGTGCTATGGAGCATCTCGACCTTTCACCATGCTGTGGAATCAAGATCGCCATGCTTCGCCTGCATTCCTTTTCTCCACAGTGGTGACCTGATGTGAAATGGACTATCTCTCCCTTTCGCCATGCTGTGGACTGTACTTGGACAGTCTGTACTGTACTGGACTGTACTTGGACACACCCATAAATGTGTTCTGCACCTTAGACAATAGACTGTTGATTAGACTGTCGTGATATGGCCCAGAGATTTGGAAATTTTTCACCGTCTTTGAATTTTCTTTGTTTTGGAGTTTTGTTTTGCTGTGATGCTCTTCCTCCACACTGGAGCACACTCGCCTGTTCCTCTCTCCACACTGGCTACCTGAAGCCCCGAGAAAGCGGCAGCACTGGGACCGAGACGCACCATGATCGGCGAGACGAGCAAACTGACAGAACAGCCTGGAAGGAGAAGATCTGTGTTGTCTGCGTGGTTTCAGTCAAGCTCCCCTAGAAGCCCCGTGCGCACACCGCAGAATTACAAGGAGCGTCCTCTACAGCTACGTGGCCACTGTGCCAGAGCACGTGTCACGCACCAGGGACAAACATGGCTCGAAGAACTGATTGATAAAGGTCCTCGGCCGCAGCACATTCCCGGGGAATGCATCCTTGGAGAATTGGGCCGATCCCCTTCCCCAGATCCTTGCAGGATGGAGCGCCGCACCGAGGAGGAGCCGATTGAACTTAATTTTTTTTTCACAGCCGCTGCGGCTCACCAGAAGGTTTACCGGACAAGTCCCTTGCCCATGACTGATCTGCATGCAATTTCTGCGCGGCCCAGACGCTTTTGACGTCCCAGGCCGGCACTCCATTGTTTTCCACACCTTCCCCTCGTCCTCCACATCATTCTTCCCACAACTCCGTCCCTAAAGCCTGACGATTTACAGTTTTATTCAATCAGGCACAACGCGCACTGGACCCCGTGCGCCCACGAACCACGGCCGTTCTACGTGTTGGAACTTTGAGCAGAGCAGAAAGTGCTTTTCACCCCGCCCCCTTTCCCCCTACGGACTGACATGCCCTCCGACACTCCTCACCAGCAGGACAGTTCAACCGGAGCGGCAACCCCCCGCTGCAGATGCCACGGGCGCCAACTTGAGTCCAAAGGACCGGGGGGGCTACAGCCCCTTCTGGGTGTTCGGGGGGCGGGGAATAGGAGCTATGACGCGTGTTTGCAATATGATGGCGAAAATAAAGCCTCGTCTCATTCCACCTCGTTGCCTCTCACCCATTCCTTTTTCCCCACAAGGACATGATATCATTTTATCAGTAATTTTAATTCTAATATGATAAAACACTGAACAGCTTTTATTTTCATCTGCATTTTCAGTTTTAATTGTGAAACTTTTGACTTTGAAGAAAATACCCCCCCCCCCCTTCCCCAAGGTTTACATGTAAATCTGGCCCTCGAGAACTGAGGAAAAAAAAATTTGTGGTCCTCACTACCACCAAAGTTGCCCATCCCTGCTGTAATATAACAAAATGTTGAAAAAGTGAAGCGCTGTGAATACTTACTAGATGCGCTGTCGTACACTGGCAAACGTGAACAGTCGTGTATTATAAATACACTTTAATTTTACTTAAATACGGTCAGCTGTCATAAAGGGACTGTGTGACTGACCAGCAGTCACTTAACTTTAGAGCTAGTGGCTTACAGACTATTGATAAGTAAACCTATTCCATAAGATTTGGGTTTACTTTGAGATCTTTGGCAGATTTCTATAGATAAGGATTGATTTACTCCTGAGAAAAGTGCAGGCACAAAAGTATTTACAGCGATAAAACAGGAAGAGGACAACTGTTGTGAATCAAATATACAGTCTATTCTCTGAAATGAATGGAAACAGGAGCTGCTGCTGTGATTGCATCAATGAAGAGAAAAAGACCCTACATGGTGGGATGTCAAGGGGAAGAAGAAGCCAACTCTATTGTCATTCAGTCCATACAGCCAATCATGTACAGTAGAATGAAATTACGTTTCCCCTATCTACAATGTTCATCACATCTATAATCAGAGGGGTCACTGCCATGCAAGGTGCTGCCACAAACAACTTCTCCTTCCCCCATTCTATTACCCTGAGCACCAAGCTAGAAGGCAGAAAGTACCATTTTTATATGGTCTTTGGTATAACCTGGCTGGAACTTGAATCTCCAACCTCCCCAGTTGTGGGGAGGATGCTCTATCAACTAGGCCACCAGTCCAGTGGCTGCTTATAAAAGTTGCAGTGGCTCAGATTATAAAAGCTTGCTCTTTTTATTCAACTCAGGGCTCTTTTTTTCTCTCTCACTGAGCAGGGAGGTCATTGACATCCGTGACTAGCCAAGGTAGTCAAGTTAATATGTTTGGTTTGCATCCTTATACAACATACAGTTGTGTGATAAAGTGTTTGCCCCCTTCCTGATTTCTCATTTTTTTTGTATGTTTGTCACACTTAAATGTTTCAGATCATCAAACAAATTTAAATATTAAACAAAGATAACACAACTAAACACAAAATGCAGTTTTTAAAGGAAGGTGTTTATTATTGAGGAAAAAAAATCTAAACCTACATGGCCCTGTGTGAAAAAGTGATTGCCTCCTAAACCTAATAACTAGTTGGGTCACCCTTAGCAGCAACAACTGCAATCAAGTGTTTGCGATAACTGGCAATGAATCTTTTACAGCACTGTGGAGGAATTTTGGTCCACTCATCACTGCAGAATTGTTGTAATTCAGCTACACTGGAGGGTTTTCCAGCATGAACCACCTTTTAAAGGTCATGCCACAGCATCTCAACTGCATTCAGGTCAGGACTTTGACTAGGCCACTCCAAAGTCTTCATTTTGTTTTTCTTAAGCTATTCGGAGGTGGACTTGCTGGTGTGTTTTGGATCATTGTCCTGCTGCAGAACTCACGTGCGCTTCAGCTTGAGGTCACGAACAGATGGCCGGACATTCTCCTTCAAGATTTTTTGGTAGACAGCATTTACCACAGCAAGTCTTCCAGGTCCTGAAGCAGCAAAACAGCCCCACACCATCACACTACCACCACCATACTTCACTGTTGGTGTGATGTTCCTTTTCTGAAATGCTGTGTTACTTTTACACCGGATGTAAAGGGACACACACCTTTCAAAAAGTTCAACTTTTGTCTCGTTAGTCCATAGAATATTTTCCCAAAAGTCTTGGGGATCATCAAGATGTTTTCTGGCAAAACTGAGATGAGCCTTTATGTTCTTTTTGCTCAGCAGTGGTTTTTGTCTTGGAACTCTGTCATGCAGGACATTTTTGCCCAGTTCTTTCTCATGGTGGAGTCATGAACACTGACCTTAACTGAGGCAAATGAGGCCTGCAATTCTTCGGATGTTGTTGTGGTGTCTTTTGAGATCTCTTGGATGAGTTGTCGCCGCACTCTTGGGGTAATTTTGGCCGGCCAGCCACTCCTGGGACGGTTCACCACTGTTCCATGGTTTCGCCATTTGTGGATAATGGCTCTCACTGTGGTTCACCGGAGTCCTAAAGCTTTAGAAATGGCTTTGTAACCTTTTCCAGACTGATAGAGCTCTATTACTTTGTTTCTCATTTGTTCCTGAATTTCTCTGGATGGCAGCATGATGTCTAGCTTTTGAGGATCTTTTGGTCTACTTCACTTTGTCAGGCAGGTCCTATTTAAGTGATTCTTTGATTGAGAACAGGTGTGGCAGTGATCAGGCCTGGGTGTGGCTCGAGAAATTGAACTCAGCTTTCCAAAGATGTGATAAACCACTGTTAATTTATGTTTTAACAGGGGAGCAATCACTTTTTCACACAGTACCATGTAAGTTTGGATTTTCTTTCCCTTAATAATAAACACCTTAATTTAAAAACTGCATTTTGCGTGTACTTGTCTTATCTTTGTCTAATATTTAAATTTGATGATCTCAAACATTCAACTGTGACAAACATACAAAAAAATGAGAAATGAAGAAGTGGGCAAACACTTTTTCACGCCACTGTAACTTGCGCATGCATGCCAGCACTACTATACACTTCAAGCATTATTGCTATTACTTGGATTTTTAACAAAATGTTTGGGCAAATTCAGCATTATTTTGGCATCATCTATTCTGGTGCCATCTCTAAGCCAGGCTGGTAACAAGGACTCATCCAGGATTCAAACCTGGGAACTCTTGCACCACAAAAAAAAAAAAAAAAAAAAAATTCTAATATTCTAAAAGATCAAAAACAATGTTTACGTTTATAGTATCACTAATGTAGCCTTTCAAGACAGGTGGACCACTCTGGCATACCTGGACAATATACAAGGATTTTTATTTACAGTATCTCAAGTGGGAAGTTAACATTTTACAATACGTCCATGTTAAAGTGGAGCTCTGGGTCATATCAATCTCAGTACAGTGATAGAGTATCCTTAAGCTGGATTTATGCACACGCATCATGTTGACGCCAATACAGACGTCTGTCACAGAAGCAATCATCAGCAATTTTTTCTTGCATGTTGGGTGAAATGCGTTGTTCCATTACCAAAACGTGTTTCAGCTGATGTATGTAGTGATTTATGTTCGTTGTGTGTTTCTGTTTATTATTATATGAAATAGCGACAGACAAGAACAGATTGTGATGGAGTTGGAGCTAAATGTGAAGAAAAAGCAACTTTTAATATGATCATTGCACAGTTAAAAAGAGAAGTTGAAGAAAACACTGCATGTGACCACTGCCACTACCGTTAATTTGACAATTTGCATAATTACTGGGGTAATGACAAGCCACAAAATGCTCTGTATGTGCTTCCTCGATATTCTTTTGAAGTTGAACCGTTGTTTTAACAGACTCACCTTCAAAGTTGTGCCGCTGTGAACAGGCAGAGTGAAGCAACAGCGAAAACCATGAAATGTGAAGGAGGAGACAAAGCGGACAATCTGTGTAATTACTGGGGTTATGATGAGCCACAAAATGCTCTGTATGTGCTTACTTCCTCAATATTCTTTTGAATTTGGACCACTGTTTATCCAACTCACTTTGGAAGTTGTGCCGCCGTGAACAGCAGCGCAAAGCAGCGGCAAGAACCAGGAAATGTGAAAGAGAAGACAAGGCTGACCAATCCCAGCTCTTGTAGCCTGCGGCGCTGATATGCACCTCCCCTTCTCTGGAGAGGTGCACGTCGGGCGACGTAATAGGAACGCATGTCGACGCTGCGTTGACACCATCACAGCTGCGTCGTGTCGATGTGGGTGCATAACTTGCGCTTTAAGACCCTTTAAGTTTATGATGAGTATGGAAAAATGTTTTTAATATCGCTGCTAATTTTTTATTATTTAACCTTTATTTATACAAGGAAGGTCCATTGTGAGGGAACCTTTTTTCAAGGACACCCTGTTCACACTCACAGTTACACATTCACACCTAGAAGCTGCCCAGTACAACCACAGACTGACCTGTGGCCATTGAGCAGCTCCACTGGAGCAGTCGGGGTTAAGGGCCTTGCTCAAGGGCACCACAGTGGGGTTAAGTAGGGTGATGCAAACACTGCTGTTATCTGGACCACCCAGATCTGATCCTGCCAGTCAAGGGATTGAACCAACGACCCTCCAGACACAAGTCCACATCCCTAACCATTAGGCCACCACTGTCCCAATAAAAACCAATGCAATGCATTCCGAGAAATAATCTTAGTCAATTTTTTTACAAATAAATGTTTACCTACACTGTTTATCAAGCAAAATAAAATTGAATGTTTACATGAGCTAAAACAGGACTGTTTGTGTATGTGTTGTTTTACCCATGGCCACCACGAGCAGCGAACATCTCATGAAAGGGAAACTGCCGGTGGAGATCTTTCTCTATGATGTCCAGCCATTTAGACTCTCCTTGCTCTCTCTCCAGCTCCTGCAGCAGGAAAAAAAAAGATTTATTTAACTTTACCAACCTATGAATCTTAATATCAATGTGGAAAATGCATTAATGTGGAAGTAAACAAGAATTTAAACAAGACCCCCAAGTTCAGCCTCATGAACACAGTACGGTCACCCAGAACCTTTTCTTTTCTCTGTATATGTGTGACCCATGCTGGCAAAATGAGTCGAAATGAGGAAATTTTCAAAACCGAGGTCACGTTATTTTCATACTGTGTATTGAAAGACCTTCAAAATGATATTTAATTTGTAGGAATTGGGCAAAAACTGACCAGCAACAAGCCGATTTTGTTTATATTTTGGCTGGTTTGAAAACTTGTGTTTGATCGGTCCTGAGTTACGCCTTCCGCAAAAATGTGTATTTTTAGAAAGTAGGCGTTCCAAGCTTTACAATGATACCAGGCACTGACGGGGGTTTTCCCGAGACTTGCCGCCAGCAAACAAAGAAAGAATCATGATTCTTTTACGATGACTTCACGTGCCTGGAGCTCGTGATTACCCGGTGCGCATTCTGACTCATTTTGCCAGCACAGGTCACATGTACAGCTGAAACGAGCCTAGGCCTGCTCAAAGCACTCATACCTTGAACACAACCTGGATGCAGATGCACCCGAGGATGATTGTACATGAGTTTGGTGAGGATTTGGGCAGATGCCTAGGAGGAGTAGCAGCCAGTGTTTCCCCTACCATTATATTGAAGGGACCGCCCCACTCCTGCCCTCGACAGTCCATGTAAGCACACACAGACTCGCACAGTACATTTTAGCTCAGAGGAGAGAAAAAAAGACTAGTGGACTAGGACTATGCAAAAAAACATACCCTACTGAAGATGTCATCCAAATAAAAACAGCAACAAAAACAGCTGTGGCAATGTTACCTAAACGAAGCACAAATATTTTTATATGGAAAAAGTAAGTGATACTCAAAGCAGCAATCTAACGGTTAACAGTGTTATGGTAAACCATTATCAAACACCTAAGACTTTTCGAGTTTTAATTTGTAGCTCACCAGTCAGTCCACTGAAAAACTCAGGCGATGGCTTAAATACCCAATGACATTTCAAGTCACTGCGTTGGGGACACTCAAAACCACAAATTCCTTCTTGTGAGCTATCCCTCACCCTCTCCTGTTTGTGAGTTGGCCACATTTACTCACCTCTTCGTGACCCTCTGCTGTGACAGTAAAGAAAAAAAAAAAAAAAAAAAGCCACAAACTGCAGCATGGGCCCAGTTGACTGTACATCCTTGTGGGCTATGAGGAGCACATCTCGTGTGGACCTGGCTGCTAGAGTATGGTGCCACTGTTACTTAAAAAAAAAAAAAAAAAAAAAAAAAATCGCATGAACCTGCTTCATTTGGCGGAGGTGATACACGGTTGCTGCTCATCCTTTTACGTAACAAATATATAAATCTATAAGCTTGCCCTTTTATGGACATGATTAAAATAAAGATGATACTCAAGAAATAACAGGACCATTAATAAACAAGAGCACTCTGAGGCGAGTGAAGTATGTTAATCTTGACCTTTTGATCCCAAACCCATAGTCAGAGGTCAGGATCCCAAGGTGAACTTGTGTACCAGGTTTGATGGCCCTAGCTTTACTCGTTTTATAGTAATAGTGCAAAGTGGACTTCCGGTTATGGCTGCCACGTAGGACGGACATGTCTCGCTCTGCTCTGCTCCTGGAAAAAAAAAAATCGGCAAATAACTCTCTCATTTGGGACAGAACGTATCCCAGCATTTGGGCGAGGATATGTCGGCGAAGCCTAAGGCTGGAAAACCAGGAAAAGGAAAAAGCGAGCCGCCGAAACAGTCCAAATTAACGGACTTTCAGGTCTGTGACGCAGCAAACAAAACTCCATATATGGCAGAGGAGGCTGGCAACGGTGCGAAATCTGCGGGGAATGGCGCAGATGCGCTGATGGCTGCCATGAGTTCAATGAGAGCGGACTTTTCCTCTAGATTTGATGGGATTATGACAGCGTTGGAAGGAATAAGAAAGGAATTGGGTGACTGTGTAGAACGAACGGCGCAGATGGAGCTCCGTCTCGCTAGTGCTGAAGATGACGTCACCCGTCTTCAATTAAAGGTGCGCACTTTGGAAAAAAAAAATAAATCTCTGGAAGATAATATTTTGGATTTGGAATCTCGGTCGAGACAGAATAATTTGAGGCTGGTGGGTCTTCCAGAGGAATCAGAAGGTCGGGACGTATGTTCCTTTCTGGAAAAGTGGATTCCGGAGGTGCTGGGCAGCGAGGAGTTGCAATCAGCAGTGGTTCTGGAAAAAGCACATCGTATTGGCCCACGGAGAGATAAGGGACCGCCGAGGACCTTAATTATGAAGTTTCTTAGCAACAGAGACAGGATGAAGATCTTCAACGCTGCACGAGCTAAAAAAGGAGAGATTAAACACCAGGACCAGCAGGTGCGGTTCTACCCAGATTTGGGTACAGGAATCCAGCAATTGAGGAAGCAGTTTGATCCCGTACGTAAGGAGCTGCGCAACCTTGGGATTCGTCATGGTGTAATCTATCCTGCGAGACTGCTGACCACGTATGAGGGCAGAACCCACATCTTCAAGACCCCAGAGGAGGCGCAGGAGTTCATCAAGAAGATCAAAGAAGAAGAGACTGGTGGGAGCTAAGCATGAACAAAATATAAGGTAGAATAATTAAGCATTTGCACAGGCATCTGACTGACTTGAAGTAAATAGTAAGTTTACAAAATATAGATTGTATTATATATTAAAAAAACAAAACAAAAACAAAACAAACAAAAAAAAAAACTATGATGTACAAAGTTGTTAAAAATTTTGGAGTTAAGTTGGAAAACTACAGAGGAGAGTTAATGTTACGTCATTAAAAGCAGTAGAGTTAGGGTGATTGGGAGGATGAAGAAGGAGTGGCTTAGGCTGTTCCCCGTGGGTGTGGAACGGTCGATGGCTATATCGGGAGACAGAATTTTTCTTTTGATTTTGGGGGGTTTGCCACAAGTGTGGGAAGGGGAAATTTGTTTGTGTGTAGTTTGTAGGATGAATGTTCAACCACTCATGTTTTTGCTTCTCTGTATGAGCATGTTTACACTGCAAGGTAATCCCAAACTCTCTATTGATCATGGACCAAAGTGTTAATCTTAATTTAACTTCATGGAATTGCAGAGGTCTACAAAATTTAAAAAAACTTAAACAAGTTATGAATAACATAAAGGACATGGGTTCAAGAATTGTGTTTTTACAAGAAACTCATCTGATAGAGGAGGATGTTAAAAGAATTAGGAGTAGATGGCAGGGAAGTGTATTCACCTCTTCATTTTCATCCCGAGCCAGGGGAGTTATGACTCTCATACATAAATCAGTTCCTTTTCAAGTGAAAAATGTAATTGGAGACAAATTTGGAAGATATGTAATCATTCAAGGTTCTTTGCTATTAGAAAATATAAATCTTGTGAACTTATATGGTCCCAATATAGATGATCAGAAGTTCTTTGCTAATTTATTTCTCATCTTATCATCACTTACAGGGCAACATATAATAGCAGGGGATTTTAATTGTACATTGAATCCAGGTGTGGATAGATCAACAGGACTGGATTGTACGCACATTGGATGTAGGATGACTATTAATCATTTTATGAAAGAATTGAGATTGTTAGATATATGGAGAGAAATGAAACCACAAGTTAAAGCCTAATCTTGTTATTCCAGTACCTACAAGACATTCTCACGTATTGATTATTTTTTGATTTCCACAGAATTAAGGTCCAAGATTCAAAACTGCTTTTATGATAACATCGTGATCTCTGATCATGCACCCTGTTGTCTAATATATGTAGATAAAAAATTGACAAAGGAATCAGGTAGATGGCAATTTCAGCATAAATGGCTTCAGGATGACGAATTTGTCAAGTATATAGAAAAACAGATAGACGAGTTCTTTGACATCAATACTACACAAACATCAGCATGTGTAAAGTGGGAGGCTTTCAAAGCTTTTATTAGGGGACATATTATTAGTTATACAGGATCAAAATCTAAGAAGACTCGAGAGGAAAGAGCTAAATTGGAACATAAAATAAAAAGTCTTCAGGAAAAAGTGTATGCAGGAAGTGACCCAAGGTTGGAGAATGAATTACTGATTTTGAGAGCTGAATACGACAAAAAATCAGCGAATAGAGCTGCCTCGAGTCTTCTAAGATTGAAACAATCTTTTTATGAACAAGGTGAAAAATCAGGAAAATTATTAGCATGGCAGATTAAACAATTGGAAATTAAAACACCAATTACCAGTATTATAAGTAACGGACAGGTAGTTATAGATCCTTTAGAAATTAATAGAGCCTTTAGAGATTACTATGAAAAATTATATGATACCAAAAATGAACCTGATTTAACAAAACTAAATGGGTTTTTGAACGAACTATCTATACCGTGTATACCAAATGAAAACAGGGAGATATTGGAGTCTAAAATTAGTCAAGAAGAAGTTGGGCTAGCCATTGATAATATGAAATCAGGAAAAAGTGCAGGACCAGATGGTCTTCCAGTTGACCTTTATAAAAAATTTAAGAATAAATTAATAAAACCTTTTTTGGAAATGGTTTTAGAAGCATTTCAAAATAATAATTTACCATCATACATAAATAATGCCTTAATTATACTGCTGCCAAAACCAGGTAAGCCCTCTAATAAATGTGAAAATATGAGACCAATAAGCCTATTAAACGCCGACCTTAAGATAATCTGTAAAATTTTAGCAAGACGAATACAAGAAATTTTACCAAATATTATTAATCGAGATCAGAATGGCTTTATAAAGGGTAGACAAGGCTTCCATAATGTAAGAAGACTATTTAATATTATTTATTTTAATAAAGAAGCACCGGATACAGCTCTCCTATCATTGGACGCCGAAAAGGCCTTTGATAGAGTTGAATGGCCCTTTCTTTTTGAAGTCCTACAAAGGTTTGGACTTGGAAATAATTTCATAAAATGGGTTCAAATAATATACAATAATGCTACAGCAGAAATCCTAACAAATAACAATATTTCAAAACCAATAAAAATCAATAGAGGATGTCGACAAGGCTGTCCACTTTCACCTTTACTGTTTACTATGGCAATTGAACCTTTAGCGATAGCGATACGTTTACATTCACAAATATATGGAATTAAAGTTGGACCAACAGAACATAAAATCTCCCTGTACGCCGATGATATAATTTTGTTTATGTCGAATCTAAAAAAATCAATTCCAACCTTGTTGAATTTAATAAAGAATTTTGGGGAAATATCAGGATATAAAATAAATAAAACTAAATCTTCAATATTAATGCTAAATGAGACCCAGAGAAATTACCCAGCCCCTGAGGTAAATCAATTCAATGTTGTAAATCAGTTTAAATATTTAGGAATCCAAATTATGCCTAAGCTAGAATCAGTCGCCAGCGTCAACTATGAAGCCTTAATGTCAGATATCAATGAGTTAACTCAGAGATGGATGTCACTACCAATGTCGATGATCGGGAGAATCAATATACTTAAAAGTAATATTTTACCTAAAATACTTTATTTATTTCAATACATTCCCTTATCACCACCTTTAGATCTATTCTCAAGAATAAAGAAAAAGTTAGTGGAATTTATATGGAACAACAGGAGGGCTAGATTACGTTTGTCTTTATTATATTTACCATTTGATCGTGGAGGTCTGAAATGTCCAAATTTTATGTTGTATTATTGGTCGGCACAACTGAGGTCTATGACATATTATTTTTCATCAAATGATCTCCCTCACTGGACTGAAATGGAATCATACAATTTACCTTTACCTCTTCCCATATTCATATACTCAGATTCGGCAAAAAAATTACAAAAACAAGTTAAAAATCCATTTGTAAAGCATATGATCAAAATATGGTGTGAAGCTAAAAACTACTTAAAAGAACCACAGTTATTGTCACAATTTAGTCCAATATGGGGTAATCAATATTTTAAACCAGGGAGAGCGGACGCTGTATTTAAAGTATGGAATTTAAAAGGGATACAAAAGATTCAGGATTTATATTTGCCATGTGCAGACAACATAATGTCTTTTGAAGAGCTGAGGATCAAATTTAATCTCAATAGAACACATTTTTTTAAATATCTTCAACTTAGAAACTTTATTCGATCAAATCAAAATATAGCTCTCACTCGACCTATTTATTCATCCTTGGAAAAAATGATGATGAAAGATAGTAAAAGAAAGGGTATTATTTCAGAGTTTTATAACTCATTGACACTATCTTCAAGTGAAAATTCACTGAAAAGATTAAACTACTGGAAAGAAGATCTGCAAATTGAAATTTCAGAGGAACAATGGGAATTGGCTTGTACAGAAGCTCAAACCAAATCAATAAATGCACGCCTTAAATTGATACATTTCAAATGGTTAATGCGGATGTATGTTACACCGGAGGAGTTAAATAGATATAACAAAAATATACCAGATACATGCACAAAATGCATGGAAAGTAAAGGAACCCTATTTCATTGTTTATGGGAATGTAGATTAATAAGAATGTTTTGGGAAGAGGTGAGGGTAACAATTGAAAAAATAATCTCAAAACAAATCATATTGAATCCTAAACTGTTTTTGTTGGGTCTGTACCCAGAAAAGCATAATTTTAATAAAAGTGAAAGAACATTCATAGACCTCAGTTTGCTTAATGCCAAAAAATGTATTGCACTATTATGGAAAAAGACTCATAGACCAGATGTGACTCAGTGGTTAAGACAGATGTTAACAAACCTTCCATTAGAAAGAATAACATATATACTGAAATCAAAGGAAATTGTGTTTGAGAATATATGGAGACCTTTTATTGATTATGTAAAAAATTTAAACATAACTCTTGAAGAAGAAGGTGAATGATGTGTGTGGACCTTGTAAATTCCAAACTGGTGAACATAATATGTATACTTATGTATTGGATTGTCTAGACTAAACAGAGGAGCATTGTTGAAGACTTGATTTTGTTGGTGGTTGTTGGTGTTTTTAGTGCATTTTTTTTTTTTTTTTTTTTGTAGTACTTTAGTGTTAGGGTTTGATTGTTTGTATCATGTTTGTTAAAAAAAAAAAAAGGTTCAATAAAGATATTGTGGAAAAAAAATAGTGCAAAGTGAATGTTAAGTTTGACCTCTGAATCCCAAACCCATAGTCAGGTCTGGGTGTAAGTCTTTCAAGATGTGTGTTAGATACAACTACTGTATCAATTTGAAAAGCCTACATCATTTAGGTAACGCCAACTTTATTGTCATTCAATCCACACAGCCAATCGTGTACAGTAGAATGAAATTACGTTTCTCTTATCTACAATGTTAATCCCATCTAGAATCTGAGGGGTCGCTGCCATGCAAGGCACTGCCACATATTTTCCCTCCTCCGTTCCATTATTGCTGAGCACCAAGCTGGACGGCAGGAAGTTCCGTTTTTATATGGTCCAGCATGACCCGGCCGGGATTTGAACCACCGGCCTCCCGGGTGTGGGGCGGATGCTCTACCAACTGAGCCACCACTCATTTCTTTCAGTGGTTATTGCGTTTACAAGATTTTGGGAAAATCTGACCTCCGACCTTGACCTCGAGGTCATCTGGTCAGAGTCAAATTGCAATATGCACATTATCAGTGTATATCAATCCCTGGTGCCAAGTTTCAAAACATTTGGAACAAGACTATAGGAGGAGTTGATTTCGGAAGACAGTTACTGTCTATTAATTGAGGTGAAACAGGAGATCATAAGTCAGGGGCTGCAACTTCTGCAAAAATCATCTGATCTGAGCCAAACTGCAATATGTGCATCATCAGTGTATATCAAACCCTGGTACCAAGCTTCAAAACAATTGGAACAAAACTGTAGGAGGAGCTGACTTCACAAAAGTGGGACAGACAGATGGATGGACTGACGGGCTTCCCAAAAACATAATCCCCGTTCGGTCTTCGCCCAGCGGGGGATAATAAAATGCTAGACTGCACGCCCAAACACAGCCAGACTCTCCAGTCTGGACACAGAGGGAAGCCCTAATAGGCAGGATTACAGGCCCCAGTAAGAGGCTTAGAGTTCACCATGTCTGCACCTACACCCCCCTGGCACCCCTGCAGCTGAAACTGCCCGCTCACTTTAAACCACTTAATCAAAATACTTTGCAGTGCAAAAAAATATATAAACTAGAAAAGCACTCAGAGTGCATACCTCCGCCAAGGCTCCTTCCGTTTCTCATGGATCACCTCCAAAATGTAATGGGCTTGTGTGTAGGCTTATCGCCACTTGTGGTGAAAATTGCATGCAAGTCTGTCCATTAGTTTTGGAGTTTTGTGGTTGACACACTGAGAAGAGCCTTGGCTGAGGTATGCATTCCCAGATCATCCCCAAAATGTAATGGGTTCCTCTCTAGGCCAAGAACCACCTCTGGTGAAACAGACAGACAAAAAGACAAATGCCAGTAAAAGTATTACCTCCTTAGCGGAGGTAATAAACTCAAGTGTTGCTGTTGTGTCCATCTCCTCCATCTCCAAACTCCCAGGCTGCGGGCATTGCAATTCATCGCACAACCGCGTACAACCCACAGGCCAATGGGTTATGCGAGCGTTTTCATAGATCACTGAAAGCAGCACTCAGGGGTTCACTGACGGATGCAAATTGGGTAGACAGGTTGCCGTGGGTTTTATTGGGGTTGCGCTCCGTGCCAAAAGAGGATTTGAAAGCTTCCCCGGCAGAGAGCTCGTTTTTGCGCAGCCCCTATGGCTGCCCAGGGAATGTCTGCCAAATAATCCCGCACCGGTCAGCTGCCCGTCTCAGCTTTTGCAGCGTAGCGCAAACACAGGCACGCTGCCGGGCCCGGCCCACCACTGTTTTCCGCATGCTTTTGTGCCTAAAACTTTGAAGAACGCGGAGTTCGTGTTCGTCAGACACGACGACCAGCGCCCTCCATTGCACCTGCACACATGTTGAAAATGGCCCTATCTCACAATGTTAAAGAATCCTTTAAAAAATTCCTGGATCCAGACGGTGATCCGGATCATCCCCAAAATTTAATCAGTTCTTCCTTGTACCATTTCCAACAACGCCTGAAAGTTTCATCGAAATCTGTCCAAAACTTTGTTATCTTGCTAACCAACAGACAGACAGACAGACAAACAAACGCCAGCAAAAACACTACCTCCTGCGGCCTGCGGAGGTAATTAAAAAAAAATTTTCTGTTGTGCATCCAGTGGCAAAAACAACAAGTATCAGTGATACCTCAAACTTCCCAGGGTTGGCTCTTAAAAGCTCTTCACTGTTGGACAACAGCTGCCAAGCTCTGGCTCTGAGAGAAGAAGGAATCCCCTTTCTACAGCGCAGCTTCACCTGTAAAAATAAAAGAATAACAGAATAGTTCTGTACAACATATTACCATACTGTATATCCTCAAACTGGGCCCAGAGTCTCCATTTATCCAAACCATGCAAGTTAACATCCCTTTATGTGAAGAAAGATTTTTTTAGAGCTGGGGCTTTTATCCCAGCTTCTTGTTGTGGATCAGTGATACTGACACATTTAACCTTCTCTATCACAAAAAGACAATACTGTGTGCATATTAGGGCTGCAACGATTAGTCGACGTTGTCGATGACATCGATCATAAAAATTTGTCGACGCAGATTTTTATTGTCGACAAGTCATTTAATTTTCAAGTTTACATGCATGCCACAGGAATGCTCAGTTTAACTGTTTCAGCAAAGAAGAAGCGGAGCGCATCATGGCAACATGGACAGAAAATCACAGAGAAGGCCAAAAGTTTCCAAAGTATGGGAGAATTTTACTGAAAATAAATAAATGAAACAAGTTAAATGTAGACTATATAGCAGTGTTGTCATCACAGCTGCACTACAGCGATGCATCCATTCCCTCCTCCTCTCCGTTCCTCCATCTCCGGCCACCTGTCAGCGGACTGCACTGGTAAGGTTAGCAAGTAACATCAGCGCTTCTTATTTTCAATGAGCGACTCTCTCAGCTTTAGAAAACTGACTACACTATTAGTACATGCTGTTTAAATAGTTTACTTGCTGTCAGACAATAATCTCTCTTTGACGATGATTGCTGACAGCTGAGTTACTTCCGTTATGCTGGCTAATGTTAATTGCAGTAAATGGGTGAATTACATGAGCAGCTTACTCTTTTTCATCTTCTCTATTATTGCCACAGTAATATCAGCCCTCATTCTGAATATTAGTGCATCTCCGTAAATTAGAATACCATGATTTGTAATTTAATTAAAAAAAGGATAACCATAATCATCACAAATAAATTAAAACTGCTTAAATATTTCACTATGTGTGTGGTGGAGGGTCATATTCCTGCATTGATATTTAATTTTCATCTGAAGCTTAATTAAACTTTTAAACTCCTAGACACAGCAAGGTTTCAAACAGGATGGACTAGCTTGTTATTTTCTTTTTTTTACTTTAATGGAGTTGAATATTACTCTAGTTTGTTTTGAACATGCAGCAGAGAGCGATAAATGGCATTTCAGTTCTCCTGTATGTCCTGTACGTATAAAAGTATTAAATAAAAATCTTTGAATCTTGAATTACAACAGCCCTTTTTACAGTAGCAGAGGCTGCTATTTCGAGTTTTTGCACTTTATTATGGGGGTTAAAAGACTGCACTTTAGCATCTATTATTTAATTGTGTTGCTACAAACACTTCTAATTAAACTGTCAAGTTCAAGTTTCCAACTCATGTTTGATGGGCCATTATTTTATTTAGCTATGAGAACTTGTTATAATAGGCTACATTATATTAAGGCAGAGACTGACAACAAAGTGATATTCACAGGTCTGCAGGCTTAAACAGGTGAGGTAAAACATGACCTGGAGCCCCAAACAGGAGCCATGCCAACAGGAAGCAGAGATGGCGGCTATGACAGAAATAATCGCGATTAGTCGACTAATTGAAAAAACTAGTCAGATCAGTCCTAGCGCATATCCAAATACTGATTTTCAGCCAAATCTATTCTCAAACTCTACTCTTTCCTAATCTAGTAAGTGACAATACTGCCATCTTGGCCAGGGCACCACTGTAAAAGAGGTCCTTACCTGAATTAGTTTATCCCTGGTAAAATAAAAGTTAAGTAAAAAGTTTAAAAAATGTAATCTGTCAGGATGGAATTTAACCAAATCAACATGTGCAGGGTGGGAATCATCAGCAACTTATTTTTTCAGCCTGTGGACTATCTTAAAGGAGTCCAAACATGGTAGTCTCAAGAAGCTTACTTGGATAATGGTGATCCTGAGGTAAGCTGTGATTTGTTTCAAAAACTGAGTATATCTAGGTTCTGCTGGTATGAAGGTAAGGTTAGCGCTGTTGTTGAATATTTTTGTGAAGTGGAGCTAATGTTTTCAGAGTTGAGCAAACAGAGAAATGCTGACTGAATGTTGAATTTTCAGAATATACACATTAAAACTGTGTTGTTTTAACGAACACTCAAGCCTTACATGGGGTTCAGGCATTACTTTCGATCATAATAATCAAGAGCTCTGATGCCACATGTCTCTTTTGCCTATACTGTAGCTAGTGGCTCATTACTGCATTGAGAAACAAATGAGACCTTCATTGACAGAGTAGCTCATTTCAGCCTGACAAAAATCACCCCGAGTGCTCAGATCTCCTGACTGTTGATCTTAGGCACAGCCTAGATACAGACCCATCTAGGATATGCTTAAAGTCAGTGGCCTAGGAAGAATAACATTTTTGTGAAATCATAAAAGCTCAGATCTTCTGACCTTTGATAATGACCTTGAACCTGGATGCAGAACTACCCAAGGGTCATTGTGAGTGACTTTCGTGAAAATCAAGATAATTGCCTAGGAGGAGGATTTTTCTAAAACCACGCAAGTGACCAGATCTCCTGACCTTTGACCCTGACCACAACCTGAATGCAGACTGTCCTGAGGATCACTGTGAGCGAGTTTAGTGACCACTGGGGAAATTGCCTAGAAGGAGTAGCAACTTTCATGAATCACCTAAGTGTCCACGTCTCCTAACCTTTGACCTTGTGCAAAACCTGAATGCAGACCCACATGAGGATCACTGTGAGCGAGTTTAGCAAATATTGAAGCAATTTCCTAGGAGAGGTAGTGATTCTAGTGAAATGTGGACAGAAAAACAGACGGATGCTGCATTGACGCAAAAGTTCCGTTCTTCTTCGCCAGAATGAGCTAAAAACAATTTTCAAAGTCACAAATTTATGAGAAAGCATTCCAAATTCCATCCATCCATCCATCCATCGTCTACGGCTTTTCCGGAGGTCCAGGTCGCGGAGGCAGCAGTTCAAGCAGAGAAGCCCAGACTTCCCTCTCCCCAGCCACCTGCTCCAGCTCTTCAGAGAAGATACCAAGGCATTCCCAGACCAGCTGGGAGACATAGTCTCTCCACCGAGTCCTGGGTCTGCCCCGGGGTCTCCTCCCAGTGGGACGTGCCTGAAACACCTCAAGTGGGAGGCGTCCAGGAGGCATCCTAATCAGATGCCCATACCACCCCAACTGACTCCTTTCAATGTGGAGGAGCAGTGGTTCTACTCTGAGCCTCTCCCGGATGACTGAGCTCCTCACCCCACCTCTGAGGGTGAGTCCAGCAATCCTACGGAGAAAGCTCATTTCAGCCGCTTGTATCCGCGATCTTGTTCTTTCGGTCATTACCCAAAGCTCGTGACCATAGGTGAGAGTAGGAACGTAGACTGACCGGTAAATCGACAGCTTTGCCTTAGAACTAAGCTCTCTCTTCACCACAACAGACCGGTACAACGTCCGCATCACTGCAGATGCTGCTCCAATCCGTCTGTCAATCTCTCGCTCCATTTTCCCCTCACTCATGAACAAGATCCCAAGATACTTAAACTCCTCCACTTGGGGCAGGAACCTGTCCCCAACCCAGAGAGGACAATCCACCTTTTTCCGGCTGAGGACCATGGACTCGGACTTGGAGGTGCTGATTCTCATTCCAGCTGCTTCACACTCAGCGGCAAACCGTCCCAGCAAGAGCTGTAGGTCATTGCTGGATGAAGCCAACAGGACAACATCATCTGCAAACAACAGAGATGAGATCCTGTGGTCACCAAGCCTGACACCCTCCATTCCCTGGCTGCGCCTAGAAATCCTGTCCATAAAAATTATGAACAGGATCGGTGACAAAGGGCAGCCCTGGCGGAGTCCAACTCTCACTGGGAATGAGTCCGACCGAGTGCTGGCAATACAAACCAAACTCTCACAACGGTCATACAGAGACCGAATAGCTCGTAACAATAAGCCTGATGTCCCATACTCCCGAAGCACTCCCAACAAAAAACCACGAGGGACGCGGTCAAATGCCTTCTCCAAGTCCACAAAACACATGTAAACTGTTTGGGCAAACTCCCACGAACCCTCAAGAATTCTCGAGAGGGTAAAGAGCTGGTCCGATGTGCCACGGCCAGGACGAAAACCACATTGCTCTTCCTGAATCCGAGGTTTGACCAACGGCCGGACTCTCCTCTCCAGTATCTTGGCATAGACCTTCCCAGGGAGGCTGAGGAGTGTGATCCCTCTAAAGTTGGAGCACAACCTCCGGTCCCCTTTTTTGAAGAGAGGAACCACAACCCCGGTTTGCCAAGCCAAAGGCACTGCCCCCAACCTCCACGCAATGTTGCAGAGGCGTGTCAACCATGACAGCCCTACAACATCCAGGGCCTTGAGGTACTCAGGGCGAATCTCGTCCACCCCCGGGGCCCGGCCACCAAGGAGATTTTTAACCACCTTGGCGACCTCAGCCCCTGTGATAGGCGAGTCATCCCCCTCGTCCCCAAACCCTGCTTCCTCTGTGGAAGGCGTATCAGTGGGATTGAGGAGATCCTCGAAGTATTCCTTCCACCGCCCGACGATATCCCCAGTCAAAGTCAACAGTGTCCCATCCGCACCATACACAGTGTGGACAGGGAGCTGCTTTCCCCTCCTGAGCCGCCGGACAGTTTGCCAGAATCTCTTCGAGGCCGACCGAAAGTCTTGTTCCATGGCCTCACTGAACTCCTCCCATACCCGGGTTTTTGCTTCAGCAACCACCCGAGCTGCACTCCACTTGGCCTGCCGGTACACCTCAGCTGCTTCGGGAGTCCCACAAGCCAACCAAGCTTGATAGGACTCCTTCTTCAGCTTAATGGCCCCCCTCACCACTGGTGTACACCACTTGGTTCGGGGGTTTCCACCACGAGATGCACCGACCACCTTGCGGCCGCAGCTCTGGACCGCCGCTTCAACAACAGAGGTGGAGAACATGACCCATTCAGACTCCATGTCTCCAGACTCCCTCGGAATGTGGCTGAAGTTCTTCCGGAGGTGGGAGTTGAAGACCTCCCGGACAGGAGCCTCAGCCAGACGTTCCCAGCACACCCTCACTATACGTTTGGGTCTACCAGGTCTGAATGGCTTCCTCCCCTGCCATCGGATCCAACTCACCACCAGGTGGTGATCAGTTGACAGCTCTGCACCTCTCTTTACCCGGGTGTCCAAGACATACGGTCGCAGGTCTGATGACACAATAACAAAATCGATCATCGACCTGCGACCTAGGGTGTCCTGGTGCCAGGTGCACATATGGACACCCTTATGCTTGAACATGGTGTTCGTTATGGACAAACTGTGGTTAGCACAGAAGTCCAATAACTGAACACCACTCGGGTTCAGATTGGGCAGGCCGTTCCTCCCAATCACCCCCCTCCAGGTTTCACTGTCGTTGCCCACGTGCGCATTGAAGTCCCCCAGTAGGACAATGGAGTCTCCAAGAGGAGCACCCTCCAGCACCCCAGTCACAGACTCCAAAAAGGGTGGGTACTCTGAAACATCATTTGGTGCATAGGCACAAATGATGGTCAGGACCCATTTCCCAACCCGAAGGCGCAGGGAAGCAACCCTTTCATCCACCGGGGAAGACTCCAATATAGAGGCAGCAAGGTGAGGGGATACAAGAATACCCACCCCTGCTCGTCGCCTCTCGCCCGGGGAAACTCCAGAAAAGGCCAAGCTCCAGCCCCTCTCCAGGAGACTGATTCCGGAACCGGCGCTGTGTGTTGAGGTGAGGCCGACTATATCTAGCCGTTATCTCTCAACCTCATTCCAAATTTACAAGAAAAAAATGCTAATTTAGGAGGGGAAAAAAGGTTACAGCTTTTAAAGAAAAGTCACGAACTTGCAACAAAAAGCATAATTTTTTTTTTTTTTTTAAAAAGTGAAAAGTTGTGTGTTAAAGAAAAAAAACCCCATTGTACATTACTATTGTTCCCAGACTAGTTTAAGCTTATAACTTGGGTTGCTTAAACTATGCTAAAATACATTTTGTAGCTCTATGCATATTTTACTGGCCAAAAATTGTACAAAATTATGCTTTGCATCTATCTATAAATGCAAGGAATATCTGTGTGTGTATTCCTCAAATATCTCTCAAACCGTTCATCAGACTGACCTCAGATTTTATAAGTGCTTTGCTGAGGTTACGAGGGCATGCATCCCCGAGTATGGAGTTGTTCAGTCAAAATATGTAATTTTTATCAATAAAAGATTAGCCACCGCTCTGTCTCTTCATGCCCAGGCTTCTAGAAATGTAGGTGGGGTTTCGGATTGAGTCCATACAGATTGGATAATACGTGGCACCACCAGTCACCACAGCACTCCATACACAAAACAAGGAAGTGAAAAGTGACAAATCCGACCAGAAAAAGCTAATACTAAAGAGTCAATGCTGAAAAAACTTATACTATAATGTTGCTGTGATTGCGTAGTTCTAAACGATAATTCAGCATATGTGGAGAACACGAGAGGCGCGGGGAACCTGGGGTCTGGCACGGAACACCAGTGTTGAAGCAGCAGCCAGACTGCAGTCCTTCGCAGGGAGCCAAGCCCAGCCTGCCTGGTTAGCGGTGGACAGGAGTCCCAGCTGCTGCTTCATCCATGTGCCACCACTGTCCTTTGCGGGACAGCGGGTTCCAATGGCGTTCCTCCCGGTGCTGATGTGTTTGCACGGCTATCTAAAAATTAAAAGTCAATAATAATAATAATACCACCATGATTGCAGAGCGGAATGGCCAAATCAATTGCATATCATATGCGGACACATATGCATGCTTTGACTAAATGACAATCGTCACCCAACGAAACACAATGTCCAAATAACGAACTAAATCATTTTTTATTTACTGACAAATGGACAACATTAACGCAAGAGTTGCAGCCAAATGGGTCATTCTGCTGTGTATAATAATGTTGGGTGTTTTGTACTTATAATATTGCTAAAATATAAAAGGATGCACTACAGTGGGTCTCAAATATTTGTAAGCATGTCCTGTTATAGTACTGCGTGAGTTAATTGACGATACACTATACACATATAAACCAATACAATCATAATGGTGACTGAACAAATCCCATTCCCCAAAGTGCAAGATACAACACTTATGAGCATACAGTGGGTCAAAAAAGTATTTAGTCAGCCACCAATTGTGCAAGTTCTCCCACTTAAAAGATGAGAGGTCTCCAATTTTCATCATAGGTATACCTCAACTATGAGAGACAAAATGAGAAAAAAAAAAAAAGTCCAGAAAATCACATTGAAGGATTTTTAATGAATTGGTAAATTCCTCAGTAAAATAAGTGTTTGGTCACCTACAAACAAGCAAGATTTCTGGCTCTCACAGACCTGTAACTTCTTCTTTAAGAGGCTCCTCTGTCCTCCACTCGTTACCTGTATTAATGGCACCTGTTTGAACTCGTTATCAGTATAAAAGACACCTGTCCACAACCTCAAACAGTCAGACTCCAAACTCCACTATGGCCAAGACCAAAGAGCTGTCAAAGGACACCAGAAACAAAATTGTAGACCTGCACCAGGCTGGGAAGACTGAATCTGCAATAGGTAAGCAGCTTGGTGTGAAGAAATCAACTGTGGGAGCAATTATTAGAAAATGGAAGACATACGAGACCACTGATAATCTCCCTCGATCTGGGGCTCCACGCAAGATCTCACCCCGTGGGGTCAAAATTATCACGAGAACGGTGAGCAAAAATCCCAGAACCACATGGGGGGACCTAGTGAATGACCTGCAGAGAGCTGGGACCAAAGTAACAAAGGCTACATCAGAAACACACTTCGCTGCCAGGGACTCAAATCCTGCAGTGCCTGACGTGTCCCCCTGCTTAAGCCAGTACATGTCCAGGCCCATCTGAAGTTTGCTAGAGAGCATTTGGATGATCCAGAAGAGGATTGGGAGAATGTCATATGGTCAGATAAAACCAAAATAGAACTTTTTGGTAAAAACTCAACTTGTCGTGTTTGGAGGAGAAAGAACACTTTATCTACTGTGAAGCATGGGAGTGGAAACATCATACTTTGGGGCTGTTTTTCTGCAAAGGGACCAGGACGACTGATCCGTGTACAGGAAAGAATGAATGGGGCCATGTATCGTGAGATTTTGAGTGAAAACCTCCTTCCACCAGCAAGGGCATTGAAGATGAAACGTGGCTGGGTCTTTCAGCATGACAATGATCCCAAACACACCACCCGGGCAACGAAGGAGTGGCTTCGTAAGAAGCATTTCAAGGTCCTGGAGTGGCCTAGTCAGTCTCCAGATCTCAACCCCATAGAAAATCTTTGGAGGGAGTTGAAAGTCTGTGTTGCCCAGCGACAGCCCCAAAACATCACTGCTCTAGAGGAGATCTGCATGGAGGAATGGGCCAAAATACCAGCAACAGTGTGTGAAAACCTTGTGAAAACTTACAGAAAACGTTTGACCTCTGTCATTGCCAACAAAGGGTATATAACAAAGTATTGAGATGAACTTTTGTTATTGACCAAATACTTATTTTACCAAGGAATTTACCAATTAATTCATTAAAAATCCTTCAATGTGATTTTCTGGATTTTTTTTTTCTTATTTTGTCTCTCATAGTTGAGGTATACCTATGATGAAAATTGGAGACCTCTCATCTTTTAAGTGGGAGAACTTGCACAATTGGTGGCTGACTAAATACTTTTTTACCCCACTGTAAGTCATAAAAGATCACACAAAAAAGTGACAAATAAACAAGGGTTTTTAAACAGTCGCTAATATTGGCTGTCCTATTCATTTTTAATAATTCTGTAAATAATATTCACATAGTCAAATAAATCTTAGTGGCCTTCAGTCCCTTTTATATTTGTCAAAGTCTAACATGTGTGATTGCCTACATCTAGGTTATACCTCTTCGTATTCCACTTTCAAACACACCCTACATTTGGGCCTGTAAAGCCTATTTGGGCTACCCGTTTCAGACACGAATACTTGCTTTCTACGGACATGCACTAGTATGTAAGAAAGGTTGTTTTTCCCCTTGAATCACATATCCAATCTCATCCCTCTTTAAATTTCTTTAATTGCATCAGGACTTTATGTTGCTTTCATGTTGGAGCTCGGGTAGGTCAGAAGAAGAGATAAATTTTTTTTATTTATTTATTTATTTTTTTTTTGTTACTTATTTGTACCCGTAGGTAGACTTGGTTTGCAGTCTGGTGACAAGCCACCGGCTGCTGGTCGCTGCGTGCGCGAGCGCCCTAAACCTACATGTTTTTTTTGGTGTGCGGGAGGAAACCGGAGAAATCCCGGAGTAAACCCGCGCAACACGGGGAGAACATGCAAACTCCACACAGCTCACTGTTGGTCGGGGGCTGGGATCGAACCCACGATCTCATGATCCCCGCGGTCCCACGGCCGAGGGTAAAACTGTGCTGCCACAGTGCTAAACCACTGCGCCACCGTGCAGCCAATATCACAAAGTCAGAATAAGGTCAGTTATTTTTAGTAGTCAGGCTGGCATTTGTTTTTGTCAATAACAACCTTTATTCAAAGGTCAGCCTTCAACTGAAATCGTTTCATTTTGAGAAAATGCTTTATGCACAAATTGTGTTGAGATTTTTTTGCCACGCATACCTTCTGGAAGCGGTGTTTGATCCACTTATCCCAGTAGCTGAACATTTCAAGCCATTTCATCTCCCGCTGTCGGGCAACTTCAACTCGAACTTCTTTTTCACTGCAATAGGAAATTAAAAAAATCAACTCCATCAATGACAAAACTGGGAAGGTTTTTTTTAATACGTTTACATATTTTATTCACTGAAGTGTAATTTCAATCTAATGCCAAACGTCTTGCCTCACTGTCTCTCTTACATTCATTTGCACAGCATTATGCTGACTCTGTCAGTTACAGAATATCTGTCACAGGAACCAGAATCCACTACCAAGCCATTCATGGCAAATCAATATAAAATTAATTATTTAACAGTAGAAAAGCAATTAGCTTGTCAGAGAAGCAGAAGCAAATCAGACCCAAAAAAAGAAGAGAGGAAGCGGGAGGATGGGTGTGATGGGTGATACCACAGACACACACAGTCAGTACATAGTGAGTCACAGAGGCGCTCTCAGCAGTATCTGAGTCAGGACCAAGAGGACATGAAGGACAGATATGTTTAGTGCAGCAGATAAGAGGAGGGCAGCAGGAAAAAATTAGGACAAGGAGAGAAAAATCCATTTGAGTCAAAAGAAACAAGAAGGGCAGAAAGAAAAAAAAGGAATGATTTACATTCACATCTACTTATTTGATTGGCATCTCACTGAACTCATCCCTGGGCGTCCATTAGTGTCATGCCGATCAGAGCTTTCTTTATATAGCCTTATATGGCTTCCTTTGGCTGTTTTATGTGACACACCATTACTAGGACACTCCAAACACCACTGCATATGAGCCACTTAATGCTTTAAATGGGCCTAACAACAAGGAAAGTAAAAAGTGAATAAAAACATCATCATCATAACAGTCTGTCGGGGGCGACAATGACTGTTTCATTTAGGTCTGATCAGATTCCTCCACGCAGCTCTATCCTTTGCCTTCTGCTGTTCTGACTGACCATTTCATGAAACTGCTTGCCAAGTATTTGAGTACTGCTAGCTTTTGCTGGACTAGCGGCACATTCTTGGCAGATAGAGGTATTATCAGTGGCAAGGACAGGCCGAACTTACCTAAAAAGGAAACATGACATAGCATGACTGGTATCTAAAAGGCTACGGTCACACTGCAGGCCTTAATGCTCAATTCTGATTTTCTGCTGAGATCCAATTTTTTTTGTGTGGGCGTTCACATTAGAATTTAAATGTAACCCCCATCAGGCTGGAGTAAGAACGCTCTACAGCTATGAAGTGAACCGCATGTGCAGAAGAAAACGTAACGTCAGACACACCGTTGTTTGCGGAAGTAAATATGAGCACCGAACAATTAAGGGGGACAGAACTTCTTCACCTTTGAGGCAGCGCAACAAAATAAATGTTAAAAACATTCAGAAATGTTTATGCAGAAAATAAACGAGACCAGCTTCATTCCTCTACATGCCAGATGACCACCTTTTTTTTTTTAAATGTGCCATTACTGTGCACCTGTAATGTCTGACGGCTTCAGCCCCGAACTCCCCCCCCCCCGCCCCGCAATTTTGAAGTTGTTGTGCTGTGGAAGCCGACAAAATTATGATCCAGTGATAAAGGGAAGAAGATTGATTAAAAAAACAGAGCACAAATCAGCTGTCTGTCATGCCTGCGGCATCTTCCACAGCAGAGTTGTAGCGTCTGTCTCACTTCAATGAGGAAAAAGTCGGATGATATATGACATGACCGTTCAGACTTAGGTCGCTTTGGAAAATATCAGGTACGTATCGGAATTAGGACCACATATGAAAGTGGCCAGGGTCTGGTGTGAAAAAAATCGGATCTGTGCCATTCAGGCTGTCCATCCATCCATCCATCTTCTACCACTTTTCCGGCGGTCCAGGTCGCGGAGGCAGCAGATCAAGCAGAGAAGCCCAGACTTCCCTCTCCCCAGCCACCTGCTCCAACACTTCAGAGAGGATACCAAGGCGTTCCCAGACCAGCTGGGAGACATAGTCTCTCCACCGAGTCCTGGGTCTGCCCCAGGGTCTCCTCCCAGTGGGATGTGCCCAAAACACCTCAAGTGGGAGGGTAAAGGGCCAGACTAAGAACGATCCAACAGATTCTCATGATAAATTCTATATCAAGGATTCAGTGTACCCCGCCCGGTATGGGGTTACCGGGGCCCCACCCTGGAGCCAGGCCTGGGGGAGGGGCTCGATGGCTAGCGTCTGGTGGCCGGGTTTCCACCCATGGGACCCGGCCGGTCTCAGCCCGAAGGAGTTACATGGGTCCGCCCTCCAGTGGGCTCACCACCTGCAGGAGGGATCAATGGGGTCCGGTGCTATGTGGATTAGCTGGTGGTCAAAGGCGGAGACCTTGGCGGACTGATCCCGCCAAGGTCCCGCCCCTCCTCACAGCAGGAGGGATCGTCACTTCCTTGTGGTAACGTATCGTCACTTCCTGTTTTGCTGTCTGCCTGTGTGGTTTGCTCTCCAGCTCTCGAGCCACTAGCTATGGCTACTAGCTCTCTTTCCTCTCCTCTGGTGTGCTCTCTCTGTCAGATGTTTAGCTACACCTCTGCCTCTTTTAGCGATAACGGTAAATGTAATAAATGTTGTCTTTTTGAGGCGCTCGAGGCGAGGTTGTCTGATTTGGAATCCTGGCTCCGCTGCATTGAAACACCGTCTGCGCCAGTTAATCTTGACGGACGCCCATTAGCTGCAGCGGAGCTAGCTAGCTTAGGCCCCCCTGTCAGCGGTTCCCCGGCTCTCCTCAGCAGCGAGGAGACTGGGTGGGTGACGGTGAGAAGGAAGCCTAGTCGTAAAGCCCCGGTTCACCACCAACCTGTTCACGTTTCTAATCGTTTTTCCCCGCTCAGCGACACACCCGCTGAGGAAAAAACTCTGATCATTGGCGACTCTGTAGTCAGAAACGTGAACCTAGAGACTCCAGCGGTCATACTCAAATGCATTCCTGGGGCCAGAGCAGGCGACATCGAGTCAAATTTGAAAATGCTGGCTAAAAGTAACTGTAAATACTCCACAATTGTTATTCACGCCGGCATTAATGACATCCGTCTCCGGCAGTCGGAAGTCACGAAACTTAATGTAGAATCGGTGTGTGACTTTGCAAAAACGATGTCTGCCACTGTAGTATTCTCTGGGCCCCTCCCCAATCTGACCAGTGATGACATGTTTAGTCGCTCGTCATCCTTGAACCGCTGGCTGTCTGTGTGGTGTCCTGCAAATGACGTGGGCTACATTGACAATTGGAGCTCTTTTTGGGGAAAACCTGGTCTTATGAGACGAGACAGCATTCATCCCACTTTGGATGGTGCTTCTCATTTATCTAACAATCTGGCATCTTTTTTATCCAAATTTCCAAAACCATGACTACTCAGAGTTGGGACCAGGAAGCAGAGTCGTAGTCTTACACGCCTCTCTGCAGCTCCTCTTCATCCGCCACCCCTCAGCTTAGCCCCTGTCTTCCCCATCAGAGAATCGTTGTCTGCTCCCTCCAAAGTAAATAAAAATATAATATATAAGCATCCCAAAGTGATAAAGCAAAATATTGGTAAAACTCAAATTAAACATAAAGCCTCTAAATTGAATGATTTGGCCTCTGTTCCTCCTCATAATTTAAAAATTAAATGTGGTTTATTAAATATTAGGTCTCTAACTCCCAAGTCTCTGTTAGTCCATGATCTGTTAATTGATCATCAGATTGATTTAATTTCCCTTACAGAGACTTGGTTAGGGCAAGAGGATTATGTTGGTTTAAATGAATCAACCCCCTCTGGTTATTTAAACTGTCAAAATCCCAGAAGTTCTGGTCGTGGAGGAGGAGTAGCAACAATTTACCATTCCAAATTACTAGTTAATGTAAAGCAAAAAACATGTTATAATTCCTTTGAGGGCCTGGTCCTCAGTATTGGGCACTTTAGCAATTTCAGGTTAAACCCAATTTTATTTGCCATTGTTTATCGTCCCCCATCAACTTATTCAGAATTTTTATCCGAATTTGCTGATTTCTTAGCTGATTTAGTGTTGAAATCTGATAGAATAATTATAGTAGGGGACTTTAATATACATGTGGATGTAGATAGTGACTGCCTTAATGTGGCTTTTAATTCAATATTAGACTCGATTGGGTTTTCTCAGAAAGTAGGAAATTCTACTCATTACCTCCACCATACATTGGACCTTGTTCTGACATATGGCATAGAAATAGAAAATCTTGTAGTGTCTCCTCATAACCCTGTACTGTCAGACCATTGTCTGTTAACCTTTGATTTTACTATTTCTGACTATTTGGCTCCTAAAGAAAAATATTATCACAGTAGATGCCTCTCAGATGATGCTGTTTCCAAATTTATGCAGATTGTTTCCTCTATGCCATGTGTCAACACAACGGAAATAAGCTATAGACAGCTTGCTCCTTCTGTAATTGATAACATGGTGGATAGTGTTTCAGCTTCTCTGCATCAGGCTCTAGACTTGGTGGCCCCCTTAAAAAAGAAAAAGTCTAATCAGAGATTTCTAACTCCTTGGTTCAACACAGAAACTCGTAGCTTAAAACAGAAGACTCGTCAATTAGAAAGAAAATGGCGCTCTACTAATTTAGATGAAATCTATTTAGCTTGGAGAAATCATCTTTTAATTTATAAAAAATCTCTTAGAAAAGCTAGAACGAGTTATTACTCTGCATTAATAGAAGAGAACAAGAATAATCCCAGGTTTCTTTTCAGTACTGTAGCCAGGTTGACAAAGAGTCAGGACTCTGTCAATCCTAGCATCCCCTTAGAGCTTACTAGTCAGGACTTTATGAACTTTTTCAATAATAAAATTTCATCCATCAGAGATAAAATCAATCAGATTCTTCCCACAGTTAACTTAAATACCGTAACTACTACAACTCCTTCTATTGATGTCTGTCTTGATGAGTTTACTCCAATCGACCTTTGTAGTTTCCTCATCCAAACCTTCAACTTGTCTTTTAGACCCTATTCCTACCAGGTTATTTAAAGAAGTCTTCCCACTTATTGGTAGCTTTATTCTTCATATAATCAATTCTTCATTAACTTTAGGCCATGTACCGCAGGCTTTTAAAACGGCTGTAATTAAACCCTTACTCAAAAAGCCAACGCTAGATCCAGGAGCTTTAGCTAACTATAGACCAATCTCTAATCTCCCTTTCATTTCAAAAATTTTAGAAAGAGTTGTTGCTAGGCAATTATTTGACCACCTGCAGGAAAATGGTTTACTTGAAGAGTTTCAATCTGGGTTTAGAATCCATCATAGTACTGAAACAGCCTTAGCGAAGGTCACTAACGACCTCCTCATTGCATCTGATAATGGACTAGTTTCTGTACTTGTCCTTTTAGATCTTAGTGCAGCTTTTGATACTATTGATCATAATATTCTACTTGATAGATTAGAACACTATGTTGGACTTAATGGAACTTCGTTGCAGTGGTTTAGATCTTATTTATCTGATAGGTTCCAGTTTGTTCATGTAAATGATGAGTTTTCTTTCAGCTCAAAGCTTAGTCATGGAGTTCCACAGGGATCTGTGCTAGGCCCTACTCTTTTTAGTTTATATATGCTTCCGTTAGGCAACATTATTAGAAAGCACTGTATACATTTTCATTGTTATGCAGATGACACACAATTATACCTGTCAATGAAGCCAGATGATACTAATCAATTAGCCAAGTTAGAAGCCTGTCTTAAGGAAATCAAAGCTTGGATGACTTGTAATTTCCTGCTATTAAATCCAGATAAGACTGAAGTCATTCTTGTTGGTCCAAAAAACCTTAGAAATTCCTTTCCAAATCAAACTTTCAGTTTGGATGCAGTTACTCTTTCTCTTAATAGCTCTGTGAGGAACCTTGGAGTTATTTTTGATCAGGATTTGTCCTTCAATTCACATATTAAATTTGTTTCTAAGACTGCCTTCTATCATTTGCGTAATATTGACAAGATTAGGAGCATCTTGTCTCAGAGTGATGCTGAGAAGCTGATCCACGCTTTTGTTAGCTCGAGATTAGATTATTGTAATTCTTTATTATCAGGCTGTCCTAAAACATCTTTAAAAAGTCTTCAGCTGATCCAAAATGCTGCAGCAAGAGTTTTAACAGGTACTAGAAAGAGAGATCATATCTCTCCGGTTCTGGCCTCCCTTCATTGGCTTCCCATAGAGTTTAGAATTAAGTTTAAAATCCTTCTTCTTACTTACAAAGCTCTAAACAATCAGGCTCCTTTTTATTTAAAAGATCTGATACTACCGTATTATCCTAGCAGAGCACTACGCTCCCAAAATGCAGGATTACTTGTAATACCTAGAATCTCCAAAAGTACAATGGGAGGCAGAGCCTTCAGTTATCAAGCTCCTCTCCTGTGGAATCAGCTGCCAATCTGGATTCGGGAGTCAGACTCGATCTCTGTTTTTATGAATAGGGCTAAAACCTACCTTTTTGATATAGCCTACAATTAGGGAGGGATCATGTGTTTCTGAACCCTCCCTTAGTTATGCTGCTATTAGGTTTAGTCAGCCGGGGGACCTCCAGTAATGCACTGGGCCTCACTCCTTTCCTCACTCTCTATGAAATATTTTTTTTTTTGCTGGTCATTAACATTTGTTTGTTCTCTCCCATAGATTGAGTCCCCATCGTGCTGTTTGCTCTCTACATGTCTGTTCTTTTCTTCTTCTCTATCCCCTCACCCCCCAGCCAGTCGCGGCAGATGACTGCCCCTCCCTGAGCCTGGTTCTGCTGGAGGTTTCTTCCTGTTAAAAGGGAGTTTTTCCTCTCCACCGTCGCCAAGTGCTTGCTCACAGGGGATCGCCTGATTGCTGGGGTCTTTCTGCAACTGTGGGGGTCCCCCCTACAGTTGATAGTGCTATGAGATGACTGTTGTTGTGAAATGGCGCTATATAAATAAAGTTGAATTGAATTGAATTGAATCCCAAGCTTTCTAATTCAGACTGTCATTAAAAAAAAAAAAAAAAAAAAAAAAAAAAAAAAAAAAAATCAGATATGGGTCACATTTGTGCAAAAAAAAAATCAGAATTGAGCATTAAAACCTGCAGTGTGACCATAGCCTAAAATACTATAACAAGGAAACACATTTGCCACCTGACACAGAGGTCCCAACAGACTGACCAGGATGATAATGTGATGGGATTTCATATTAAAAATCACAGAAAAACAAAGAGTCTTTCACAATTGAACATTTTTTTAAATATCAAAACACAGCTTAAATTTTTATAGAAGTTCAAAGTGAGGAGTTATTATTACCCTCCTTCGCTGTACTGGTTCCCGCCGAGGAAGCCATATTTATCAGTGCGTCTGACAGTGAGACCGTTTATCTCAGAATCCGATCCCACAGAGCTCCCATCCTCTCCCAGACCCGACAGAGACTCCAGTGTTCCCGACATCAGGCTGGCCGATTCCAGGTAGCTGAGCGTGTCCGGGGCTGGCCGAGGGTTGGGAATGGTTAGGGGTAAGGCCAGGGATGGCTCATAGATCAGTGGGACAGTAGGACTCGAGTGTTCAGTCTGGGTAGGGGTGGCAGGCAAGTCTCCCTTCCAATCTTCATTGGGAGGTTGAGGCTTTGGGGACAGAGGAGGAGGAGGACCCTTGCTTTGAGACTCACTTTGTGCTTGTTGGAGCGGCTGAGGTTTCCCTTCTTCAGCTGCAGGTGATGCCAAGGGAGCAGGTGCGGGACTTGTATTAGTCACTGTAAGCTGGCTATCGCCCACAACAGGATTTGGGTTGTAGGTGACATGTACATTGGGGTACAAATTAGGAGCAGGGTTCAGATCAGGTGAGGGAGATGTCTGTGCCACTTCACCTGACAATGCTTGCGTATTTGTTTCAGTATTCAAGGTCTCAGCAATGGCAGGATCACTGTTCTTCAATTCCTTCACAACATGAACTCCAGTCTGTATATTATTCCTCAATGATTCTTCACTTGGTGGTGCAGCCTTGCAAACTGATGACAGGGGAGGGTTCTCAGCAGCAAGTGTGGGGGGACTCAAGGGTGGCGGGGGACTTACAAGTGAATCCACTGACAGAGCTGCAGGGGGTTTTCCTGTCAAAGCTTTGTCACTGAACAGGGCAGACTTGATTATGGGCACATCCCTGGCGGACTCTAGAGCAGGGCTGTTAGGACCAGGGAGCCCCACTGACGACGGAGTGATAGATGGAGCTGCATGTCCTTCACCCAGTGCAGGAGATGATGGAGATAAGGTGGAGAGCTCAGCCATGGTTCAAATCTCTCCTGAGAAAAAAGAAGGAAAATAAGAGTTCAGATAATTTTATACTGGACAGCGGCTACACATTTTGTCAACCAGACCGTAAATGATGGAGTAGTTCATTCCGGCCTGACAAAATCACTGAGTGTGCTCAGATCTCCTGACCACTGACCTTGAGCACATCCTAGATGCAGACCAATCTATGATATGTTTAAGGTTAAGGTCAATGACCTAGGAGAAGTAATGTTTTTCGTGAAAGCAAGATCTTCTGACCTTTGACAGTGACCTTGATCTCAACCTAGATGAGAGTTCTTGTGAGCGAGTTTGGTGAGAATCAAGGTATCTGTCTAGGAGAAGTACTGATTTTTCTAAAATCATATAAGTGTCCAGATCTCCTGACCCTTACCTTGACCACAACCTGGATGCAAACCCACTTGAGGATCACTGTGAGCGAGTTTGGTGAGCATCAATCGAGGTAATTTCCTAGGAGGAGTAGCAATTTTTCTGAAATCACATTAAAGTGTTCAGATCTCCTGACCTTTGACCTTGACCACAACATGGATGCTCACCCACCTAAGGATCATGGTGAGGGAGTTTGGTGAGTATCGGGGCAAATGCCTAGGAGCACTAGCAATTCCTGTGAAATGCAGATGGACGGGCAGATGGACAAAACACTGCATCGTCAAATTAGCTCCTTTTGCCTTCACTGGAATGAGCAAAAAACTAGCAACAGGGCTGTTTTGACCAGAGAGCCCCAATGACGATGGAAAGATAGATGCATGCCTTTTCCCCAGTGCAGGAGATGATGGAGAAAAGGTGGAGAGCTCAGCTATTGGATTAGTTCCCTTGACAAATGAAACACCAAAAAAAAAAAAAATAAACAAACAAATATAACCCAAGTAAAGGCCTATACATACTCCGCAAGAACAGAGAACTTTGTTCTCTCTCCCAGGGCTGCAAGAACAAAATGACAATTTTGCTCTTGCAGCCCTGGTTTGGGAGCTCTTGCAGCTTGTTCTTGACACATCATTGTGGCAGAACTTTTTTCTTGCATAGTGTCTAAGAACAATTGTGTGAATGGTCAGAAATGTGAATTTCCCAGGAGTTCTGCACTTCACTTTCTTGTGAAGTGTGAAATGTCCTGGCCAGAAAGAACTCTGTTCTTGTTACCTCAAGAAAAAGAAAAAAAAATTCTCTGTTCTTGCAGAGTATGTAATGGTCTTAAGAGTTATAAAAATGGTGACAGTAACAGAACTGATTAGCTGAATCTGTAAAACAATTAAAGCAAACAAGACACTCCAATTTCAAATGTCATTACTGTGAATTTCATTTCTCCCACTGTACAATCTCTAGATCTCGGCATTCGGCATCAGTTATCATATAGCAGCCCTCATTTTTAATCTGGCTTTCAAAGCTCTGGAAAATAAACTACTGAGATACGCATTATGTGAAAATAAAAGTACACATTTCCCAGTTCTGAGCAACTGATTACAGTGTTTCCCCTACCATTTTATTGGGGGGGGGGGGGGGTGGCACCCCCCCCCCCAAGAGTGTCAAGTTAATCTATCTACGCAAGGAATGTCTGTCTGCTCCTCACATATCTCTCAAACTGCTCATCAGACTGACCTCAGGCTTAATAAGTGCTTTGGTGAGGTTATGAGGGTGTGCATCCCGGAGTAAGAAGTTGTTCAGTCAAAATATGTAATTTTTATCAATAAAAGTTTAGCCACCGCTCTGTCTCATGCTCTGGTTTCTGGAAGTGTGGGCGGGATTTCGAAGTGACTCTGTACTGATTACATAATAAGCGGAATTACGACCATTCACCAGAGCACTCGCCAAACAAAACAAGGAAGTGAAAAGCAACAAATTTGACTAGAAAAGATAATATTCAAGAGTTAATACTTAAAAAAATTATACCATAAAGTTGCCGTGATTGCATAAGTCTAAAGGATAATTCACATGTGGAGACCATGAGCTGCACAAGCAGACTGGGAGGAGTACCAGCAGGGACCCGGGGTCTGGCAAAGAGCACCGGTGTATCCAACACGCTGGGAGAAGCAGCAGCCCGACCGCAGTCCTTCGCAGGGAGGCACGCCCAGCCTGCCCGGTCAGTGGTAGACGCGATCCTGACTGCTGCTTCACCTGTGTGCTACCACTGTCCTTTGTAAGACCATGAGTCCCTGATGGCGTTCCTCCGGCGTGAGTATCTAAAAATTAACAACTCAATGCCGCCATGATTGTGGAGCAGAACGGCTGGAATGACTTAATGACCAAACAGGACACAAAAACGCCCAAATAATGAAATAAATCATTTTTAGCTAAATATTTACTAGGGGTGGGTTCAAAAGATCGATATAGATCAATCCACGTTTGACTGAGCCGATATCGATCCACAAAATCCGCGGATCGATCTTTTAATATAATATATTTAATATATTTTAATATAATATTTTTACGTTTGTGAACGTCTGCTGAGTATAATCGGGTCGAAACCGGGTCAGTGAGCCAGGAACAACGGCCAAGAACCATAAACAGCTGACGCGCTAACGGAGCTAGCAAGCTAACGGATATGCTAGTTCTTCTTCTGTGGTGTTAAAACGGTTCTCATCTGGCAAGAGTTCCCTGTGGCGCGTGTACACGTCTTTACTTTCGTGTTTACATGAGCAGAGTTATTAACGTGCGTGTCTCTTAATTTAGCAACAAAAGTCACCGTAAAGACTGTCCTCAACAGCTTCTTAATATTTTTCATAAAGCAGGGATAAACGGACTTTTACTACGTGCAGCGCTGTGTTGGAATATAACGTTGACGAATGATAAACGGAAAATGCACGGAGACTGAAACCCGTGAAGCAGAGGGAGACTTGGAGCTGCTGAGACTAAGTATAATATCATTTGTTTGTTTTAACATTTGTGTCGTCAACTAATAATTTATCCGGCATGGTGTTGGTTTCTTTTACAAACTATGGACACAGAGAGAACTGTTGGTTAAGCGCTGTGAATAAATGCTGAATAAAGGTATATTTTATGAGATTATGGACTTCTACCACTTAAGTAAGAAATGTGAAGAGAATAAATCACAATAAAATTAAGATGGTAGAATTAATAAAGGCTGCAGTACAACAAGCTATTTTTACTCAGTAGAACTAAATTGAAACTAGAAAAGCACTCATAGAGCGCATACCTCTGCCAAGGCTCCTTCCGTTTCTCATGGATCACCTCCAAAATGTAATGGGTTTGTGTGTAGGCCTATCACCACTTGTGGTGAAAATTGCATCCAAGTCTGTCCATTAGTTTTGGAGTTTTGTGGCTGACACACTGTGAGAAGAGCTTTGGCTGAGGTATGCATTCCCAGATCATCCCCAAAATGTAATGGGTTCCTTTCTAGGCCAAGAACCACCTCTGGTGAAAATTTCATCCAAATCCATCCAGTAGTTTTTGTGTAATCCTGCTGCACAAATACAAACAAAGCCCTTGGTGGAGGTATGCACTGTCAGATCATCACCAAAATCTAATCATCTGTTCCCTGTGCCATTACACACCTTTCCTGAAAATTTCGTCAAAATCCGTTCATAACTTTTTGAGTTATGTTGGTAACAGACAGACAGACAGACAAACAGACAAATGGCAGTAAAAGCATTACCTCCTTGGCGGAGGTAATAAACTCAAGTGTTGCTGTTGTGTCCGTCTCCTCCATCTCCAAACTCCCAGGCTGCGGGCGTTGCAATTCATCGCACAACCGCGTACAACCCACAGGCCAATGGGTTATGCGAGCGTTTTCATAGATCACTGAAAGCAGCACTCAGGGGTTCACTGACGGATGCAAATTGGGTAGACAGGTTGCCGTGGGTTTTATATTGGGGTTGCACTCCGCGCCAAAAGAGGATTTGGAAGCTTCCCCGGCAGAGAGCTTGTTTTTGCGCAGCCCCTATGGCTGCCCGGGGAATTTCTGCCAAATAATCCCGCGCCGGACAGCTGCCCGTCTCAGCTTTTGCAGCGTAGCGCAAACACAGGCACGCTGCCGGGCCCGGGCCACCACTGTTTTCCGCATGCTTTTGTGCCTAAAACTTTGAAGAACGCGGAGTTCGTGTTCGTCAGACACGACGACCAGCGCCCTCCATTGCGCCTGCACACATGTTGAAAATGGCCCTATCTCACAATGTTAAAGAATCCTTTAAAAAATTCATGGATCCAGACGGTGAGCCGGATCATCCCCAAAATTTAATCAGTTCTTCCTTGTACCATTTCCAACAACACCTGAAAGTTTCATCGAAATCCGTCCAAAACTTTTTGAGTTATCTTGCTAACCAACAGACAGACAGACAAACGCCGGCAAAAACATAACCTCCTGGCCTGCGGCCTGGCGGAGGTAATGAACAAATCTTCCCAGGAAATGAATTGAAACCCTTTTCAAACATTGAAAGTCAATTTGTAGTTAAAATATAAACAACAAAAAATTTAAAAAAACCTAAATTATTAAACCCTACTGTGGTGTGGGGATCTAAAAATGTGAATGTTAATTTTACTGTGAAATCTGTTCTTTTTATCTGCCTTCAGATGTGTGAAGACTGGAAGCTTCATTCTCACTGAGACCTTCTGAAGGTCAGAGGTCATCAGTGGAGGAGCATCCCTGCTTCATGTGGATTTCAGCACAGAAGAAGACCTTCACATTCAAGATTCAAGGAGGTGCCGCCATCATTTTCTCCAGACTAACATGCATTCAATGCAATTTAGTTGTTGTAATGACAAATTCTTTTATTTCTTTTTTTTAAGTTCTGAGCAAGAATACAATGTTGGTCTTTTTTTTTTTTTACAATTTTACTGAGCATTTAATTCTAAATAAATCACTGTTTAACAGGAAATTTTTGGCAATCCTGTGCTTTTCTTGTGGTGTTACATAGAATAGCATCACTGTAAACTATGGCAAAAGCAGCTGCTTTAAAATTTGTACTTCCTTACACAACTGAGTGCAAAAAAACTCTAAAAGTGCCATAACTTTTTGGAAAAGCTCCCACAAATTCAGGCTTTTTGGGCCACAACAATCACAAAAACAGCTGACAAAATCCTGGAGGGACTGAAATACAGTGAGATTATGTATGCATGGTTCAAGCATTGAATTTGTTTACTTACTCTGGGTGGTGAACTTGACACGACACACCCTTTGCACTAAAGAAAGCACCTGTGACCACTTTATGAAATGATAAGTTAAATAATAAAAAAGTGCATTATTACCTCCACCAGGCTTACCTCCGCCAGGCTGAAAGGCCAGGAGGAGGTAATGTTTTTGCCGGGGTTTGTCTGTGTGTTTGTCTGTCTGTCTGTCTGTTTGTCTGTTGGTTAGCAAGATAACTCAAAAAGTCTTGGACGGATTTCCATGAAACTTTCAGGCGTTGTTGGAAATGGTACAAGGAAGAACTGATTAAATTTTGGGGATGATCCGGATCACCGTCTGGATACAGGAATTTTTTAAAGCATTCTTTAACACTGTGACATACGGCTATTTTCAACATGTGCGCAGGCGCAATGGAGGGCGCTGGTCATCGTGTCTGACCAACATAAACTCCGCGTTCTTCAACGTTTTAGGCACAAAAGCACGCGGAAAACACTGGTGGGCTGGGCCCGCCACCGTGCCTGTGTTTGCGCGACGCTGCAAAAGCTGAGACGGGCAGCTGTCCGCCGCCGGATTATTTGGCAGAAATTCCCCGGGCAGCCATAGGCGCTGCGCAAAAACGAGCTGCTCGGCAGCGTGCTGTGTGCCTGTGTTTGCGCAACGCTGCAAAAGCTCAGACGGCCAGCTGTCCGCCGCTGGATTATTTGGCAGAAATTCCCCGGTCAGCCATAGTAGCTCCGCAAAAAGAAGCTCTCTGCCGGGGAAGTTTCCAAATCATCTTTGGCCGCGGAGCGCAACCCCAATAAAGATAAAGATTAGATGTACCACGAAGGTCGAGTGCAAGCAAGATGTTTGTGTCTGTGAACATTCCGTCTTTTGGCGAGTTGATACGTAACAATGTTTACAGTTTGATGAGAAGGTTGCTGGCATGTAACAATCATCTTATATCAGCAATTGTCAACTCGTCACTCACACTTCACTCCAGCATTTGGAAGTGGTGGCGTTCCATTTTATACTGAGTCCAATATTGTATGTTATTGTTGTTACAAGACCGCCGACTGTCTGCTGATCTGTATATACTTTTATTTATTTATTTTCTACTCCTTTTAGTTCTGCATTTAATATGAACCCTGAGTTTGAAATAAACGTTTGAATTTTGAATAAAACCCACGCCAACCCGTCTACCTAATTGGCATCCGTCAGTGAAGCCCTCAGTGCTGCTTTCAGTGATCTAAAACGTTCACATAACCCATTGGCCTGTGGGTTGTACGCAGTTGTGTCATGACTTCTTTTGTTTTTTCTTTTGAATTCTTGGATGGAACATGGGTGGGCAATATAAGCTGCGGATTCAGCCATCACATATTTCGGATAACTTATGTTGAATTGTATAATCAGAGGAGCTATTGTCTAATTTGACCTTGTTGGATTTTATTACCCCCTTTGTTATATTATTCCCTTTCTTTTAACCTGTACTCTTAATCTATTCAAAATAAAGATTAATTAATTCATTCATTCAATTGCAACGCCCCCAGCCTGGGAGTTTGCAGATGCAGGACATGGACACAACACCAACACTTCAGTTTATTACCTCTGCCAAGGAGGTAATGCTTTTTTTTTCCACAATATCTTTATTGAACCTTTTTTTTTTTTAACAAACATGATACAAACAATCAAACACTAACGCTAAAGTACTACAAAAAAAAAAAAAATGCACTAAAAACACCAACAACCACCAACAAAATCAAGTCTTCAACAATGCTCCTCTGTTTAGTCTAGACAATCCAATACATAAGTATACATATTATGTTCACCAGTTTGGAATTTACAAGGTCCACACACATCATTCTTCAAGAGTTATGTTTAAATTTTTTACATAATCAATAAAAGGTCTCCATATATTCTCAAACACAATTTCCTTTGATTTCAGTATATATGTTATTCTTTCTAATGGAAGGTTTGTTAACATCTGTCTTAACCACTGAGTCACATCTGGTCTATGAGTCTTTTTCCATAATAGTGCAATACATTTTTTGGCATTAAGCAAACTGAGGTCTATGAATGTTCTTTCACTTTTATTAAAATTATGCTTTTCTGGGTACAGACCCAACAAAAACAGTTTAGGATTCAGTATGATTTGTTTTGAGATTATTTTTTCAATTGTTACCCTCACCTCTTCCCAAAACATTCTTATTAATCTACATTCCCATAAACAATGAAATAGGGTTCCTTTACTTTCCATGCATTTTGTGCATGTATCTGGTATATTTTTGTTATATCTATTTAACTCCTCCGGTGTAACATACATCCGCATTAACCATTTGAAATGTATCAATTTAAGGCGTGCATTTATTGATTTGGTTTGAGCTTCTGTACAAGCCAATTCCCATTGTTCCTCCGAAATTTCAATTTGCAGATCTTCTTTCCAGTAGTTTAATCTTTTCAGTGAATTTTCACTTGAAGATAGTGTCAATGAGTTATAAAACTCTGAAATAATACCCTTTCTTTTACTATCTTTCATCATCATTTTTTCCAAGGATGAATAAATAGGTCGAGTGAGAGCTTTATTTTGATTTGATCGAATAAAGTTTCTAAGTTGAAGATATTTAAAAAAATGTGTTCTATTGAGATTAAATTTGATCCTCAGCTCTTCAAAAGACATTATGTTGTCTGCACATGGCAAATATAAATCCTGAATCTTTTGTATCCCTTTTAAATTCCATACTTTAAATACAGCGTCCGCTCTCCCTGGTTTAAAATATTGATTACCCCATATTGGACTAAATTGTGACAATAACTGTGGTTCTTTTAAATAGTTTTTAGCTTCACACCATATTTTGATCATATGCTTTACAAATGGATTTTTAACTTGTTTTTGTAATTTTTTTGCCGAATCTGAGTATATGAATATGGGAAGAGGTAAAGGTAAATTGTATGATTCCATTTCAGTCCAGTGAGGGAGATCATTTGATGAAAAATAATATGTCATAGACCTCAGTTGTGCCGACCAATAATACAACATAAAATTTGGACATTTCAGACCTCCACGATCAAATGGTAAATATAATAAAGACAAACGTAATCTAGCCCTCCTGTTGTTCCATATAAATTCCACTAACTTTTTTTTTATTCTTGAGAATAGATCTAAAGGTGGTGATAAGGGAATGTATTGAAATAAATAAAGTATTTTAGGTAAAATATTACTTTTAAGTATATTGATTCTCCCGATCATCGACATTGGTAGTGACATCCATCTCTGAGTTAACTCATTGATATCTGACATTAAGGCTTCATAGTTGACGCTGGCGACTGATTCTAGCTTAGGCATAATTTGGATTCCTAAATATTTAAACTGATTTACAACATTGAATTGATTTGCCTCAGGGGCTGGGTAATTTCTCTGGGTCTCATTTAGCATTAATATTGAAGATTTAGTTTTATTTATTTTATATCCTGATATTTCCCCAAAATTCTTTATTAAATTCAACAAGGTTGGAATTGATTTTTTTAGATTCGACATAAACAAAATTATATCATCGGCGTACAGGGAGATTTTATGTTCTGTTGGCCCAACTTTAATTCCATATATTTGTGAATGTAAACGTATCGCTATCGCTAAAGGTTCAATTGCCATAGTAAACAGTAAAGGTGAAAGTGGACAGCCTTGTCGACATCCTCTATTGATTTTTATTGGTTTTGAAATATTGTTATTTGTTAGGATTTCTGCTGTAGCATTATTGTATATTATTTGAACCCATTTTATGAAATTATTTCCAAGTCCAAACCTTTGTAGGACTTCAAAAAGAAAGGGCCATTCAACTCTATCAAAGGCCTTTTCGGCGTCCAATGATAGGAGAGCTGTATCCGGTGCTTCTTTATTAAAATAAATAATATTAAATAGTCTTCTTACATTATGGAAGCCTTGTCTACCCTTTATAAAGCCATTCTGATCTCGATTAATAATATTTGGTAAAATTTCTTGTATTCGTCTTGCTAAAATTTTACAGATTATCTTAAGGTCGGCGTTTAATAGGCTTATTGGTCTCATATTTTCACATTTATTAGAGGGCTTACCTGGTTTTGGCAGCAGTATAATTAAGGCATTATTTATGTATGATGGTAAATTATTATTTTGAAATGCTTCTAAAACCATTTCCAAAAAAGGTTTTATTAATTTATTCTTAAATTTTTTATAAAGGTCAACTGGAAGACCATCTGGTCCTGCACTTTTTCCTGATTTCATATTATCAATGGCTAGCCCAACTTCTTCTTGACTAATTTTAGACTCCAATATCTCCCTGTTTTCATTTGGTATACACGGTATAGATAGTTCGTTCAAAAACCCATTTAGTTTTGTTAAATCAGGTTCATTTTTGGTATCATATAATTTTTCATAGTAATCTCTAAAGGCTCTATTAATTTCTAAAGGATCTATAACTACCTGTCCATTACTTATAATACTGGTAATTGGTGTTTTAATTTCCAATTGTTTAATCTGCCATGCTAATAATTTTCCTGATTTTTCACCTTGTTCATAAAAAGATTGTTTCAATCTTAGAAGACTCGAGGCAGCTCTATTCGCTGATTTTTTGTCGTATTCAGCTCTCAAAATCAGTAATTCATTCTCCAACCTTGGGTCACTTCCTGCATACACTTTTTCCTGAAGACTTTTTATTTTATGTTCCAATTTAGCTCTCTCCTCTCGAGTCTTCTTAGATTTTGATCCTGTATAACTAATAATATGTCCCCTAATAAAAGCTTTGAAAGCCTCCCACTTTACACATGCTGATGTTTGTGTAGTATTGATGTCAAAGAACTCGTCTATCTGTTTTTCTATATACTTGACAAATTCCTCATCCTGAAGCCATTTATGCTGAAATTGCCATCTACCTGATTCCTTTGTCAATTTTTTATCTACATATATTAGACAACAGGGTGCATGATCAGAGATCACGATGTTATCATAAAAGCAGTTTTGAATCTTGGACCTTAATTCTGTGGAAATCAAAAAATAATCAATACGTGAGAATGTCTTGTAGGTACTGGAATAACAAGAATAGGCTTTAACTTGTGGTTTCATTTCTCTCCATATATCTAACAATCTCAATTCTTTCATAAAATGATTAATAGTCATCCTACATCCAATGTGCGTACAATCCAGTCCTGTTGATCTATCCACACCTGGATTCAATGTACAATTAAAATCCCCTGCTATTATATGTTGCCCTGTAAGTGATGATAAGATGAGAAATAAATTAGCAAAGAACTTCTGATCATCTATATTGGGACCATATAAGTTCACAAGATTTATATTTTCTAATAGCAAAGAACCTTGAATGATTACATATCTTCCAAATTTGTCTCCAATTACATTTTTCACTTGAAAAGGAACTGATTTATGTATGAGAGTCATAACTCCCCTGGCTCGGGATGAAAATGAAGAGGTGAATACACTTCCCTGCCATCTACTCCTAATTCTTTTAACATCCTCCTCTATCAGATGAGTTTCTTGTAAAAACACAATTCTTGAACCCATGTCCTTTATTTTATTCATAACTTGTTTAAGTTTTTTTAAATTTTGTAGACCTCTGCAATTCCATGAAGTTAAATTAAGATTAACACTTTGGTCCATGATCAATAGAGAGTTTGGGATTACCTTGCAGTGTAAACATGCTCATACAGAGAAGCAAAAACATGAGTGGTTGAACATTCATCCTACAAACTACACACAAACAAATTTCCCCTTCCCACACTTGTGGCAAACCCCCCAAAATCAAAAGAAAAATTCTGTCTCCCGATATAGCCATCGACCGTTCCACACCCACGGGGAACAGCCTAAGCCACTCCTTCTTCATCCTCCCAATCACCCTAACTCTACTGCTTTTAATGACGTAACATTAACTCTCCTCTGTAGTTTTCCAACTTAACTCCAAAATTTTTAACAACTTTGTACATCATAGTTTTTTTTTTATTTGTTTTGTTTTTGTTTTGTTTTTTTAATATATAATACAATCTATATTTTGTAAACTTACTATTTACTTCAAGTCAGTCAGATGCCTGTGCAAATGCTTAATTATTCTACCTTATATTTTGTTCATGCTTAGCTCCCACCAGTCTCTTCTTCTTCTTTGATCTTCTTGATGAACTCCTGCGCCTCCTCTGGGGTCTTGAAGATGTGGGTTCTGCCCTCATACGTGGTCAGCAGTCTCGCAGGATAGATTACACCATGACGAATCCCAAGGTTGCGCAGCTCCTTACGTACGGGATCAAACTGCTTCCTCAATTGCTGGATTCCTGTACCCAAATCTGGGTAGAACCGCACCTGCTGGTCCTGGTGTTTAATCTCTCCTTTTTTAGCTCGTGCAGCGTTGAAGATCTTCATCCTGTCTCTGTTGCTAAGAAACTTCATAATTAAGGTCCTCGGCGGTCCCTTATCTCTCCGTGGGCCAATACGATGTGCCTTTTCCAGAACCACTGCTGATTGCAACTCCTCGCTGCCCAGCACCTCCGGAATCCACTTTTCCAGAAAGGAACATACGTCCCGACCTTCTGATTCCTCTGGAAGACCCACCAGCCTCAAATTATTCTGTCTCGACCGAGATTCCAAATCCAAAATATTATCTTCCAGAGATTTATTTTTTTTTTCCAAAGTGCGCACCTTTAATTGAAGACGGGTGACGTCATCTTCAGCACTAGCGAGACGGAGCTCCATCTGCGCCGTTCGTTCTACACAGTCACCCAATTCCTTTCTTATTCCTTCCAACGCTGTCATAATCCCATCAAATCTAGAGGAAAAGTCCGCTCTCATTGAACTCATGGCAGCCATCAGCGCATCTGCGCCTCCCCGCGCAGACATCGCACCGTTGCCAGCCTCCTCCGCCATATATGGAGTTTTGTTTACTGCGTCACAGACCTGAAAGTCCGTTAATTTGGACTGTTTCGGCGGCTCGCTTTTTCCTTTTCCTGGTTTTCCAGCCTTAGGCTTCGCCGACATATCCTCGCCCAAATGCTGGGATACGTTCTGTCCCAAATGAGAGAGTTATTTGCCGATTTTTTTTTTTCCAGGAGCAGAGCAGAGCGAGACACGTCCGTCCTACGTGGCAGCCATAACCGGAAGCCGGAGGTAATGCTTTTACTACTGCACCACTAATCCTATCATTGTGAATCCAATTGCTACTCAGATGTTTTCATGGTCAAGGAATCTGACAACGTACACACAAACACTGTATGGGGGGAACTGTGGCGCTTGGCGGAGGTCTGCGCTCTCCGAGTGCTTTTCTAGTTGTAACTGATTTTGGGTCAGTCCTATATGTGATAATTTATGTATTAACAAAGTTAGAAGATTCTTGGTACAATTTGCAGCATTAGGTCTCGAAGATTTTTGTTTCATGGGAAGTAAAATGGCTATTAAAATGGTAATTCCCCAGATCGAATAGGGATTGAATCGAATCGGAATCAAATCGATTCAGAATCTCAAGAATCAGAATCGAATCGATTCTGGAAATTAGGGATCGTTCCCAGCCCTAATATTTACTGACAAATGGGCAGCACTGATGCAACGGTTGCAGTCAAACAGGTCCTTCTGCTGTGTATAATAATGTTGGGTGTTTTGTAGTTAATTCAATTGATTACAGTTTTAAAAACCTTTTAATAACCAAGTATTGCTCAAATATAAAAGGATGCAGTACAGTGGGTCTCAAATATTTACCTCCGCCAAGGAGGCTGTGTAATCGGGGTCATTTGTCCATCTGTCCGTTTGTTTGACTGTTAGCAGGATTACACAAAAACTACTGGTTTTGATGAAAGTTTCTCCAGAGGTAGCACTTGGGCCAAGGATGAACCGATTAAATTTTGGTGATGACCTGAGAGTGGATACCTCCACCAAGGACCTTGTTTGTATTTGTGCAGCAGGATTACACAAAAATTACTGGATGGATTTAGATAAAATTTTCACCAGATGAGGTCTTTGGGCTAGAGAGGAACCCATAACATTTTTTTGATGATCTGAGAATGCATACCTCCACCAATGCTGTTATCTTCTCACAGTGCGTTCGAAAGAATCCTCCAAAATTACCGGCTAGACTTTGACGCAATTTTCACCAGAACTAGCTTGTGGCCTACACAGAAACCACTACATTTTGGAGGTGACCCATGAGGGATGAAGGAGCCTTGGCAGAGGTATGCGCTTTGAGTGCTTTTCTCGTTTTATTCAATTTATTTTTCTATATAGCACCAGAACACAATGATTCCTTTAAGAGTTTGCCATTGTCGACCTTCACGCTGCCCTCCCAAGGCTGTAAACATAGGGGAAACACTGCTGATTACAATAAATACTGCAATATTAAAAACACATTTAGATTTTTTTCGACAATATTAGAACCCAAGACGCACCACACACTACAAGGTTGGATACTGTTGAACCTCTCTTTAAAAGCACATTTTCAAAGGCACAATTATCAGACCTCCTTTCCTGTAAGTTGGAAACACAAACTGGGGCTTTAAAATGCTGTGCAAAAGGATAAAATATGGGCTCAAATTTGTCCAGAACTCTAGTTATTACAGTAACAACTCGCACGTGCAGCTTTTCTTTACAGCAACAACAGATGTCCATATAAATAAAAAATAAATTAAAAAAGATTGTTTATTATTTACACACACACCCCCACACACACCTCTCACAAAAAGTTAGTGATATTCGGGTTTCGGGTGAAATTTCAGGATGTACCTAAAATGCACTATAACCTTTCCAGGTGAACTTAATTTGACCTTCTCTAACCTTTTGAATGTACATGCCCAACTGTTCAATGTTTCAGTACTTTTTGGATAACTTGCTCTCTAACAAGATGCTTAACGCCAAAAATTTCCAACAGGTGTTAGATCCATGAATCAACCAATAAATTTCCTGGTTCAGTTAGAATTGGTATTTAAACAGTCCTCTTCATCATGCTGTTCACATTTTAACACCATGAGACCAAGACAACACCTCACAACTGAATCGGTGAATTCCAAAAGGGCCCAAGTCCACACTTTTTCAAAACCCAGATATTACATGTTTAATGAACTTTAAGAGACAAGCTATCTAATTATGTGCAAAAACGTCCCAAGTCAACTTTAATGCATTGACTATTCACAGCATTGTTTATGCATTGAGTGCAAGAGAGACCCAAGTCCAGGACTTGGGCCCTTCCTGCATGGATTAAACAAAGTCATAGGTGGCAGCACAAATTTCAGAAATGATATAGAAGTTTCCGAAAATATGTCTGCTCAGGTCACATCCAGATTCCGCCTTCTAAAGCCATCGTGCAGGGTTGTTACATACCCAGAGGAGCCACTCTACAGCGAGCAACTTGGTGTAAGGGCAGCTAAAGTAAAGGATGTTCAGAAATTGGCAAAATATCTTTCACCAGAGGCTCAGCAGTTCCTCAGTAATTTAACAGTTTGTGATGCTAGGCGTGAAGATGAGTCTGACTTTGACGATTAGTTACCAGTAGATGGACCTCTATGTTAATCTGCCCACTTTTAGATGAAAATCTCATTTGCTGGCAGTTATCAAAACAATAGTTTGAATATAAAGTGATCATAAAAGGTGTTCAAAACATGGCATAATTAAAAAAAAAAACATTTTCAACATGTGAGAAACTGATGTTATGTGCTTCTTTTCATATGTTCTTATTGTTTAATTCAAGAAGGGCCCAAGTCCAGGGACTTTAGTTTGCCAATCCTCTGAAATTAAAAAAGTGAAATGCTTCATATTATAGCATTTCTAAGCTATGGCCTTGTGCTATATCTGAGTAAAGTATGAACCATCTGGCATAGACTACCTTTGAGATATGCAATTTATTTGATTTCCTGCAAAAACATATTTCTTGGACTTGGGCCCCTTTTGAATTCACCAATTCAATTGATCAACAGTACTTCACCATTGCGAGGCTCTGACAATAGGATGCTGTCAGAGGGAAGTGGCCACTGAACTTAGAATGTCACAGACTGTCATCAGCAGGTTGCAACAGAGATACAGAGAGAGTGGAAGCGTCACAGAAAGGCTTAGAAATGGACGTCCTTTGGCTACATCCCACACTGATGACCACTTCATTGTGAACAGTGCCCTGCGGAACCGGTGATGAATGCCACTCAATTCCAGGCACATTTAAGGGAGGTGAGAGGCAACCAAGTGTCACGTCAGACCATTTGAAACTGTTTACATCAGTGTGGTCTGCGTGCTAGACGACCTGCAAGAGTACCTGACCACACCACACACAGGCGTCATTGTCTTGTATGGGCCAGGGAGCATTTACGCTGGACAAGGGACCAGTGGGCCTCAGTGCTGTTCTCTGATGAAAGACAACTCACGTTAAGCAGAAATGATGGCCGCCAATGACGTTGGAGATGTCAAGGAGAGCACTATGCATCAGCCACTGTTGTGGTGGCATTACACTCTGTGCAGGCATGTCTAGTCCATACAGACCTACCCTACACCTTGTGAATGGTACAGTGACAAACTGATACTACACGATTAACATCATTAAGATAAGATAAGATAAGCCTTTATTAGTCCCACAACGGGGAAATTCCAGGATTGCAACAGCACAGGGATAGCAACACTCAGAGCAACAATCAGAAGGCAAGAAAAAACAAGCAAGCAGTCCAGTCATCCAATCCAGTCATTGTGCCCATGCATGAACAACACAGACCTAATTTCATCTTCATGGACGACAATGCTTCAGCTCATCAAGGCTGCATCATCAGGGAATGGCTGCTGGAGGCTGGGGTACCTCAAATGGAGTGGCCTGCACTTCAGATTTGAATCTCATAGAAAACCTATGGGATCAGCCAAATCACCATGTAGAGGCTCGTAACCCTGCACCCCACAACCTCAATGACCTGAGGGCCACCCTTCAAGAAGAGTGGAATGCCATGCCTCAGCTGACACCAAGTCGATTTGTGAACAGCATGAGACATTGTTGTCGAGCTGTAATTGATGCTCAAGGGCACATGACAAGTTATTGAGTCACTGACATTTTTTGTTGTGGTATACCCACCACTGTTGCTGGCTTTTGTTTCAATAAATTGAGATGAGGAAATCACCAGTGCATGCTTCTACTTAAATGCCCCACTTTCATGATATAATATCACAGTAGTGTGAACTTTTTACATAAATTTCATTCAAAAGCCAAATATCCCTAACTTTTTGTCAGTAGTGTATATGAACAAGAGTGTAATTCAGAATCAGAATCAGATTTATTGCCATTGTTCATGTAGTACACAAACTAGGAATTTGTCTCGGTGCAAAGAGTGATAAAAGAAAAAAGCCATATCTACTTTTGAACTATTTTAAGATATTGGCTTAATATCTGACGTAACTTCAAGTTGGCTCAATCAAAGTCAGTGTCATTTTTGAAGTAAATACATCAACACAAATCTGTGCAGACAATTCCTAAACACTGCATTAAAGGTAGTGACATTAACTAGTCACAAACATCTCACTCGCACTTGTTCAATTTGGACACTTGGGCAGCACCCTGAATTCATAATTACACATGCTCCACCTGAAGTTTTTTTGTTTCTTTACTAAAACTGCACCACAGATTAGATGACTAACGTAGAGGTTGTGGTATCAAATTTGTGTACAATATGTTTGCTTGTGCATATAATTTACAGATAATTACAGACATCACTGTAACAGCCCAAGTAACTGTTTTCATTCACTACACTCTGTGTGTATGTAAAAGAATGATGGACACATTTGTATATCATAAGTTTCAATTAAACTTTTTTTAGAATATAGTATTCAGTGTCTTGTAGCATTCTATCCAGTTTCATCAAGCTGACACTTTTGAAAATATCTTTAATATAAGATAAGATAAGATAAGATAAGCCTTTATTAGTCCCACAACGGGGAAATTCCAGGATTGCAACAGCACAGGGATAGCAACACTCAGAGCAACAATCAGAAGGCAAGAAAAAAAACAAGCAAGCAAGAGCAGCTAATAAACATATGTACGTATTACTATAAAATATATATATATACACACACACACAGACACACAGTGCAGAGCATTGTAGCTGGATGGAATAAATATATGAATATATGAACACACAGTGCAGAGCATTGTAGCTAGATGGAATAAATATGTAAATATATAAACACCCACAGTACGGAGCATTGCAGCTAGGTGGAATAAATATGCAAGTATATAAACACACACAGTGCGGAGCAATGTAGCTAGATGGAATAATATGTAGATATATAAATATATAAACACCCACAGTACGGAGCATTGTAGCTAGATGGAATAAATATGCAAATATATAAACACACACAGTGCAGAGCATTGTTGCTAGATGGAATGAAACAGCATAACCGTCTACTTAGTTATCCTACATGGTATGATTATGTGCCCATACATATTCTCACCCTCCATAGCGACCGGTATGTTCCTAGTTGTATGCCGGAGAGGACCATTGTGTAAGTCTATTGCATCTTTTGCATTCAAAAAACTATTAGTTTGTTACGTCTTTTTGCTATCTCTGCGAGCAGCCCTGCTTAGGTTGTACAGTCTGACAGCCGTTGGTAGGAAGGACCTACGAAACCTCTCGGTTGTGCACCTGGGATGATGTAGTCTGCTGCTAAATGAGCTCCTCAGTGCATTCAGTATGTCCTGCATAGGGTGGAACTCGGACTCCAGCAGAGATGACAGTTTAGCCACCGTCCTTCTCTCTCCTATCTCCTCCATCGGATCAAGGCGCTGCCCCAGGACAGAGCTAGCTTTCTTAATCAGTTTGTTCAGTCTCTTCCTATCGGCTGCAGTAATGCCACTGCCCCAGCAGACCACTCCAAAAGTGATGGCTGATGCCACCACCGTGTCATAGAATGACTTCAGCAGCGCCCCTTGTACACCAAAAGACCTGAGTCTCCTCAGCAGGAACAGCCTGCGCTGTCCCTTCTTGTAGAGTGCATCAGTATTGTGTGACCAGTCTAGTTTATTGTTCAGATGAATACCCAGGTACTTATAGGATGTCACCATCTCGATGTCTGTTCCCTGTATATTTACTGGTACTGTGAGGGGCTGCCCATGCCTGCGGCAGTCCACCACCAGCTCCTTAGTTTTCCTCGCGTTGATCTGGAGGCAGTTCCGATGGCACCAGTCCACGAAGTCCTGGATAAGCCCTCTGTACTCAGCTTCATCTCCATTGGAGATGAGGCCAACGATCGCAGAGTCATCAGAGAACTTCTGTAGATGGCAGTGTGTTGTGTTGTGTGAGAAGTCCGCAGTATAAAGAGTGAACAGGAAGGGAGCCAGCACCGTTCCCTGGGGGGCCCCCGTGCTACTGATGATCGTGTCGGACACACAGTCCCGGGTTCTCACAAACTGAGGCCGGTTCGTGAGGTAGTCCAGGATCCATGATGACAGGTGCTGGTCCACCCCTGCGCGCAGCAGCTTGTCCTTCAGGATCATCGGTTGGATGGTGTTGAAAGCACTGGAGAAGTCAAAGAACATGATCCTCACCATATTCCCGGGCTTCTCCAGGTGGGACAGAGAACGGTGAAGGAGGAAGATCACCGCATCCTCCACCCCAATGCCATGCTGGTAGGCGAACTGGAGTGGATCCATCGCTGGTTCCACCAGGGGGCGGAGGTGAGCAAGGAGCAGTCTCTCCAGGGTCTTCATCAAGTGGGACGTCAAGGCCACCGGTCTGTAGCTGTTCAGGTCTTTGGGGTGGGAAGTTTTTGGTACAGGTACCACACAAGATGTTTTCCACAGCTGTGGTACCCTCCCCAGTTTCAGGCTCATGTTGAAGATATACGTCACAATCCCACACAGCTGGTCTGCACAGGACTTGAGGAGCTTTGCGCTGATGCCGTGCATCATATGCACTGGTACATGCAAATTATATTAATCAGCTGTAATATATGGGTTTACCATGCCCAATTTTTAAAGGTGTGGGCAATTAGCTGTATAATAAACTGACACATCCGTCAAGACAAGATTCATTGAGTACTTCAGTCTACATACATAAATCTACTAACTGCACAACCTCAGTTTCCTCTTTTATTACTTTTATTACCTAAGCTGTTGATTTATAGTAATGTTATGCTAATTTGGGAACTTCTGTAAACACTGGGACACGAAAAATAATATATTTAAATACTTAATTTTAACCATCAAAGCTGCATAAACAGTTCCATCAATAGATGGGCCAGAGCGTTGGCATTTAACACGATGAACAAAGCGCCTATACAACTCCACAGTATTCTGTTGAGGGAACAGCTTCATATGTAGGTGCATGTTAGCAGCTAATACCACCGCTGTTGACTTTTTTTGCTGTTTTGTCTCCGCAGGCTTCACTCGCAGTGACTCAACTTCCCGATTCAGCACATTGGGTGTTGGTTTAACGGCAACTAATAGTTAGCACCCTCCCCTGTCTGTCCGCCTGCCGGACCAGGCCATGTCCGAGCAGCGTCCAAGGCCTTGTCTACCCCGCTCCCTCCTCTGTCAACCACAACTTCACCCTTGCTACTTAAAACTCACCCGCGACTGGCGTGTCACTTCGATCCGTCCGCCTGGGAAGCCAGGTTCTCGTCGGTTCGTATCCCCGCCACCTCCTCTGTTCGCGGTAGACACGGAAAACTGACGAAAGGAGTATGAACCTCTGAGCTGCGGGGGAGCAGACGTCCTGTGCTCTCTACTAGCTAAGTTAGCTTATTTAACTATTAGCATCAGCACGGATAGTGTTCTGTTTGTTAGCCCGGTTAGCTAGCTGGATGTCTCCCTTTCCTCGGACAGACATGGAGGCTTGCTCCGGTCACTGTGGCCAACTTCAGTCAATCTTAAAATTCAAAGTTTTCATTCTGAAACGACATGTTGTGGTAATCACACAGCAAGGTGCATCCAAACGGCTATCCAATACGGACAGGCTGCATTTCCTACTGACAGCTGCGTGCGCATTCACGACAATGACGTCGGGCAGACGGACGTGCACACGTACAGAAGCCACCCGTCTTCATGGGTTTCATCGGGAACATCACTGTACTTGAAAATATTTTGAAGATGTTAAATGACGGTTTCAAACTAAACATAAAAGATTTCCCAAAGTTTAAAAAGTTTTAAATGTATACTAATTATCTAGAAAAGCACTCAGAGAGCGCATACCTCCGCCAAGGCTCCTTCCTTCCCTCATGGATCCCCTCCAAAATGTAATAGGGCTGTCTATGCTTTTGTCACCGATCTCATGAATGCACCCTAACAGCATGGTGAGGTATCAACAAACGATGATTTCAATGCATTTCTATGGCAATGTTAGCTAAATTTAAACAAAGAAAATGTTGAAATGGTGTGCAACTGGCTCATGTAGCCATCACCATCTTATGAAAGATGGTGATAGCAATCAAAAATACAAGTTTTTTAGATTCACATCGGCCAACAGAGTTTACCAAAGGAGGATTTTGTGGGCTGCCTTTTCATATGAGTTGGCTGAGGGATGATATGACCCACGTCTCCATGTGTTCTGACCACTTTATAACAGGTATGTCTGTTTACCAAACTGTGATTCTTATTTATCATTAAAAGTAAATAGCCTACATGTAAAGTTAATGCGAACATGCGAAAAACACCCAAATTCGCATCCGAGGGAGTTAATAGCTAGAATAGCATTAGCATAGAAATGTGTCGGCTGGGTAGGAATATTCATTCCAATTTGAGCCGCTAATCACCCTTAGATTTGTATACTTTATTGATCCCCAGAGGGGAAATTGAGGGCATCCACCTGGATGGATGAAGCAACCACGGTATGGCGTTATCCCTTAACCATTCACACACACATTCACACCTAGGGCTACTTTAGAGTTTCCAATTAACCTAACCTGCATGTTTTTGGCCTGTGGGAGGAAACCGGACAAATCCCGGAGTAAACCCACGCAGATACGGGGAGAACATCATCTGCTGAGAAATGTAGAGCTGTAGAGCTGAAAGGAAGTGTCGGGATTAACAAGTGTAAACGAACAGCTTCTCCCATACTAACTAACTAACTAACTAACCTACACTTATATAGCGCTTTTCATATACGGGAGACAGGAGGTTGTTTTTCCTGTGAGCTCAGTGAATACATTTTGCAAAGCTAAACATGATGGCTTTTTGGGGATTTCCACAGCAGGTACAATTTATTTTCTATTATTAGAGTGTTCTGCCAATGTACAGCGAAGCTGGTGCATCTTTTCGTAGTTACAAATGTCAGTATTGTTTCTGGCCACTCTTGTTGGAGCATTCTTCCACATACTGGCTGGTAGACAGTAGGGACACTTTTTGAGATCGCAGATTTAAAGTTTTTGATCATATCTGATCCGATCTTGCGGTGAAAGCTCGTCATCATATTGATATGCCGTATTGTTTCAATGGTAAACTGCTAGTTTTTCTCACCTTCCTGCTCTCTCAAGTTTACACGTTCACATGCAAGTACCTGGATGTGTAGACAGCCCTATGGGTTTGGGTGTAATCCTAGAGCCATTTCTGATGAAAATTGCATCAAAGACTGTCCATTAGTTTTAGAGTATTGTTGCTAACACACTGTGAGAAGGTAACAGCCTTGGCTGAGGTATGGATTCTCAGATCATCACCAAAATGTCATGGGTTCATCTGTAGCCCAAGAACCACCTCTGGTGAAAATTTCATCCAAATCCATCCAGTAATTTTGGAGTATTGTTGCTAACACTCTGTGGGGAGGCAAGAGCCTTGGCGGAGGTATGTATTCTCAGATCATCACGAAAATGTAATGGTTCCTCTCTAACCCAAGAACCACCTCTGTTGAAAATTTCATCTAAATCCATCCTGTAGTTTTTGTGTAATCCTGCTGCACATATATGTACAAACAAAGCCCTTGGTGGAGGTATGCACTCTCAGATCATAAGATAACATAAGATAAACCTTTATTAGTCCCACAATGGGGAAATTCCAGGATTACAGCAGCAAAGGGATAGCAGCACTCAGAGCAATAGTTAATAAGATAGTAAGAACTGGTTAGCCAGAGCAGTAGATGAATATACATATGTACACAGATACATGCATAGTGCAGGAACATTGCAGCTAGATGGAATAAACAGTATTACAGATTGTTAAGTTACCCTGCAGACTATGAATATGTACGCAGACTGTATATTTCACATTTGAATCACAGTATTGTTGCCACCCTCAATAATGATTGTTGTTGTCTTAGTTGTGTATTGGAGGGGATGATTTCTATTGTGCAAAGCTGTTACATTTAGTATATTCAATACAACCTCTACGAGCAGCCCTGGTTAGGTTATAAAGTCTGACAGCCGTAGGTAGGAAGGACCTGCAGAACCTCTCAGTCGTGCACCTAGGATGGCACAGCCTACCGCTAAATGAGCTCCTCAGTGCATTCAGTGTGTCCTGCATTGGGTGGGACTCGGACTAGCATGGATGACATCTTAGCCGACATCCTCCTCTCTCCTATCCACTCCACTGGGTCGAGACGTCGCCCCAGAACAAAGCTGACTTTTTTGATCAGTCTGTTCAGTTTCTCCCTGTCGGCTGCCTTGATGCCGTTGCCCCAGCAGACCACTCCAAATGTGATTACCAAAATCTAATCATCTGTTCCCTGTGCCATTACACACCTTTCCTGAAAATTTCATCAAAATCCGTTCATAACTTTTTCACTAATGTTGCTAACAAACCAACCAATGCCACCTCCCTTGGCAGAGGTACGTAATTCTATCAAAATATCCTTATATAATATCACATAACATCCATAAAAAGTCCCCCATTTCATTTCATAAGTGACTCTAACTTTCTGGTCCTCCCTAATCTAGGCCGCCACAGCAGATCATGGGGCCACATATTTTTTATTTGGCAAGGATTTTTTTTTTTTTTGTATTTTGTATATTTTATTAATCCCGGAGGGAAATTCAAGACCATCCACCTGTCATATCTGGACATGGTTTCTAACCATGTCCACACTTTCTGTTGTTTTGTGAACTATTTGCACCATTATCTTTATGTTGTGGCTCACATATTTGAGATGCTTAAGCTGCATATGTATATTACTGCTACCTCACGTCTTAGAAGGAACAATAAGTCTGGTCCTCCGGGGGTAACAGGAAGGTGTGAAATCTGTCTTTAGAAATGGTTCTGAGAAGACTTCCTGACCACCAGGCTTTTAGGTGGAGGAGAGAAGACCTGGGGGGTGATGTATTGTCTCGGGGGATTGAATGACAATGTGATGCTGTACTTTGATGTCCCAGGTATAAAAAAGGGAGATGTGGGATATTCTGTCTCTTTTCTGATTGAGAGGATGTTGGAGATACGTGAATGATTAATAAACCTGAATTGAGAAATAAATTCAGCCTCTTCATTTCACGCTCTCTACACTGGTGACCTTAAGACGTATAATGGGCAGAAACGATTCCCCCGAACCAGACTCGCCAGGGACCAGCCGGGCAAGCGCAGTCTCAGTCAAGCTACCAGAATTCTGGCAGGACAATCCGGACTCATGGTTCCTCCTGGCCAAAGCCCAGTTCGCCCTCGGGGGAATAACTGCAGATGACACAAAGTTCTACCATGTCATCGCCAAACTCAACAGCTGCACAGCTCGACATGTGCGGAGCCTGGTGCAGCGCCCACCCGCTGGCGACAAATACAGTGGGTTGAAAGCTGCCCTCATCCAGCGTTTCACTCCCTCAGCCCAGCAGAGAGCCGAGAGACTCCTGGCCCTGCACAACTTGGGAGAAAGCACGCCTGTTGACCTGATGGAAGACATGCTGAAGCTGAGAGGCTCAGACAACGACGATTTCCTCTTCACTCACATCTTCCTGAGAACTCTACCATCGCAGACGAGGGCGACCCTGGCGGGCTCTCAGTTCGTGGCCCAGCGGGACTTCTGTGCGCTGGCCCAGGAGGCGCAAAGGATCCTCGACGCCAGCGGACGGCACACGACCGCCACAGCAGCGGCAGACCTCGGCGCGCCGACCGGGAACAGCAAAAGGCCAGAGGCGACGGAAGCAGACACACCAACAACGGCAGCGGCGAAGCCCCGACATCGCGGAGGAGACGACCTCTGTTTTTACCATCGTCATTTCGCAGAGAGGGCTCGCAAGTGTATACCGCCGTGTCAGTTCAAGAGCTCGGGAAACTCCAGGACCGAGAGTCGGTAGCAGCTGCGGCTCTCGGTGAACTGAACAAGCTGCTCTACCTGACGGATGCGCGTTCCGGGAGGCAATTCCTCGTGGACACAGGCTCCCAAGTGAGTTTCATCATGCCAACCTACGCTGACCGGCTGGCTGGCCCCGGGAGTCACGGAGCATCAGCGGCGAACGGCTCGAGCATTAAGACCTTTGGTGAAAGGACTCTACTTCTGTCCCTGCACGGCCGCACATAGGAGTGGACTTTTATTATAGCGGCGGTGAGTTTCAACATGTTAGGTGCTGATTTTCTGTGCTCACATGGGTTGTTGGTTGATCTTCCCAATAGACGCTTGGTTAATGCACTCTCCTTTTACTCTATCCCTTGTGCAGCTCGAGTGTCCCCGCCCACAGCACAAGCCAACGTCGCCACAGCAGGCGGTAAGTTTCACACACTCCTCACTCAGTTTCCAGCACTCACGGTTCCCATGTTTTCAGCAGCCGTTGCTAAACACGGGGTGGAGCACTTTATCACTACTGCTGGTCCCCCCGTTTTTGTAAAAGCTCGGCGCTTGGATGCAGCTAAACTGACCATAGCGCGCGAGGAGTTCGCCAACCTGTAAAGGCTGGGCATCACGGTGGCGCAGTGGTTAGCACTGTGGCAGCACAGTTTTACCCTCGGCCGGGGGATCGCGGGGACCGTGAGATCGTGGGTTCGATCCCTGCCCCCGGCCAACAGTGATCTGTGTGGAGTTTGCATGTTCTCCCCGTGTTTGCGTGGGTTTACTCCGGGATTTCTCCGGTTTCCTCCCACATGCCAAAAACATGCAGGTTAGGGAGTTAAGGGGCGCTTGCGCACGCAGCGACCGGCAGCTGGTGGCTTGTCACCAGACTGCAAAACAAATCTACCTACGGGTACAAAATAAGTAATTAAAAAAAAAAAAAAAACATCCGTCGTTCGAACAGCCCATGGGCTTCCCCGCTCCACATGGTCCCTAAGGCTGACGGCTCGTGGCAACCTTGCGGTGATTTCCGCAGGCTGAACAACGCCACAGCGCACGACCGCTACCCAATCCCCCATATTCAGGATTTTTCGGTTCATCTGGCGGGGGCGTGCATTTTTTCTAAAATAGACTTTGTCCGCAGTTATCATCAAGTCCCAGTACGCGCTGAGGACATTCCCAAAACAGCGGTAATAACTCCGTTTGGACTTTTTGAGTTTTTGCGTATGCCATTTGGGCTTAAAGGTGCCGTGCAAACTTTCCAGCACATGATGGATGCGGTGTTACGCGATCTCCCTTTTGTGTTCGTCTACCTGGACGACATTTTGGTAGCCAGTGCGTCCGAAGAAGAACACGAAAAGCACCTCACGGCAGTTTTCCGGAGGTTGGGAGAGCACGGGTTAATAATCAACCCAGCGAAGTGCCAGTTCGGGGTGGCACAGATTGATTTTTTGGGGCACCGCGTCTCCCCAGAGGGGGCAGTTCCGCTGCCGGACAAAGTGCGCGCAGTAGCAAATTTTCCCCAGCCACAAACGGTCAAAGCACTACAGGAGTTTTTGGGAGTGGTGAATTTTTATAACCGTTTCCTCCCCCACGCAGCGCAGCTCATGCAACCATTGTATGCCGCGCTTAAAAAACAAAAACCCTCAAATGCAATCGAATGGTCCCCGGAGCGGGAGCGCGCATTCTCGGAGGTCAAAAAAGCCCTTGCAGACACTGCGTTGTTGGCTCATCCAGACCCAACGGCCCGCATAGCGCTCACCACTAATGCGTCAGACGTGGCCATAGGGGCGGTAGTGGAGCAACATGTTGCCGGGGCTTGGCAGTCGCTGGCCTTTTTTAGCAGGACCTTGCGCGAGGCCGAGCAAAAATACAGCGCGTTCGACAGGGAGCTGTTAGCGCTCCACTTAGCCATTCGTCACTTCCAGTTCTGGCTAGAAGGTCGGCGTTTCACCGCGTTTGTCGACCACAAACCGCTCACTTTTGCGATGGCCAAAGTTGCGGAACCATGGTCGGGCCGGCAGCAGAGGCAGCTGGCTGCAATTTCAGAGTTTACTACTGATATTCAGCATGTAGCGGGTAAACTTAACGTGGTGGCAGACTGCCTCTCTCGCGCCGTAACCACTCCAGTTCGCGCAGAGGTGGATTATACTTCCACGGCCGCGGAGCAAAATAGCGGCACGGCGCGGAAGCGTACGCGGCCCCAGTCCACGTGGGGATAAGATTATGCAGCCATGGCCGCAGATCAGGGTAGCGATGCGGACGTGTGCGCGCTCCAGTCTGGACCAACAGGGTTAAGGCTGGAGAGCAGGAGGCTGCAAGATGGCATGCCCCCCTTAATCTGCGATGTCTCTACCGGACGACCCCGCCCGGTAGTGCCGGCCGCGTGGCACCGCCGTATTTTTGACTCGATTCACTCTCTGGCGCACCTGGGGGTGCGTGCGTCGGTAAAAATGGTAGGGGAGAAGTTTGTTTGGCCGAGCCTGCACAAGCACGTTAAAGAGTGGGCAAGAGCCTGCATGGCTTGCCAGTGGGCCAAAATACACAGGCACACTAAAGCCCCCTTAGAGCCATTTCACATCCCGGCCAAGAGGTTCGATCATGTGCATGTCGACCTCGTAGGCCCCCTACCGTCATCGCAGGGGTACACGCATCTTTTGACAATGGTGGACTGCACCACGCGTTGGCCTGAAGTGGTCCCACTGGCATCAACCACAGCCGCAGAGGTGGCCCGCGCATTTTTAACGGCTTGGGTAGCGCGTTTTGGGGTCCCGTCGGATATTACGTCCGACAGGGGACCTCAATTTGTTTCTGAGCTTTGGTCAGCGATGGCCTGCAGCCTTGGAGCAACAATTCACCGCACTACCGCGTACCACCCCCAGGCTAATGGTTTATGCGAGTGTTTTCATAGGTCATTGAAAGCAGCCCTCAGAGCGTCGCTTACGGATGCAAATTGGGTAAACAGGCTACCATGGGTTTTATTAGGGTTGCGTTCTGCACCTAAAGATGACTTAAAAGCCTCTCCAGCTGAGTTGGTGTTTGCGCAAGTACTCCGGCTGCCAGGTGAGTTCCTTCCTGATAATCCGGCGCCAGAACGTCCCCCTGCTCAGCGGTCACTGAACGACACGGGAGCGGACACGCTTCCGGGCCCCGTTCATCACACTTTTCCGCGTGTTTTTGTACCTAAATCTTTAAAAAAACGCCAAGTTTGTTTTTGTCAGGCACGACGCTCAGCGTCCCACCCTGCGACCATCTTACGATGGCCCATATAGAGTGCTGGAAACAGGTGATAAACATTTTTTGCTAGATTTAGGGGACAGGAGGGAAACAATTTGTATAGACAGACTTAAAGCTGCTTTTGTGATGGCTGATGAGGCGGTGCAAGTGGCGAGGACTCCTCGATGCGGCAGACCTCCCAGGGAGCATGCCCCAGAGCCCCCACAGAGATTGTCTAACAGTTCTCATCCTCAGATAGCGGATTCACTGCAGGACGGCACCGCAGGAGCGGCTAAGCCCGCTTACAGCAAGTTTGGAAGACAGTTGAAGCCCAGACAGCCTATGGACTGATATTTGTGATTTTATCATGTGGTGTTGACTATGTTGTATTGTTTCATCTTCGACGTTTGGGGGGGTCATGTGGCTCACATATTTGAGATGCTTAAGCTGCATATGTATATTACTGCTACCTCACGTCTTAGAAGGAACAATAAGTCTGGTCCTCCGGGGGTAACAGGAAGGTGTGAAATCTGTCTTTAGAAATGGTTCTGAGAAGACTTCCTGACCACCAGGCTTTTAGGTGGAGGAGAGAAGACTTGGGGGGTGATGTATTGTCTCGGGGGATTGAATGACAATGTGATGCTGTACTTTGATGTCCCAGGTATAAAAAAGGGAGATGTGGGATATTCTGTCTCTTTTCTGATAGAGAGGATGTTGGAGATACGTGAATGATTAATAAACCTGAATTGAGAAATAAATTCAGCCTCTTCATTTCACGCTCTCTACAATGTTATCATTTATGCTATTACATTGCCTGTGTCCAGCACCAGCTGTTACTTTGGTATTCCTTGGGTTTCCCTACCTTAGTCTCAGTTGATCATTGTGTTTATTTTTCATTGTCATCTCTCTAATTATGTCCTGTAGTTTTTTTCCTGCATGTATGTTTATTATCATTCTCTAGCTCCCTGGTGTCCATTATTTGCATAGCCCCACCCATCCTGTTTCCCTCACCCTCACTCCCTCACCCTTTTCCTTTATTAGCCATGCTCTTCTGTTGCCTGGCGCTGGAACGTTGTTAGTCGTGCCAATCGTTGCACCTCGGGCGCCCATTCTTTGTTTATCATTTAGTTAAAACCAAGTTATGTGTTTGACAGCTCAGGCTGTCTTCATGTCTTTTTCATCCTGTGCTGTGGAATAAATTCTTGTTTGCTCTTCATTGTACCCACCTGAAAGAGCCAATTTACTGTCTGCCAGAGGCAGCTCATGACACCACCTGGATATGAGGCAGCTACAGTGCAGCGCCAATCCCTTTCACCATTCACACACACATTCACAATCACACCTAGGGCCACTTTAGAGTCTTCAATTAACCTAACTTGCATGTTTTTGGAATGTGGGAGGAAACCGAAGCACCCAGGGTAAACCCACGCAGACACAGGGAGAACATACAAACGCCACACAGAGAGGCCCTGCTGGCTGGTGGATTTGAACCCACAACCTGGCTGCACGGTGGCGCAGTGGTTTAGCACTGTGGCAGCACAGTTTTACCCTCGGCCGGGGGACCGCGGGGATCATGAGATCGTGGGTTCGATCCCAGCCCCCGACCAACAGTGAAGCTGTGTGGAGTTTGCATGTTCTCCCCGTGTTGCGCGGGTTTACTCCGGGATTTCTCCGGTTTCCTCCCGCACACCAAAAACATGTAGGTTTAGGGCGCTCGCGCACGCAGCGACCAGCGGCCGGTGGCTTGTCACCAGACTGCAAACCAAGTCTACCTACGGGTACAAATAAGTAACAAAAAAAAAAAAAAAAAACCTTCTTACTGTGAGGCAACAGTGCAAACCACTACACCTCCATGCTCCCCAGGATTGCCCTTCCCGGGCAACCCTCCCTATTTACCCAGGCTTGGGACCAGCACAAGGACTACACATGGTTTTGTGCTTCCCTCTGTGGCTGGGTAACCAGCTTTTCTTTCCTCATCCTGCTTATGCTGAGCACCAAGCCAGAAGGTGAAAAGTACCATTTTTATGGTCTTTGGTATGATCCGGCTGGGGCTTGAGCCCACAGCCTCCTGGATGTGGAGCAGATGCTTTACTTCTAATCCACTGTTAATCAAAATGTGCATCTGTTGTCTCAGTGTGCTTTGGAAATTGATATCAGGACACCACTGATCAGGTCAACTCCTATGAGTAGCAATAGTGAAACAGGAAAACCTCTGTCAGAAACAGGCTCAGGGTGTTACAGTGTGTTGAGAGAAAACAGAAGAAAAAAGAAGAATGTGGAGGTGGGGGGAAATAGACCAGTTTTAATGAGCTACTTAAGTTGTATATTAATGTATAAAGGGTGAATCAGAAGAGCAGTCATGGGAGGTTTTCCAGCCACTTATAAAGCTGGATTCATGCTGCACCACCGCTGTCTGTGTATGTGCAACCGGAAACCTTGTTTGATGAAATTTACATCATCGTCCCCAGTCCGCTAGTGTCTGCAAGGCTCTACTGACGAGGTCTAGACAACCGCATGCAGCCCAAATTTTATTTTTATGAAAGCGCGGCCTGCCCACAACCTGAACGCATTGACAGAGCATGTGCAAGACTGAACATCCCGTTCACGAGGTGGCACTACCAACACAGCATACAAAGACAAAGTAGACGAGGAAGACAACGAGGACATGGAAGACGAGAATAAACATACACAAATCCTTTTGTAGCAGCAGCAGCTTGAGCAGAAAAGAACACTGGAAAATGGTAATTCCTCCTTTTTTTTGAAACTATGCCATTGTTGTTGCTACAAAAAAAATGTGCGTCGCTCTCGTGTTTATAGCTGGTGAACAAACTGGTGTGTTAGTGTATTCGCGCTTCCCATAGGGCCAGGGCAAAACTACAAATAACAGTTGTCCGCTTGTGTCAACCGCTTGGCCTGGTAGATGAAAAAAGTGAGCATGTACAACGTCATGTATGCGCCAGGCTCATCCAAAGCGCACATGGACCAGAGGGAAAATGTTGACGTTCATGTGGTCCATGGACTTTGGTAGGCTACCAGATATGACATATCTGTCCTGTTGGTGGCCTTGGGGCTCCGGCCGACCACCCAATGAACTATTTTTTGTTTTGATGTCATATTCACACTTTCCCTCCAGTCCTCGTCCTCCCTCCACCCGCCCGATTTGGTGTTTCTTGTTTTTCTTTTTGGGGCATCTGGAATCTGCCCTTAAGGTGGGGAAACTGTCACATCTTGGGCAGCTCAGTGGTGCAGTGGTTAGCACTGTGGCAGCACAGTAAGAAGGTCGTGGGTTCAATCACATCCCCTGACCCTTCTGTGTGGAGTTTGCATGTTCTCCCCATGTCTGCTTGGATTTACCCGGGGACTCCGGTTTCCTCCCACAGGCCAAAAAAACATGCAAGTTAGGTTAACTGGAGACTCTAAAGTGGCCCTAGGTGTGAATGTGTGTGTGAATGGTGAAGGGATTGGCGACGCACCGTGACTGCCTCATCCATCCACATGGCTGCCCTGAATTTCCCTCTGGGATTAATAAGGTATACAAAATTTAAAATAAATAAAAATGCAGCATGAATAAGGCTTAAGTGATGAATGTTTTTGGTACCGGGGGCGGTTGTAGCGCAGGTGTAGTGTGGCCGACTACTGATTGGAGGGTCAGGGGTTTGGTTCCTGCTCTGTCTGCATGTCAAAGTGCTCTTGAGCAAGACACTGAATCCCCAGTTGCTCCTGGTGGTTCAGGCCAGCGCCTGTGTATGGCAACTCTGCCGCCATCAGTGTGTGAATGTGTATATGAATGGGTGGATAGCAGGATCTGTAAAGCACTTTGGTCATCAAGAGATGAGAAAAAGTGCTATACAAGTGAACGCCATTTATTGTACCTGAACCAATACTATGAAGATTCTAAAGATAGGATCATGGAACCTGTAAAGCTTTGTATTTATGCTTAGTTCGGGAACAGTATTTTTGGTCTAATACAAACAGACTGCTGTTTAAACCAGCCAGTTAGCTCTCAGAGAGGAGTTGGTCCGTTAGGACAGGTAGGTACTGATGACCAACACTGGATTATGTAAACCAACCACTTCATGAGAATTTTGAATTAAAGCTGTCAAGATACTGTTAGGTCACCTGTTTGTACAACTACTGTAAATGACTTCAAGTCTGTTTTGCTGAGATATTAAATTTAATGACTGACATGATTTCAGAAACACCCAGAAGCAGACACAGGCTCAACAACAATAACGATCTTTTATTGAATGAAAGTGGAGTGTGTGCATATGGTGTTGTGCATGTGGTGTAATGGGAGCAGGAGCGTGGACAGCAGGACAGGTCTGGCAACCCTACAATGACAGCAGAGACAGGCAATTAGACATAGGCAGGCAGGTAATAATATTAACAGAATTGATAAGTCTTACAGCAGTGAAGAGTTAATCTGGCTCCGAAGAGATGACAATCCAATACTGGCCCAGCATCCCGCTGTAGTGCCATAGTGCAGGTGCAGAGTATATACAGTGCTGATTAGGGTGAGGAAAACATGCTGTGTGCTCCAGCTCACCACTTGCGACAAAGGAATAGTCCACTGTCCACAGACGAGGGCCGGTCCGCCGCCTGGAGGTTGGTCCACCTGTGTACAGGGAACAAGGGAAAATAGGCAGGTGCAGAGAATCAGCTCTGGAATAGCTTGCGTAGCATTGGGGAGACGAAACTCCCACATGACGAGAAGATGAAGACAAACAAGGGACGCGAAACTCTCAAGGTGTAGAGCTGAAAGGGAAAGACTCCCTCATGGAGCTCTTCCTGGGAGAAAGCGTAGACGTCTCCGTGCTGCTTTCTGGGCAGCGTTCCTTATAAAGGGTGCTAAATGAGGAGGATCAGGTGTGCCCACTGCTATGGAACATAATTAGGGCAAGGGGCACACAGTGCGGATCACCACAATGACAACTGACGGAATCTCTCACAGACTGACAGGATTTCAATTTTTTCTTTCTTGGTATTTTTTTTTCAATTTTATGTATTTTTTGTCTTTGCAATTTATTGTTGCCAAATTTCTTTATTGTTTTTTTATGTGAACTCCTGCTGCATGTTTGAACTACAGTGCACTCAGACCTCCGCCAAGGTCTGTCTGTCTGTGAGCAGGATTATGCAAAACTGGATGGATTTTAATGAAATATTCACCAGAGGTGGCTCTTGGGCTACAGATGAACCCATTCAAATTTTGGAGGATCAGGTTAGGATGGGATTGTGGATCAATCTGTCACTTTCTTTATCATTGGAAGATAGGGCCTTGGTGGAGGTATGTGCTCTCAGATCATCTCCAGAATGTATTGGATTCATTCATAGCCCAAGGACCACCTCTGTTGAAAAATTAATCAAAATCCGTCAGGTAGTTTTTGATTAATCCTACTAAAAATAGACAAACAAACAATTACCTCTTTGCTAGATGTAATTAAAATACTTAAAGTCATAATAAATGAGACGCAAATCCTAAAAGACACAAACAAATAAACAATACAGCAAAGTTACTACTCTGTATAAGTTAATGAGATTTCAGGATTCAAGTTCAGTCATTGGCTTTAAAACAGTTTTTTCAATCAGTTTGCTTTTAATTGTTCCATGCCTTCTTTCAGAGGGGAGGGGGGGAACAAGGCAGTGTCCAGGGTGGTTTGGGTCCTTTATAACATAACTAGTTCATCATGGGTGTGGTCACAGCCTTTGTACCACAATGAAGCAATGCAGCAGCTTAAAACTTTAACAGCATCAGTTGTGAAAAGTGGGACTACTTTAACTTCCTGAGGAAGTCAAATTTGAAGAGCTCTATACACCTGATAAAAGATGTTGACAGACCATGTGCTTTTTGTATGCTCTGGATCTAATGTTCTAATGTATGCTGATGATACTGTTCTATATGGGGCAATATCAAAATCTGCCTCTAAACAATCAAACTCTGTTGAATGCCATAAGTGAACATGGTTAAACATGTGGCAGTTTGTGGTTAAATGTATCAAAATGGGTGCATACTTTTCACTAAATCATGTGTGTTGTTTAACCTTAAACCTGCATCTCTCTGGGCTATGACAGCTCCCAAGTAGTTGGAGAACGGTGTTTACAAGAGAGTTTAGATTCAAAGGCTTTATTATCATGTGCACAGCTAAGAAATGCCACATTTCCTGAGCAATGAAATTCTTACTTTGCTCTCTGAACAAATGCCAAGGTAAAAGGTATAGAAACAACAATTCTAAGAGGTCATGACACACTAACACGGTAACTCAATCCTAATACTAATGGATGCTAATGACACACACACCAACACACAGTTAGGCAGTAGAGGAATGAAACTGGAAATTCACTGGATGACTAAAGTGATAGTGGTATATTGATATCAGAGATGATGTGAACCTGAGATGGCATGAACCTATGTACAGTGTGTAAATGAGCATTGTGCAACAAGCAGTGTATAATTACAAATTATTTCTGTACGATAGTACCAGTAGACTGTGCATGATAAGTCGCAACATAGATGATATGGACATCAGACGGGTGATACTATATCTACTGTACAGGTGAGCAGCATGCAAATTTAGCAGCCGGTGTGTGAGTTCCTATATGCAAAGCTGTGTTACAGAGTTTTGGGAGTTGTTATCTGTTCAGGATTCTGAAGGCAGTGGGAAAGAAGGAGTTTTTCAGTCTGGTTGTCCTGCATTTCACACTTCTTTACCTCCAGCCTGAGGGTAGAAGTGTGGACAGTCTGTGCTGGGATGGGTGGGGTCCTGGAGGATGGCGTCAGCTCTCTTTTGGACTCTGCGGTGGTAGATGCTCTGCAGAGAGGGGAGTGGAGTCCTGATGATCTTTTCCACTGTCTTCACCACTCTCTGCAGGCGGTTGTGGTCCAGGGCAGTGGTGCTGCCGTACCACGCAGTGATGCAGTTGGTCAGGATGCTCTCGATGCAGCTGTAGAAATTGTTGAGGATCCTGGAAGACATGCCAAACTTCTTCAGCCTCCTCAGAAAGTACAGTAGCTGTTGAGCTCTCTTAACCAGCTCTGTGGTGTTGTGTGTCCACTTAAAGGTCTGATGACACGATTTTGACATTTTTTAGCATGTTGTGTAAACCCAAAAGTCATTGTCGATGATCAATATAATATTTACAACCATGCCTGCATAAACTAGTTATCATCAAAAAGCTGCAGCCTTTGACTGGACTGTGGTGCCGCCCACCGAATGAAGGACGGCACCACCATGACGTAAGCGACAGAATGGATGCCAGTGTTGTTGACTGGAATGACAGCAGCTTTGTAGCTCACAGTTTCTCTGGTTTCTTGTTTTAATTTTACGGCTATGCCTTTGCGTTGTGTCGCAGGCTTAGATAAACAGCAGACCATGAAAGACCACATCACACGCTTCAGCTCCAATTGTCATAAGCCTCCTCGTGCGCTCCTCGTGCGCTTTTACACAGGAGGAGCGCACAAGGAGGGGAACGATTAATGGATTTATGCGCAGCTTTGACCTACTTTCTGTGATCGCATGCTGACGCTCGCCGGTCCGGCTACGTCCCCTCTCTGATTATCATCAGCTGATTCAAACTCCCGCTGATCATCTTTGCCGGTCCGCGCCCAGGTGCTTCTCATCACACCATCACCAGCAGTGCGCGTACTTAGCGGCCGTTTGCCAGTCACGCACTGCTGGTCCATAGTATTGTCATCTGTGCTGTGAGTCTGCCAGTATTTTCAGCACTCTCACAACGTGATAGTCACTTCATGTTCGCTGTGGTTCTTGTGCGTCCTTGAAGCGATGTCGGCTCTGGGGCGCACCTGTGGCTTTGTCTCCTCTCATTCATTCTCTGGGCGATGCCGGCCCCCGAACGCCATCAGTAAGTGTGTTTGTGTTTTTTGTACGTCTTCACCTTTTTGGGAATTGTCTGTCTTTCTGTATTAAATGTGCTGTGGTGAACCCTGCACGTAAATCCTCGTTATTTCATCCTCCCTCTCCGTGCCCTGCGTATGAGCACACGGAGGGTCATGATGAATAGATTTACGCACAGGATTCACCACAGCAAATGTATTGAACATAAGAATGATGACAACAGTTCCCAAAAAGGTGAAGACTTACAAAAATAAACAGAAACACTTACAGTTGGCTTTCGGGGTCGACATCGCCCAGCGAACAGGGAGAGGAGACGTGTTAACCATGGTTGCACCCCAGGGCCGGCATCGCTTCAAGGGGCACAACAGAACCGCGGCTGTGTGGAGTGGCTAACACGTTGTGATAGTGTTGGCAATATTGGCTGGCTGACAACATGGCAGATGATGCACACAAAACATGAACAGCTGACTGTCAAAGAGAGAGGGCGCATGGTCGGCGCTGCGAATCTTGGACAGTGCCCACCTGAAAGTGGGTCAAAACACACATAAAACACATGTACAAAACAAAAACTGTCACGAGCCGAGCCAGCTTGGCTTTCCCCAGCTCGGCCCTGATCTCTCTGTGGGTTTTGGTTCTTCTGTGTATGTGCGTTATGTGTATTTTGTACTCATTTCCATATCCATAGCCACTGCCTGACCGGCAGCTGTTAGTCAGCCTCTGTGACCTACTTTCTCCCACGCTGCTGACAGTCTGTCGGTCCAGCCACACCCCTCTTATTTCCATCAGCTGTTCCCAGCCCTGGTAATTATCTTTCCCGCCCCTCACTCAGGTGTTCCCAATTTGTGAGGCCAGCGGTGTTTGTATTTAAGCAGCTCTTTGCTAGACAAACACCGCTGGACCATTGTACGAGTTAGATGGTTGCTCTCCGCCTTCTGACGTCATGTCTCCAAGGACAGTTTCCCTCGAAGCTATTCGGACTACTGGACTGCTCCAGCTCCGTGAGTAAATTACTGTGTGTGGTTTTCCCCGGTGTTTCTCCCCTACAGACTGTCAAGCGTCCAGAAGGACTCCTTTAGCTCCCAAGGAAACATTATCTGTGACTGTTTGTCTAAGTGTTGTATAAATCAATGTGTGTGGTGCTAACCCGCACTTAAATTCATTCGTCCTTTTTTCCCTCCTCTGTGTGCTGTGGAAAAGCACACAGGGAGCTCATGACAGAATGGTCCAGCCGTCAAAAAAGGATTTAGTGGGTTACACCGACACATACCTTTTTCTTTTTTTGTATTAACATCTGCCTCTCTGTTTTGGAGATATGTTGGACTTGACTGGTGCTTGGAGTTGTCCTCTGTGTTTGGGTTGGGAGTGCTGCTGGGCCCTTATGGAAATAGATGGGCTCATTGCCTCAGCGAGCATGTATTCCACCCCGGAGGATGTACTTTGGTATGTGGACCTGGCAGACGCAGCTGTGCAGTGGTGCCCTCAGCTCGCGGAGCATCCAGAAGGAGCCGAGAGGATAACCCGGTTGTCAGCGCTGCGGTGAGAGTTCGGCGAAAGGGTGAGGAAGTCCCCTCGGAAGACCGGGCTCACGCCGAAGGGAGGGCGCTCCCGGGAATCCAGGGATCCTGCTTCACGCCAGAGCTTGTCGCCTGTTCCTGCTTCAACTAAACCAGCTCCAGCCCCCCGCAGACAGTGTCATCCTGCAAGGGGACGCAGGGAGAGGCTCTCGTCACCTTCGGCTGCCATCACCTCCCCTCCAGCAGTCATGAGGTCTGCCAAGGCTGCCCCGGAAATGCCCCTCTTTGTAACCATGGAGACGGCTCCTCCACAAACCATGGAGAGGAGCCAGATCTCCGCTGACACAGAGAGGGCTGACTGTTCATCTGCGACAGCTGTCAACCCCAAACATGGGGATGACAGGCAAGTGTTTTTTCATTCAGCACAATCTAATAACCCCAAACCCTGTCTGTCTCCCGAGGGAGAGGCCTGATTTCAGCAGTCCGCTGGGACCTCTCCTCCTGCAGCAGAAAATGATTTGTTTCTTCTTCTCTCTGTGTCTCCTTCCTCGTTTCCTGAGTGCCGACCGGTCCAAGAACCAAGCCGCCAGGTGGTGGAGGTGGTTGGGGCCCTCGATAATCCTGCCCAGGGGTCCCCACAGAGGTGCTCTCCTGCAACCATGCTGATGGAGTTGTCTGCATCCTCTCCCGGTCCGGCGCCCACCCAATCCTTGAACGTCATGATGGAGGAGGAGAGACTGGGCTTGCTGACGGACAAAGAGTGGTCGACCCTGCTCGCCGCACTCAATCGCCAGGTCAAGGAGGAGCACTGGGAGAGGGAGGCTCGAGGACGTACTTCCCCAGCCGTGAGGGCTCCTCCCCGCCCTTGCTCAATCCACGGGCCTGCGGACCGACGAGGAGTGGTCGAGCCTGCTCACTACGCTCAATCGCCGGGTTGAGGAGGAGCACCACAAGAGGGAGGCCCGAGGATGCCCCTTCTTGGCTGTGAAGGCTCCATCTCCGGATTTGCTGACGGACGAGGAATGGTCGAACCTGCTTGCTGCACTCAACTGCTGGGTCGAGGAGAGGTCAGACGAGGGTCCCCCAGTGCTCGCACTCCTTGTAACCACTCCGCTTCCCCCTCTGGAGGAGATGGAGCTACCCAGCATGGCAGACTCCCTGTCCAGCATGGCGCTTCGTGTCCTGAACTACCTGGTTCCTGAGCCATCTAGGAGGAAGAAGAGGAGGAACCCCTGCCGGAGGAGGCCTCCGGTCTTGACGGCGCTGCACGAGGAGGAACGCCCAGAGGGGGGAGACGTCTCTAATGCCATTGAGGACATCTCATGTCAGGAGGACAAGCAAGTTACTTCTCATTTGCCTGTTACGCTTGATGAACATGTTTGCCTGCCTCCTGGCGAGAAGTCTCGGGGTGAGCAGCCCTCTGAGTGCCCCGCCCCAGTGGTATGCGGTGTGCCCATACCTGACCTCACCGAACCCCTTCTGTGTACCCCCATGAGCTCGCCAGCACCAGATCCAGGTCGCTCGAGGGGAGAGGGACCGGAGGCCCAGGAAGTTCCAGCCCACGACGGCACGGGTCCAGTGGTCCCAGAGGAGGTCGACGGGGGCACAGCACTGGGTGCGGCAACTGAGGCTACGCACCCCAAATCGCCGGAGTCCTGGACGGCGGTGGAGCCCGAGTTCAGGCAAGTGTGCTCCATTATGTCAATACCTCAGATGTCAATGTCACACTGCCCGAATCATGGCGAGGACGGCCCGGGGCAGCTCGTAGTAGCCCTCGGAGCCACCTCACCGGGCTCTGCTGCTGCCGGTGACCCTGACCCGGTCTCTTTTTCTCTCCCTCTGGGGTCGGAGCCCCCTGCCAGGGTCGCCGGAGAGCAGCTGACCTTGCCAGAAGCTGCCGAGGATCGGGATGCAGCGGCAGGTGACGATAGGAGCACCACCTCCTTTGCTGGGGTGGCCACCGCGGGAGCAATGAGGCCCCCGATGCGGGTCACCGCTGGTGCAACAGTGCTCCAACCAGAGCCCATCATGGGTGCAGCCACGTCCCAGACCGGGATCATCATGGGTGCAGCGCTGGCCCAATCGGAGCCTACCGTGTGTGCTGCAAAACCTCATCGCGGGTGCTGCAGAGCCCAGCTGGAGGCCACCGCAGGTGCAGCAGAGCCTCAACTGGAGGCCACTGCGGGTGCAGTGGAGCCAGCCCAGTTGGGGTCCACCGTGAGTGCAGTGGAGCCGGCCCAGTTGGGGGCCACCGTGGCTGCAGCGGAGCCGGCCCGGTTGGGGACCACCGTGGGTGCAGTTGCGGACCACCCTGAAGATGCCGTGGTCCCCTTTTTTCTGCCCAATGCCGTGGAGGTCCCCTCTCCCTGGTCCGGTTACCCACCAGTGAGCCATCCAGTGGTCAGGCCACCTCCTGTTTCACCCCTTCGGTCCTGGTGGCTAAACAACGCTGGCCGGCCGTCAGAAGAATTAACTCCCCGGGTCAGGTGGCTCATGTTTTTCGGCAGGCCACCGGACTCAGTCCACCAGACCTTCTGCTGGGCTTGGGACTCTGGGCGGCCTCCTGAGCCCCAACGCCCGTGGACTTGGAGGGGTTAATTGTGGGCCCTGGGCGGGGCATTGTGTTCCCTCCTTTCCTGTTCCCCCTACCTCCCACCCAGGTTCGTGTTGTTTGTTGTTGTTGCTCCTGTTGGAAGGGGGGGGGGGTCTTCTTGATGTTACCTTGGGTGTCTGGGAATCCACCCCTTAAAGGGGGGGATCTGTCACGAGCCGAGCCAGCTTTGCTTTCCCCGGCTCGGCCCTGGTCTCTCTGTGGGTTTTGGTTCTTCTGTGTATGTGCGTTATGTGTATTTTGTACTCATTTCCATATCCATAGCCACTGCCTGACCGGCAGCTGTTAGTCAGCCTCTGTGACCTACTTTCTCCCACGCTGCTGACAGTCTGTCGGTCCAGCCACACCCCTCTTACTTCCATCAGCTGTTCCCAGCCCCAGTAATTATCTTTCCTGCGCCTCACCCAGGTGTTCCCAATTTGTGAGGCCAGCGGTGTTTGTATTTTTTTTTTTGATTTTTGATTTTGTATACTTTATTGATCCCCAGAGGGGAAATTGAGGGCATCCACCTGGATGGATGAAGCAGCCACGGTACGGCGTTATCCCTTTACCATTCACACACACATTCACACCTAGGGCCACTTTAGAGTCTCCAATTAACCTAACTTGCATGTTTTTGGCCTGTGGGAGGAAACCGGAGAACTCCCGGAGTAAACCCATGCAGACACGGAGAGAACATGCAAACTCCACACAGATCACTGTTGGTGAGGGGCTGGGGTCGAACCAGGGATCCCATGGCCAAGGGTGAGTTGCTGTGCTGCCACTGTGCTAACCACTGCGCCACCGCACCACCCAATTTAAGCAGCTCTTTGCTAGAAAAACACCGCTGGACCATTGTACGAGTTAGGTAGTTGTTCTCTGCCTTCTGACCATCATGTCTCCAAGGATAGTTTCCCTCAAAGCTATTCAGACTACTGGTCTGCTCCACCTCCGTGAGTAAATTACTGCGTGTGTTTTTCTCCGGTGTTTCTCCCCTGCAGGCTGTCGAGCATCCAGAAGGACTCCTTTAGCTCCCAAGGAAACATTACCTGTGACTGTTTGTCTGTGTTGTATAAATAAATGTGTGTGGTGCTAACCTGCACTTAAATCCATTCATCCTTTTTCCCTTCCTCCATGCGCTGTGGAAAAGTGCACAGGGAGCTCATGACAAAAAAACAACAAGAACTCAAAATATAATACATAATAAACCCGATGTCTGAGCCACAGAGAATACACTGCTATGACTTTATTGAAAAATCGGGTTTAAATAAATTATATTTATGAACAAATAATTTGTTGCGATATCTGTAACAAAAGCATAACACTTGGTGTACCCCTGCCGTGTGTTTGCCGCTGCTGCTGTGGCGGGCATGTGTGCCTCTCCACTGTCACTCTCTGAGTTTTACTTGCTAGGCACGATGCCTGCTTGGCACGGCTCAAACCTATAGGTCTGATGCCCCCAGATTCTTCACTGTCATCCCATTCTTCGGAACTATAATCGTTTGAAGATTGGACAACACAAACCAATTCCAGATTACATGTGCTGGAACCATCGTCAATGTTTTCTACCACTTCCATCGTGTGTGTACAATGGGCAGCCAAGCGCTGTGTTCTGTCGACACATGGCCAGGGATTTTTCCAGCCACTGACACAATTGGTGACGTGGCGCTCATGAAAACGTCAGATATTCGCGTGAAAAAAAGCCTGTTTGACTTAGAACTGCACAGACCAACCTATTTCATCATATTGTATTATGTGTTGAAAAATTAGATGAAGTCAAAAATGTGTCATCAGACCTTTAAGGTCCTCGCTGATGTGGATACCCAGGTATTTGAAGCTGCTCACCCTCTCCACCTCAAGCTTCTGGATGAGCAGCGGCCGATGGGGTCTCCTCCTCCCTTTCCTCATGTCCACTATCATCTCCTTTGTCTTCTTCATGTTGAAGGTGAGGTTGTTGTCCTCACACCATGACACCAGGTTGGCCACCTCTCTCCTGTAGGATGCTTCGTCATCACCAGTGATGCATCCTATCACTGCTGTGTCATCCGCAAACTGTAGGATGATATTGTCCTTGTGGGAGGTAACACAGTCATGGGTGAAGAGGCTGTAGAGGATGGGGCTGAGAACCAAACCCTGTGGGACACCTGTGTTCGTGATGATGCTGGCTGAGGTCCCGCTACCCATCCTGACAGACTGGGGCCTGCCAATTAGAAAGTCCAGTAGCCAGTCACAGAGGGTAAGGTGCAGGCCAAGTGAAGACAGTTTGTCAGTGAGTTTGTGGGGGATGACCGTGTTGAAGGCGGAGCTGTAGTCGACAAAGAGCATCCTAATGTAGGAGTCTTTATCTTCCAGATCCATCTGGATCTTCCATCTTTATCTTCCAGATCCAGATTTACAAACTCTCTTGAAGTGTTCCCGAGGGTTCTCAATTTCCTCTCATGAGTCGCAGGTGTCGCTCTCCTGTCACAGAAATTTTTGAACATGTTCAAAAAAAATTTGCCACAAATTTTCTCTCAAAATTGTTACAGAGTCATGAGCCTGCTCTGAGCCCCCCCCCCCCCCAGCCCAGGGGAAGTACAACGCCCTCAACAGCTGCTGTTGCGGCGTTACACTCTCTCTGCTGGAGAGAGAGCAGAGAAGCTCCTAGCACACTCGGAGTTAGGGGACGGATTGGCTGTGGATCTAATTGAGAGTATGCTGGTTTTGTTGGGCGCAGATGATGGATCTTTTCTCTTCGCCCATCTCTTCCTGAGGAAACTGCTGGTTTCGTCATGGACAATTCTGGCCAACTCACCGCTGCTGGCTGCCAGGGACTACCGCTCGCTGGCGTAGGAAGCGGATCGCATTATCCAGGCGAACAGGAGTTTTGGAGTCCAGGCGGAGAGACTGGGGTCTTCGGCGGAACACACTGAGGGTGAGAAGCTGAAGGTAGTGGCCAGGACAGCCACTCGGGGATGCCGGAATGGGACGACCTGTTTCTACCATCAGCATTTCGGTGCCAACATGCGGCATTGTCTCCCACCGAGCCACTTCAAGATGCCGGAGAAACAGGCCAGCCAGCGGTAGGTAGCAGCTACGACCGCTAACAATAGGAAGAAGGTGCTTTTCATCGAGGACACACGTTCTGGGAGACGGTTTTTGGTGGACTCTGGTCCCCAGAAGAGTCTCGTTTTTCCAGTCAGCGCTGATAGGCTAGCGGAAGGCTGCGGCTCATCACTAATGGCTGTCAACGGATCCCCCATCAAAACTTTTAGAGAGAGGTCGGTGACTGTGTGTTTGCATGGACGCAACTACAAGTGGGACTTTGTGGTAGCTGCCTATTTGGCTCCTATCTTAGGTGCTGAGTTTCTGTGTGCTTGTGGTCTCCTTGTTGATGTCGCTAACAGACGTTTAGTGGATGCTGTGTCTTTTGCCTCACTGCCTTGTATGGCTCGGGAAGCTGGGCCACCAACACATGCCAATTTTTTTAGCCTCGGGGGATGTGTATCAGCGTTTGCTTTCTGAGATTCCCACGCTCATGGTGCCAACCTTTTCCGCTACTGTGACCAAGCATGGGGTCAAGCATTTTATCACAACTAAGGGCCTACCGGTTTTTGCACGTCCGCGCCGCCTGGACACAATTAAGCTAGCCATCGTGCAGGAAGAGTTCGCCAACTTGGAACGTTTGGGGATTATTAGGCAATCCAATAGCCCTTGGGCATCCCCACTGCACATGGTGCCCAAGTCTGATGGTTTGTGGTGGCTGTGCGGTGATTTCTGTCGCCTAACCAATGTCACTGAACACGACCGCTACCCCATCCCGCACATTCAAGCTTTTTTGGTGCACCTGGCCGGAATGCGCATTTTTTCTAAAGTGGATCTGGTCCGCGGCTACCACAGGGTCCCGGTTCGCGCTGAAGACATCCCAAAAATGGCAGTGATAACACCTTTTGGCCTTTTCGAATTTTTATGCATGCCTTCGAGTTAAAGGGCACAGCTCAGACTTTTCCGAGGATGATGGACGCGGTGCTCCGCGACTTGTCATTTGTGTTTGTCTACTTAGATGACATTCTGGTGGCTAGCGCGTCAGAGGAGGAGCACATCTCCCATCTGAAGCAAGATTTCCATCAGTTGGAAGCACACAGACTGACAGTTAACCCAGCGAAATGTCAGTTCGGGCTGCTGGTGATTGATTTTTTGGCCACTACATCTTGCTGGAGAACGCCAAGTTTGTTTTCGTTAGGCATGACGCCCGCAGAACCCAGCTGCGTCCGGCTTACAACGGCCCATTCAGAGTTTTGGAAATGGGGGCGAAACATTTCATGTTAGATTTTGGGGGGGGCACAAGGAAACCATCTGTATAGACAGGCTTAAGCCCGCTTATGTGTTAGCAGATGAGCAGGTGGTGCTGGCCCAGGCTCCACGGTGCAGACGCACACCTGTGGTGGGTCCGCAGGTTTGTGTCCCCCCTTCAGAGAACTGTTTTCAAGAGACCAAATCTTTCCCCTCCCCACATTTTCCCCTCCAGAGGACTGTCCACAAGGAACTGAGTCTTTCTCCTATCCTCCGTGACAGGAAGGCGCTTTGGTCGGCCCGGTAGCTCCATGTTACAGCAGTTACGGGTGATTGCTCAAGCCCAAGGTACCGGAGGGTTAAGGCCCCTTCTGGGTGTTCGGGGGGGGAGGGGCTGTGTGATGGCACAACAGGAGGTCTTACTCCCACCCAGTGACTCAGGGAATAGGGGGAAGGGGGTGAGAAATGGAAATGTGGGAGAAGAAAGGAGAAGAGGGGGAAAAAACTATGTGGAGATGTGCCTTCACACCTGGGATGCCAAGTGTGAATGTATTGTGTTGTGATGTGCTCTGTTGTAATGTATGTTAATGTATGTACTCCTGGTGCCAATGAAGAGAGTGTAAGCTGTATAAAAGGTTCACTTTGGCACCCAGCGTTCAGTCTTGTTTTGAGGATGTAGGAATAAAGTCTGAATCTGCAAAGTTTGTGTTTCATCTCTTCAATCCTCCACAAAGCCAAGGCAAATAGTTTTGTGAGTCGTGGAGTAAATGTGTTTAGGCATGTTGTCATAATAATAGTCCTAATGATAGTCCTATATGAGTAAATTAAAATACCATGCAGTGCTTTAATCTTGTGCCTAGGCCTAATCTAATTTGCAAAATATGAGATCACAACCTCTTCACAAAGGTCCTATTTAAATTGAGGTAAAAATTTGAGAGAAAAAAGACCTTGTGGAGGATGGATCTAGACGAGACACGAGCTGACGATGCAGAACTTTATTCACCTCCAACAAACAGAACAGACTGACTCTGGGTGCCAAAGCGAACTCCTTTATACCACTTTATGCCCCCCTTTGGCACCCAGGGTGAACACATTGACACATGGGTCAGAGAGCATGTACACACATCCATATACACGTCACAGAGCATGGCTTAACACAATGCTTTCACATCCTGAAGTCCTCAAGTGTGAAAAGCATCTTACCTCTCCACAATGCATCCCACACCTGGCACAGCGAGGGCGAAAGCGCATCTTTATTCAGTTTAATACCCCCTAGTGCTCTGGCGCCTGTCTCACTTCTTCCCCCCATTACCATCTCTCTTTTTCCTTCTCCCAATACCTCAAAGTCCTGGGTGGAGTGCCATCTCCTATTGTGTCACCACAGCCTCACATATTCTCTGTGATGATGTAGATCTAGGCCTTGCTATACATAGCCTACTTAACTAGTATAGACTAACCATATATTGAAATAATTTGTCACACTGTGATGAATAGGCCCAAATGGAATAAAACTTAAGGCTTAATGCTAATTCTTATATAATTATCTTCATCAATTTTAGGATTCTGATACAAAACATGACACCTTCCCTCCTGCTTACACATCCTGGACTTGGGACCAGGCAAATGGTGCAGTTAAAGGTGATTGATAATCAACAAAAATCGGCAAGTAGAATTGATCAGGTGCTGACTGGTAATCAGTAGTTGACGGCCAGCCTCAGGAGTAATTTAGCACAGATATACAGTATACACTGTCAGATGATCAGGAATCCTTAGGTGTCCTTGGTGATCACTATTCCTGGTAAGTATATTATAAATAGTTCAGTCATCATATGTGTACCACCATTATGATCATTATGCATTGATGGCCAGCATCACAATTAAGAGTTAACAGATATTTACACTGTATGATGACCAGCATCATGAATAAATTACGAGTTCAAGGATATTAGCACTGTATGATGACCAGCATCATGAATAAATTACGAGTTCAAGGATATTTGCACTGTATGATGACCGGCATCCTGATTAAATTCATATATTCAGCATGCTGGTCATCATATTTTGCTAATTAGATTAGGCATAGCAAGAATAAAGCAGTGCATGATATTTTAATACAATGTACCCCAATATGGCGATCCTACTCCTTCCATAGCTGTAAAATGGGGCCGATGTTTTCTGAATGCGGTACCGGGGAAACAAACTTTTCACTGTCTGTAGATTCAGCACCGAAGCCACCACTCCTGTATCCACCAGCATCGATACCCCAACTCTGTCCAGCGATACCGTGCAGTAGATATGGCCACCCGTCTCCGGTGCAACTGTATGAATAACAGTGGGAGTCTTCATGGAGGAGCCCCCTCCCTGTTCATGTTCCCCTCGCTCAAAGTTTTTACAGGACCGCGCAAAGTGGCGCAGCAGGCCACATTTCCCACAATGCTTTCCTTTCACCGGACACTCTCTGGACTTGTATCTATGTCTAGCGGACCCACAGCCGTAACATCTTGGTGTGCCCAGGGTAGATCTTATCCTGACAACGGAGGTGTATTCCTCTTCCTCAACGTCGTCTTCATCTTCAGGGCCTGCTGTCAGTGCCTTTAACCGAGGCTCATTTTGTGTTGAGGAGGACTCTCCACTGAGGTCCCTCGCTAAAACTTCAGCCGCCCCAAACTGCTGAACAATCTCGGTAGCGGTGGCCAGCGTCAATTCGCCCGAGTAGGTCAGGAGCCATGACCGGGCAGCAGAACAGCAAACATGCTCCGCTAACTGATCCGAGACCATCTTATCCTGCAGAGCTCCAAATTTGCACTCCGCCGCCAACTGACGTAGGTTCACCACAAACCTCTTCACGGACTCTCCCGTTCGCTGGCAGCGCTGTCGGAACTGGATGCGCCGGACGATGACATTTTCCGGCGTGCAAAAATATCGCGCCATTAGCTCTACCACCTCCTCATAGCTATCGGCTCCCCCTAATGTCTTGAGGACCCTCTGCCCTTCCATGCCCCAATTATGGACCAATATTGCTCTTGCCCACATTTTTTTCAGCTCACCAAGGTTGAGGGGCACCAGGTAGTTGCTAAACACAGCGAACCACCTAGTCCAAGGAAAGGGAGACTCACCAGGGGCCTCCAGAAATGGCCAAAAACTAGTTGCAGCACGCTTCATAACCGTGTTCTCCTCATCGCCAAATGTTGTGTCTGTAGAGGATGTGCTCGAATCATGAGGCTGAGTTTAGTTCTCAGGTTCAGATTTATTGACAGAACACATCGTCTAGCATTCTCAAAGCAGGAAGAAGAGGAAGAATCATATCACATCACCCTTTTATATGTTTCCAGCATCAGAACTCAAGTCACATGGTGTTCACATGGTGCTTCAGTAAACATACAGTCACAAAGCATCCCTTTGAACCTTCACCATTGTTTCTCATTCCTTGATGAACTGGAAATCCCTCCGGGGCATCTTCTGTGGGACAAAAAGACAAATCTCACACCTCCTCGTTATCTTCTGCAGATTCGAGTCCTTTGTCCTTCCAGACGTGAAACCCCCAATACGCATGCAGTCATATCTCTGTGGAAATGTGAGCCCACCATGTGTGTCACCCACACTACCCCCCCCCCCCCCAAACGTCTATTAAGGGCAAAACATGCCTGGCATAAAAAAAAAAAGAAAGAAAAACACAAAACACTCCACATATCACTAATCAATCCATCAACTGCCTGGGTTTTAACCTTCTGCCGAATCTGCTGCAACCTGGCTTTGCTACCCCTGCAGCATCTCTCTGCATCTGTGGATTAAAGCTGTTAGCACGTTTCTGTGAAGAGTCTGGAGAATGTCCTTTCGGCGGCCTGCCACGGCGGGGGGGCCTAGCGAGCTGCACTTGCTCATCAGCCAAAACAAAAGCGGGTTTGAGCCTGTTTATGCAAATCAACTCCCTTCTGCCCCCTAAATCTAGCAGAAAATGCTTCTGCCCGGTCTCCAGCACTCTGAACGGTCCATCATAAAACGGTCGCAAACTTGGACGCTGAGCATCATGTCTAACAAAAACAAACTCTGCATTTTTTAAAGCCTTTGGCACAAAAACGTGTGGGAAACTGTGATGGACCGGGCCAGGGAGTGTGTTTGTTCCCGAGTCGCTCTGCCACGGCTGAGCAGGGGGGCCATTTGGTGCGGGATTATCGGGGAGAAATTCCCCCGGCAAACGGAGAGGCTGTGCAAAGACTAACTCAGCTGGGGAGGCATGCAAATCTTCCTTAGGTGCAGAACGCAACCCCAATAAAACCCATGGAAGTTTGTCCACCCAATTTGTATCCGTCAGCGACGCTCTGAGGGCTGCTATCAATGACCTGTGAAAGCGTTCGCATAAACCATTAGCCTGGGGGTTATACGCGGTAGTGCGATGAATCTTCACCCCCAAGCTGCGGGCCATCAATGACCATAGTTCGGAAATAAATTGGGGACCCCTGTCGGACGTTATGTCCGACGGGACACCGAAACGCGCAACCCACGCTGCTAAAAATGCTCGCGCAACTTCTTCCGCTGTGGTTGATGTCAGAGGAATCGCCTCTGGCCAACGCGTGGTGCGTCTGGCGCCGCGGCCGCTGGATCTGCGCTGTCTCCAGACGCCGTTCCTGGGCTAGCTGCCACGGCCGAAACCGCGTTCCGCTTGTGGGCGTCGACAAGCCGCTGCGCCTCTTTGCTCAGCCCATGGTAGTCTCGCCTGGCCAATCGGGGCGACTCTGCCAGGGCCACTCTCACTGCTGGCGGCAGGGTCCGAAGGAAAAGGTGGGCGAAAATGAATTCGCCATCCTCAGAGTCTTTCAGCCTCAGCATCTTCACCATCAGGTCCGCAGGTCTATCGTTCTCTGACTCCGTCAACGTCAGGAGCCCCTCTGCTCACTGTTGGACCGAAGGGGTGAAATGGCTGATCAGCGCGTCCTTCAATGCGCTGTACTTGTCGCTGTCTGGTGGATGATTAACCAGATCCTCCACTCTCTGGACCGTGTTGCTGTCCAGCTTCGCTACCACATGGTAGAATCTTGTGTCGTCGTTGGAGATTCTCCGGAGGTTGAACTGCGCCTCGACTGCGCTAAACCATGAGCACGGGCTGTGCTGCCAGAAATCGGGCAGCCGGATCGTGGAGGCGGCCATCAGGTTGGCTTCCGCCGAGCCCCACTCGGGAGAATTCTGTCTGCTCATTCTTTGTCGTAGGTCACCAGTGTAGAGGATGTGCTCGAATGATGAGGCTGAGTTTAGTTCTCAGGTTCAGCTTTATTGACAGAACACATCGTCTAGCATTCTCAAAGCAGGAAGAAGAGGAAGAATCATATCACATCACCCTTTTATATTTTTTCCAGCATCAGAACTCAAGTCACATGGTGCTTCAGTAAACATACAGTCACAAAGCATCCCTTTGAACCTTCACCATTGTCTCTCATTCCTTGATGAACCGGAAATCCCTCCGGGGCATCTTCTGTGGGACAAAAAGACAAATCTCACACCTCCTCGTTATCTTCTGCAGATTCGAGTCCTTTGTCCTTCCAGACGTGAAACCCCCAATACGCATGCAGTCATATCTCTGTGGAAATGTGAGCCCACCATGTGTGTCACCCACATGTCCATAATTAATGAAATGAGGAGCAGGGCGGAAGGCAGTTAACAGTGTTTATTATGGAACTCACGAACAGTACAGCAGTGGGCTACAGCGCTCCTTGTTCAGGCATCAACGACGAAAGAGGACATGCCCCTTCCAGCCGTGGCCTTTATACCCAGGCTGGCGTCACCACAAGAAAGGTGGGCTGCCAACCCCCTCTATTCCCCAGTAAATCCCAGGCCGCCATCTTACCGCTGTTTTCCATATGTAACATGTAGTAAATCAGAATAAGCATAGTTAAAATTGAGCACTTTGGGTGAAGGAGCAAACATCCAAATACCAAATTTAAATGAAAGCACCAAGGTGCTGATGCCTCAGTGCCAGAGCCTTGGCGGAGGTATGCGTTCTCAGATCATCACCAAAATGTTATGGATTCCTCTCTAGCCCAAGGACCACCTCTGGTAAAAAAAAAAATTCATCCAAATCCATCGAGTATTCTTGCTAACACTCTGTGAGAAGATAAGAGCCTTGGTGGACGTATGCACACTGGGATTATTATCAAAATGTTATAGGTTCTTCTGTAGCCCAAGGACCACCTCTGGTAAACATTTCATCCAAATCCATCCAGTAGTTTTGGAGTACACGCATGTGCAGTGAAAATAATCTGCAGTTCACATGCCCATACTGTCGGTGGCAACCAAGTGCCACCAACCTGATTTGAACAGTTGCAATCCAAACACAAAGAAGAGCACAGTGACAGATGTTTTAAATGGCAGACGTGGTGGAGGTATGTGAATACAATGGCAATCAAGATGAACAGGAGCTTTTGCTGTTTAGTGGCAGAGGCAGAAAACAGACGGGCAAAAAGACGGACATTTGTTCACCCAGTATTGGCGGATTGCTCAGTATTTTCCTCTGGCGTGATTTTCCGGGCACATGCGCAGTGCCGTTCCATTGACGGTAAAGGTGAGCTATTTTTGTGTTTATTTCAAAAACAAAGTGTTATTTCAAAATTCTGGCAAATTAAAAGTCAAGAAAATCTGGTGATACAACAATACAAGCCTTTAGTTCCACTCAGTTTTGACCGGGCGAGCTGAAACAGAGAGGAGTACAGACAGACAGATAACACACACACAACCACAAACAGACACACTAACTGATTACCGTATGTTTCTCAGTTTCAGGAGGCATAAAAAATGAATCCCACTGTCATGAACAGATATCCAGATAAGAGAATATTTGGGCATAGCCCTGTTAAAATGTAAGAAAGTCTGATGATTCCATCCTTCATTGTTTATTTTGTGAAGCTCTGTTAAGGCTTTTTAACTTTCCCCACATACCTAGATAATCACATTATACAGTATGGATTTTAATTTTTTTCCCCATATTGCAATTACAATAAGGCATCACTATGCATGCCTTGCTGTTGTGTTAATTTATACAAACTTTTTTAAGAGGTTTTTCAACCACTTTCCCTCACAAGCCCATGTTTTTTCATTGAATGAATGTGGACTTTTTATTTTAACTTTTTAATAATTTTATCACCGTCACAGTCCAAGATGGTGTCCTTGTCTTGTAATCTAAATATAGTTTTGGTTTGTTTTTTCCCTTTTTGACAAATTACCCTTCATTAGGAAAAAGGCCATAAGTGCGGCGGATGATAAAATAAGCGGCAATGCTGTGGTTTTAAGGAGAGTTTATTATATCATACCGCCGTCACGAGCTCCGCTCCCGGAGCCGTGCATACGTGCCGGGAGCGAGCCCAGCGGCTCTCGGAGAAGGAGGACACAATGTCTGTGTGTCCAGCAGCAGCAGTTGCAGAGTGAGAGTGAGAGGGCGAGTTACAGAACCTGTGCAGTATTTATACCTAACTCAGACAATACATCAAAGAGCGGATTCACAGCAGTTGGTACGATCAAAGGGACTGCAGAACAGGCATGAGACATTTGCATTTAAGAGACCTACATAACAATAGGCAGATTTGCTAGCCTCTGCTCCAGGTGCAGGACAAAGAGGTTACAAGGCACATCTACATATTGATTTCAGCCTCTAGGTCACAGTAAGGACAGGACGCATGAACACCATACATGAATGGCACATTACATCACAATACATGAATGGCACATTACATCACAATACATGAATGGCACATTACATCACAATACATGAATGGCACATTACATCACAATACATGCATGGCACATTACATCACAATACATGCATGGCACATTACATCTCAGTAGTGCAGCGGGAAAAACCGAGAGAAGAGAGCTGAGTGTCCTGTGTGTTGTGGGGGGGTTGAATCAACCCGCCACACGCTCCCCCCCAGAGGGCACGGCAGGGGGCCGAGACCTCGATAATCCATCTATGGGAGCGAGCTGTGGGAGAAGCTCGCTGCAGGCGGAGGGGGAGGGAGGGGAGGGGTAGTAAGTGCCGGCAGGGGCGGTGAAATCGTCCGAGCCGCGCAAAAATTGCTTGCTGCTCCGCGACGTTGAGGGGCTGTCCCGTTGCGCGTGCGGAGATCACAAGAAGAAAAATTTGTCTCTGACTCCTCTCGTGGCCATGAAGAAAAGCAGGAGCGGCTGTAAGAAAAAAAAAATAAAAGCAGAGGGACTGGCGTGTTGACTTTAGGGCAGGCGCAACTCTAAAGCCTCGGGAACCGCAGACAGCTGAATTCCCCTTGTGTGCCGTGGCTAAGACCATAAAATCCAGTGAGCAAGTTGCGGGCCTTAGGTGTACAAGCAAACCTGAAGGGCCAGTGTGCAGCAGAAGGAAGGCGGTCAGTGAAGCTATTTTTGTCCCGTGCGTGGTGTGCCGTCCTCGTAACTCCCCGGTGCGTGCGCAGGGGTTCCATGCGTGGGTGGGCCGCTGGAGTGGCGAGTCAGGGTCCAGAATCTTGGTGGAGATCGGCGCAGACAGCGCCGATAAAATCCAGGTTGAGCTGTGGCTGCAGATTGGCCATGGTGCGTTGGAGCGGTGAGAGGAAATAGACGATCTTTTGTCCCTCAGGTTCGTGCAGATGCGTTAGAGCGGTGGGAGGGAATAGACGATCTTTGTTCCTCAGGCTCGGGTAGATGAGTAGGATCGCTGAGAGGGAGGAGTAGCGGTGAGAGGGAGAAAATGTTCTGTGTCCCTCGGCTGGTCCAACGTGGACGTCCCGATCTCAGGCGAGGGTCGCGCCATGATGTTTTCTGCAGTTTTCCCGGTCGTGGGTGATGTCCAGAGAACAGCTCGCCTGTGTTGGCTCCGCGTCGAGGTCTCCCTGAAGCCGAAGGGAGAGCAGCTCATTTGCGTCAGGCTGCTGTGTTTGCTGGCAGAGTGTTCTTTTCTGCCTTCAGGTCATGGTGCGTTGGGGCGGCAAGAGGGAGGAGACGTCTTGTGTCCCTCGGCCGGTTCAGCGTGGATGTCCAGACCAGAAGGCTGCCTCGCACAAAGCGTGTGCGTCTTCGGGGTCACCAGTGCGGCGGATGATAAAATAAGCAGCAATGCTGTGGTTTTAAGGAGAGTTTATTATATCATACCGCCGTCACAAGCTCCGCTCCTGGCGCCGTGCATGCGTGCCGGGAGGGAGCCCAGCGGCTCTCGGAGAAGGAGGACACAATGTCTGTGTGTCCAGCAGCAGCAGTTGCAGAGTGAGAGTGAGAGGGCGAGTTACAGAACCTGTGCAGTATTTATACCTAACTCAGACAATACATCAAAGAGCGGATTCACAGCAGTTGGTACGATCAAAGGGACTGCAGAACAGGCATGAGACATTTGCATTTAAGAGACCTACATAACAATAGGCAGATTTGCTAGCCTCTGCTCCAGGTGCAGGACAAAGAGGTTACAAGGCACATCTACATATTGATTTCAGCCTCTAGGTCACAGTAAGGACAGGACGCATGAACACTATACATGAATGGCACATTACATCACAATACATGAATGGCACATTGCATCACGATACATGAATGGCACATTACATCACAATACATGCATGGCACATTACATCACAATACATGAATGGCACATTACATCTCAGTAGTGCAGCGGGAAAAACCGAGAGAAGAGAGCTGAGTGTCCTGTGTGTTGTGGGGGGGTTGAATCAACCCGCCACAATAAGACTATTAATGCAATTAAAAGGCTGAAGAGGAGACTGCATCAGCTGTGACAGAAGTGGACAGAGGCTCCAGTGGGTCAACTCAGCTATATGGACAATATGTGCCAAGCATCCAATAAGTGACTGTGGTGTTGGAAGATGGAGAATTTGCAGCAGAACTTATTTCTGTTCCATAAGAGACTGAACAGTACAGTATAGTGGATCCTCGTCCAAAATCTGTGCAGCAATTTGACAATGTAAGAAACTGATTTTATTGATCTTAATGTGAGACAAATTACTTCCGAACAGAAATGAATATTTTACCTTTAAGATCACTGTATGAATTTCATTGCAGTTACCAGCAAAGGATCTGTACAAAATCTATAGAAAAAAAATCAGAAAATAGATTTGGAGATTAAATATCTGCATATAAAGATAGAGGGAAAATGATGTTTGTTCAGGAAATGAAGAAGGTGTGTTAAAAACAAATTACTGGTTTGTTTTATTAAAGGTGATTTTTGAGTGACGAGCTATCTGATTCTCTGCATTCACACTTCTGTTTGTGGATGTGGTTCCTCTTAAGTTTAAATATTTTAAAGATACCCCTGTGGCCACACATATGTGACCTACTTTGTGACTGATGTAAGGCCTCACATTTTAGACAAGAACAAAAACAGAGCTTCCTTGGAGGTAACAGGAAGCTGTGAAGGTTTTAGCTTGGGGATGCAAGGCCTGGGACTGTGGGGGTGTTTTTAGAGGATTAAAGAGGAGATGAATTGTTGCTGGCGATTATAATGCAATGTGACTTGTGATGCAATTTGACGTGTGAACTGTGAGAGTCCTGGTATTTAAGGACGAGAGTTTCCTGTGTTGTCCTCTTTCTTCTTTGAGAGGTTGGTGAATGTGAATAAAGCTGACTTGAGAGAACCCTGTCTCGTCATTTCCACATTCCCACACTGGTGACCCAAGACGTAGCATGCAGCGAGAGGAGACTTCCCTCGGGCCAGCCTCGTCAGGAGCCCCCAGCCAAGCGAATGCCACTACGGTCCAGCTACCGGACTTATAGCAGAACAATCCGCGCTCCTGGTTCCATGCGATTGAGGCACAGTTCAACCTCCGGGGGATATCGGTAGACGACACAAAATTCTACCATGTGGTCGCAAAACTGGACAACCACACGGCCCAGCATGTGGAGAGCCTGATCGACCAGCCGCCGGACAGCGACAAATACGGCACGTTGAAGGCTGCATTCATCCAGCACTTCACCCCCTCAGTGGAGGAGCGAGCAGAGAGACTCCTGGCGCTGACGGAGTTGGAAGATAACATGCCCGCGAACCTTATGGAGAAGTTGTTGAGGTTAAAAGGCTCTGACGACGACCACTTTATTTTCACCCACCTCTTCCTCAGGACCCTACCGTCAGTGGCGAGAGCGACCCTGGCCAGTTCACCACTGTTGGCCCAACGGGACTACCGCGCGCTGGCCCGGGAGGCACAGCGAATTGTCAATGCCAGCAGATAGTGTGCGGCCGTGGCCACTGCAGCGGAACTCGGCGCAACGACCAGAGATGGCAGGGGGCCGGGGGCAGCAGTGCCAGACACACCGACGACGGCGGCGGCAGGGGCCAGGGAACGCGGATCAGACGTCCTTTGCTTCTACCATCGCCGCTTCGCAGAGAGGGCACGCAAATGTGTACCACCGTGCCAGTTCAAGCGTTTGGGAAACGCCAAGACCGGGGGTCGGTAGCACCCGCAGCCCTCGGGGAGGAGAACAAGCTCCTCTACTTGTTGGATGCATGCTCGGGGAGGCATTTCCTTATGGACGCAGGCTCCCAGTTGAGTTTCATCACACCTTCCTACGCGGACAGGCTAGCAGGTTCCAAAGGTCCCGGGGTGGCAGCAGCAAACGGCTCGGAGATTAGGACCTTTGGTGATAAGACTCTGCTTCTGTCTCTACACGGCCGTACATTTGAGTGGACTTTTGTTATAGCAGCAGTGAATTTCAATATGTTGGGGGCCGATTTTTTGTGCTCACATGGTTTGTTGGTTGATCTCGCTAACAGGCGCCTGGTTAATGCATTTTCTTTTGATTCTATCCCCTGTACAGCGCGAGTGGCCCCGCCAACAGCACAAGCCAACGTCACAGCTGCAAGCGGTAAGTTCCACACACTGCTCACTCACTTCCCAGCACTCACGGTCCCCACATTTTCGGCAACTGTCGCTAAACACGGGGTGGAACATTTTATTACCACTACCGGACCGCCCATTTTTGCAAAAGCTCGCCGCTTGGACGCAGCTGAGCTGGCCATAGCGCATGAGGAGTTCGCCAACCTGGAGAGGTTGGGCATAATCAGGCGTTCAAATAGCCCTTGGGCTTCCCCGCTACACATGGTCCCGAAGGCTGACGGCTCATGGCGACCTTGCGGGGATTTCCACAGGTTAAACAACGCTACAGCGCACGACCGCTACCCAATCCCGCATATCCAAGATTTTTCCGTTCATTTGGCAGGGGCTCGCGTTTTTTCAAAGATAGATTTGGTCCGCGTTTACCACCAAGTCCCAGTGCGCGCTGAGGACATACCCAAAACAGCGGTAATAACTCCATTTGGCCTATTCGAGTTTTTGCGCATGCCATTCGGGCTCAAAGGGGCTGCACAGACGTTCCAACGCATGATGGACACGGTGCTTCGCGATCTCCCTTTCGTGTTCGTCTATTGGACGATATTTTGGTAGCCAGCGCGTCCGAAGACGAACACGAAAACCACCTGGCTACAGTTTTCCGGAGGTTGGGAGATCACGGGTTAATAATCAACCCAGCGAAGTGTCAGTTTGGGGTGGCACAGATCGACTTTTTAGGACACCGCGTCTCCCCCGAAGGAGCGGTTCCGCTTCCTGACAAAGTGCGTGCGGTAGCAGATTTTCCCCGGCCGCAGACGGTCAGGGCATTACAGAAGTTTTTGGGGATGGTGAATTTTTATAACCGTTTTCTCCCCCGCGCGGCGCAACTCATGCAGCCGCTGTATGCCGCGCTCAAAAAACAAAAACCCGCGAATAAGGTCGAGTGGTCCCTGGAGCGGGACCAAGCATTCTCGGAGGTGAAAGCAGCCTTGGCAAAGGCTGCGTTGTTGGTGCACCCAGACCCAACGGCCCGCATAGCGCTCACTACTGATGTGTCTGATGTGGCTATAGGGGCGGTCGTGGAGCAGCATGTAACCGGGGTTTGGCAGCCCCTCGCCTTTTTCAGCAGGACCCTGCGCGATAACGAACGTAAATACAGCGCGTTCGACAGGGAGCTGCTGGCTCTCCATTTGGCCATCCGCCATTTTCAGTTCTGGCTGGAAGGACGCGGTTTCACCGCGTTCGTTGACCACAAGCCGCAAACATTCACGATGGCCAAGGTTTCCGAACCGTGGTCAGGCCGGCAGCAGAGACAGCTGGCCGCGATCTCAGAGTTTACCACTGATATTCAGCATGTAGCGGGTAAACTGAATGTAGTGGCAGATTGCCTCTCACACGCCATGGCGGCCCCAGTCAGCATAGGAATAGATTACACAGCCATGGCCGCGGAGCAGGTTAGTGACGCGGATGTGCGCGTGCTCCAGTCTGGACCAACAGGGTTAAGGCTGGAGAACAGGGTGCTGCAAGACGGTATGCCCCCCCTAATCTGCGATGTCTCCACTGGACAGCCGCGTCCAGTAGTACCGGCCGCGTGGTGCTGCCGCGTTTTTGACTCGATTCATGCTTTGGCGCACCCGGGAGTGCGCGCGTCGGTCAAAATGGTAGGAGAGAAATTTGTGTGGCCGAGTCTTCGCAAACAAGTTAAAGAGTGGGCAGCAGCCTGCACGGCGTGTCAACGGGCCAAAGTACACAGGCACACGAGGGCTCCTTTGGAGCCGTTTCACATTCCGGCCAAGAGGTTTGATCACGTTCATGTGGACCTCGTGGGACCCCTCCCGCCGTCACAGGGGTGCACACACCTTCTGACAATGGTGGACCGCACCACACGCTGGCCTGAAGTGGTTCCGCTGGCATCAACCACGGCCGAGGAGGTAGTGCATGCATTTTTAACAGCTTGGGTGGCGCGTTTCGGAGTTCCGTCGGACATTATGTCCGACAGAGGCCCTCAATTTGTGTCCGAACTTTGGTCGACAATGGCCCGCAGCCTGGGTGTCACAATTCACCGCACAACCGCGTACAATCCGCAGGCTAATGGGTTATGCGAACGTTTTCATAGGTCATTGAAAGCAGCTCTCAGAGCGTCACTGACGGATGCAAATTGGGTAGACAAGTTACCGTGGGTTTTATTGGGGTTGCGTTCTGTGCCTAAAGAGGACTTAGAAGCCTCCCCAGCGGAGCTCGTGTTTGCACAACCACTTCGGCTGCCTGGGGAGTTTCTCCCAGATAACCCTGCGCAGACACCTCCCCATCTCAGCTGTTGCGGAGTAACAGAGAATCAAGAACGCTGCCCGGAACCGTGCACCACAGTTTTCCGCACGTTTTTGTGCATAAAGCTTTGAAGAACGCAGAGTTTGTTTTTGTCAGACACGATGCGCATCGACCCCCACTGCGACCGCCTTATGACGGACCGTTCAGAGTGTTGGAAACAGGGGACAAGCAGTTTTTGCTACATTTGGGGGGTAGGAAAGAAAAAGTTGGCATAAACAGACTCAAACCCGCTTTTGTGGTGGCACATGAGCAAGTGCTGTTGGCAAGGGCCCCGTGGCAAGGTAGACCCCCACAGGGGGCTTCACAGAGTAATGTTTCCCCAGAACACCCGCAGGGACTGACAAAAGGTTTTCACCCCCAGACGGCAACCCCCCAGAGTGACAGCGCCGCGGAGACGTTGAGCCTGGGCTACAGCAGATACGGCAGGAGACTGAAGCCTAAACAGCATGCAGACTGATGTGTATTGATTCTATCACGGTATGCATACTGTATTCTCTGGTTCATCTAAAATGTTTTGGGGGGGGGCTGGTGTGGCCACACACCAGCCTACTTTGTGACCTACTTTGTGACTGATGCAAGGCCTCACATTTTAGACAAGAACAAAGACAGATCTTCCTTGGAGGTAACAGGAAGCTGTGAAGGTTTTAACTTGGGGATGCAAGGCCTGGGACTGTGGGGGTGTTTTTAGAGGATTAAAGAGGAGATGCATTGTTACTGGCGATTATAATGCAATGTGACTTGTGATGCAATTTGACGTGTGAACTGTGAGAGTCCTGGTATTTAAGGACGAGAGTTTCCTGTGTTGTCCTCTTTCTTCTTTGAGATGTTGGTGAATGTGAATAAAGCTGACTTGAGAGAACCCTGTCTCGTCATTTCCACATTCCCACACCCCGAACATAACCTAGTCAGGAGCAAGTTATGTTCACAGCCTTTGTTACCATAGTTACAAACATACTCTTGACTTTTTGGAACCGAAAACTCAGAGTTCTCACAAACTCTGAGTTAACTTACCCAGACAAGCCACTAAACCTGATTTCTGGAATATCCCCCAGATGTACATTCATTGTTATACCTGCTGTTGTTCTTATGCTTGAATGAGCCAATTTAAGTTACCTGGACTATTTTATTTAGCCTTTTGGCTTTGATTAATATACAGGTACACCTCAAAAAATTAGAATATCATGAAAAAGTTCAATATCTTTTGTCACTAATTTCAGAAAGTGAAACTCATATATGATATACTGTAGATTCATTACACAGAGAGTGATATATTTCAAGTGTTTATTTTATTTTAATTTTGATGATTATGGCTTACAGTCCATGAAAACCCCAAATTCAGTTTCTCAAAAAAATAGAATATTACATAAAATTAATTAAAAAAAAAACTTTTTTTAATACAAATGTGGACTGACTGAAAAGTATGTCCAAGTACACATTCAATACTTGGTTGGGACTCCTTTTGGATTAATTACTGTATCAATGTGGCGTGGTATGGACGTGATCAGCCTGTGTTACTGCTGAGGTGTTATGAAGGCCCAGGGTGCTTTGATAGTGACCTTCAGCTCATCTGCATTGTTGAGTCTGGTGTCTCTCATCTTCCTCTTGACAGTACTCCATAGATTCTCTATGGGGTTTAAGTCAGGAGTGTTTGCTGGCCAATCAAACACAATGATGCCATGGTCATTAAACCAGGTTTTGATACTTTTGGCAGTGTGGGGGAGTGCCAAGTCCTGCTGGAAAATGAAATCAGCTTCTCCATGTGATGGCTCGCTCTGTGTTATTATCTCCCACAGCTGCGCACACACCGGTTCTCAATCACACTCGGGCTATTTAACCCGTTCTGCCTTCAGACCGGCACGGAGCCATCTGTCTCCCTGCCTGCAGAAGCCCGACTCTCATCTTCAAAGCCCATGATCCTGTTTTCTTCGTTACTGCCTAAGCCCTCCTTGTCCCTGCTTCATCCTTTGGAAGGATACAGCCTCACCAGCCAAGTAAGCCCATTCTTACTCACCTTCTCCAACATTATCCCCTGTGCACAGGCGGAATTCCCTGGCTGCGGAATCATTCCTCCCTGGCGGCAGAACGAGCCTCCCTCATCCCAGTGGTCCACCTGTTCACCAGCGGTGTCGTGACAGCAGACGCTGTCTTCCTGGCTGTAGCCTCCGGGCCGATCTGAGAGCGTGTCTCCCACCTGTGAAGGTTGCCAGGTCAAACGGCACTCTGCTCACCCCCAGCTACGATGCCAATGCAGACAAATCCAGTCACATCCACATACACTACACACACACGCACACACACACCACACTTTATTAATAAAGATAATTGAATCCACCTTGAGCCTGAGTCTGTTCCCTGGGTTTACTAATCATGCTACTCCATAAAGCTTGTCAGCAGAGGGAAGCATGAAGTGCTCTAAAATTTCCTGGTAGACGACTGCACTGACTTTGGTCTTGATAAAACACAGTGGACAAACACCAGCAGATGACATAGTTCCTCAAATTATCACTGACTGTGGAAACTTCACACTAAACCTCAAGCAACTTAGATTCTGTGCCTCTCCATTGTTTCTCCAGACTCTGGGACTTTGATTTCCAAATGAAATGCAAAATTTACTTTTATCTGAACAGAGGTCATCTGCTGGTGTTTGTCCACTGTGTTTTATCAAGACCAAAGTCAGCGCAGTTGTCTACCAGGAAATTTAAGAGCACTTCATGCTTCCCTCTGCTGACGAGCTTTATGGAGAAGCTGATTTAATTTTCCAGCAGGACTTGGCACTCCCCCCCCCACACACACACACACACTGCCAAAAGTATCAAAACCTGGTTTAATGACCATGGCATCACTGTGTTTAATTGGCCAGCAAACTCTCCTGACTTAAACCCCATAGAGAATCTGTGGAGTATTGTCAAGAGGAAGATGAGAGACACCAGACCCAACGATGCAGATGAGCTGAAGGTCACTATCAAAGCAACCTGGACCTTCATAACACCTCAGCAGTGCCACAAGTTGATCACCTCCATGCCACGTCACACTGTAATTAATCCAAAAGGAGCCCTGACCAAGCACTGAGTGTGTACATGGACATACTTTTCAGTCGGTCCACATTTGTATTAAAAAACTATTTTTTAAAAATAATTTTATGTAATATTCTAATTTTTTGAGAAACTGATTTTGGGGTTTTCATGGGCTGTAAGTCATAATCATCAAAATTAAAATAAACACTTGGAATATATCACTGTCTGTGTAATGATCCTATATAATATATGGGTTTCACTTTCTGAAATGAGTGACAAAAATATTGAACTTTTTCATGATATTCTAATTTTTTGAGATGTACCTGAATTATAGGCTCATGCATAACATCATTATTCTGTATACGTATTGCCTAATTTTGTATTTTCTTTTCTCCTGTTTAATATTTATTGTTTCTTTTAGGAAACACACACACACACACAGCCATGCAGGCACCCACTGGTATCCATGTACCTCCTCCACTTCAATAAATATCATTGATGTGAGTGGAATCTGTCTCTCTAAGCCCTTACGCTCTGATCAAAGTCCCTGTCTTCAATAGGAATGATCAAGTCAGCATCTCAGAGATATCCGATCTCTATTACAATTTGAACATTTTTACATTAATTCCACTTAAATTTTAATTATTTCTGGTTAAAGCATCATGGAGTCATTGCAGTTGCAAGTTGTAGACACTAGACATAGCAGAGTGATAATAACTGTACGCCAGGAGATGGCGCAATTGCATTCAGTTAAAAGGATTTTACAAGCCTCAGCAAAGCAGTGACAAGACAGAGAGAGCTTCACCGACTGTTGGCTAATATTTATGACATTTTGTTTGGTTTTTTTCCACAATATTTTTTATTGAACCTTTTTTACAAACATAACAAACAATCAAACACTAACACTAAAGTAATTAAAAAAAAAAAAAAAAAAAATTGTACTAAAAACACCAACAACCGCTAACAAAGGCAGGTCTTCAACAATGCTCCTCTGTTTAGTCTAGGCAATCCATTACATAAGTATACATATTATACATTCACCAGTTTGGAATTTACAAGGTCCACACATATCATTCACCTTCTTCTTCAAAAGTTATGTTTAAATTCTTTACATAATAAAAGGTCTCCATATATTCTCAAACACAATTTCCTTTGATTTCAGTATGTATGTTATTCTTTCTAGTGGAAGGTTTGTTAACATCTGTCTTAACCACTGAGTCACATCTGGTCTATGAGTCTTTTTCCACAGTAGTGCAATACATTTTTTGGCGTTAAGCAAACTGAGGTCTATGAATGCTCTCTCACTCTTGTTAAAGTTATGCTTTTCTGGATACAGACCCAACAAAAACAATTTAGGATTCAATATGATTTGTTTTGAAATTATTTTTTCAATTGTTAACCTCACCTCTTCCCAAAACATTCTAATTTTTCTACATTCCCATAAACAATGAAATAAGGTTCCTTTACTTTCCATACATTTTGTGCACGTATCTGGTATGTTTTTGTTATATCTATTTAACTCCACCGGTGTAACATACAGTGGGGCAAAAAAGTATTTAGTCAGCCACCAATTGTGCAAGTTCTCCCACTTAAAAGATGAGAGAGGTCTCCAATTTTCATCATAGGTATACCTCAACTATGAGAGACAAAATGAGAAAAAAAAAATCCAGAAAATCACATTAAAGGATTTTTAATGAATTAATTGGTAAATTCCTCAGTAAAATAAGTATTTGGTCACCTACAAACAAGCAAGATTTCTGGCTCTCACAGACCTGTAACTTCTTCTTTAAGAGTCTCCTCTGTCCTCCACTCGTTACCTGTATTAATGGCACCTGTTTGAACTCGTTATCAGTATAAAAGACACCTGTCCACAACCTCAAACAGTCAGACTCCAAACTCCACTATGGCCAAGACCAAAGAGCTGTCAAAGGACACCAGAAACAAAATTGTAGACCTGCACCAGGCTGGGAAGACTGAATCTGCAATAGGTAAGCAGCTTGGTGTGAAGAAATCAACCGTGGGAGCAATTATTAGAAAATGGAAGACACACAAGACCACTGATAATCTCCCTCGATCTGGGGCTCCATGCAAGATCTCACCCCGTGGGGTCAAAATTATCATGAGAACGGTGAGCAAAATTCCCAGAACCACATGGGGGGACCTAGTGAATGACCTGCAGAGAGCTGGGACCAAAGTAACAAAGGCTACATCAGAAACACACTACGCCGCCAGGGACTCAGATCCTGCAGTGCCAGACGTGTTCCCCTGCTTAAGCCAGTACATGTCCAGGCCCGTCTGAAGTTTGCTAGAGAGCATTTGGATGATCCAGAAGAGGATTGGGAGAATGTCATATGGTCAGATGAAACCAAAATAGAACTTTTTGGTAAAAACTCAACTTGTCGTGTTTGGAGGAGAAAGAACACCATACCTACTGTGAAGCATGGGAGTGGAAACATCATACTTTGGGGCTGTTTTTCTGCAAAGGGACCAGGACGACTGATCCGTGTAAAGGAAAGAATGAATGGGGCCATGTATCGTGAGATTTTGAGTGAAAACCTCCTTCCACCAGCAAGGGCATTGAAGATGAAACATGGCTGGATCTTTCAGCATGACAATGATCCCAAACACACCGCCCGGGCAACGAAGGAGTGGCTTCGTAAGAAGCATTTCAAGGTCCTGTAGTGGCCTAGCCAGTCTCCAGATCTCAACCCCATAGAAAATCTTTGGAGGGAGTTGAAAGTCTGTGTTGCCCAGCGACAGCCCCAAAACATCATTGCTCTAGAGGAGATCTGCATGGAGGAATGGGCCAAAAATACCAGCAACACTGTGTGAAAACCTTGTGAAAACTTACAGAAAACATTTGACCTCTGTCATTGCCAACAAAGGGTATATAACAAAGTATTGAGATGAACTTTTGTAATTGACCAAATACTTATTTTACCGAGGAATTTACCAATTAATTCATTAAAAATCTTTCAATGTGATTTTCTGGATTTTTTTTTTCTTATTTTGTCTCTCATAGTTGAAGTATACCTATGATGAAAATTGGAGACCTCTCTCATCTTTTAAGTGGGAGAACTTGCACAATTGGTGGCTGACTAAATACTTTTTTACCCCACTGTACATCCGCATTAACCATTTAAAATGTATCAATTTGAGACGTACATTTATTGATTTGGTTTGAGCTTCTGTACAAGCCAATTCCCATTGTTCCTCTGAAATTTCAGTTTGCAGGTCTTCTTTCCAATAATTCAATCTTTTCTGTGAGTTTTCACTTGAGGATAGTGTCAATGAGTTATACAACTCTGAAATAATACCCCTTCTCTTTCTATCTTTCGTCAAAATTTTTTCCAAGGATGAATAAGTAGGTCGGATGAGAGCATTATTTTGATTTGATCGAATAAAGTTCCTAAGCTGAAGATATTTTAAAAAATGTGTTCTATTAAGATTAAATTTGATCCTCAGTTCTTCAAAAGACATTATGTTATCTGAACCTGACAAATATAAGTCTTGAATCTTTTGAATCCCTTTTAAATTCCATACTTTAAATACAGCATCCGCTCTCCCTGGTTTAAAATATTGATTACCCCATATTGGGCTAAATTGTGACAATAAGTGTGGTTCTTTTAAATATGTTGTGGTTTAACACCATATTTTGATCATATGCTTTACAAATGGATTTTTAACTTGTTTCTGTAATTTTTTTGCCGAGTCTATGAATATGGGAAGAGGTAAAGGTAAATTGTATGATTCCATTTCAGTCCAGTGAGGGAGATCATTTGATGAAAAATAATATGTCATAGACCTCAGTTGTGCCGACCAATAATACAACATAAAATTTGGACATTTCAGACCTCCACGATCAAATGGTAAATATAGTAAGGACAGACGTAGTCTAGCCTTCCTATTGTTCCATAAAAATTCCATCAACTTTTTTTGAATTCTTGAGAATAGATCTGAAGGTGGTGGTAAAGGAATGTATTGAAATAAATAAAGTATTTTGGGTAAAATAAAACTGATTTACAACATTGAATTGATTTACCTCAGGAGCTGGGTGATTTCTCTGGGTCTCATTTAGCATTAATATTGAAGATTTAGTTTTATTTATTTTATATCCTGATATTTCCCCAAAATTCTTTATTAAATTCAACAAGGTCGGAATTGATTTTTTAAGATTCGACATAAACAAAATTATGTCATCGGCATACAGGGAGATTTTATGTTCTGTTGGTCCTACTTTAATTCCATATATTTGTGGACGTAAACGTACTGCCATCGCTAAAGGTTCAATTGCCATAGTAAACAGTAAAGGTGAAAGTGGACAGCCTTGTAGACATCCTCTATTGATATTTATTGATTTTGAAATATTGCTGTTTGTTAGGATTTCTGCTGTAGCATTATTGTATATTATCTGAACCCATTTTATGAAATTATTTCCAAGTCCAAACCTTTGTAAAACTTCAAAAAGAAAGGGCCATTCGACCCTATCAAAGGCCTTTTCGGCATCCAATGATAGGAGAGCTGTATCCGGTGCTTCTTTATTAGAATAGATAATATTAAATAGTCTTCTTACATTGCCTTGTCTTCCCTTTATAAAGCCATTCTGATCTCGGTTAATAATATTTGGTAATATTTCTTGTAATTGTCTTGCTAAAATTTTACAGATTATCTTAAGGTCAGCATTTAATAGGCTTATTGGTCTCATATTTTCACATTTATTAGAGGGTTTACCTGGTTTTGGCAACAGTATAATTAAGGCATTATTCATGTATGGTGGTAAATTACTATTTTGAAATGCTTCTAAAACCATTTCCAAAAATGGTTTTATTAATTTATTCTTAAATTTTTTATAGAGGTCAACTGGAAGACCATCTGGTCCCGCACTTTTTCCTGATTTCATATTATCAATGGCTAGCTCAACTTCTTCTTGACTAATTTTAGACTCCAGTATCTCCCTGTTTTCATTTGGAATACACGGTATAGATAATCCGACAAAAACCCATTTAGTTTTGTTAAGTCAGTTTCATTTTTTGTATCATATAATTTTTCATAATAATCTCTAAAGGCACTATTAATTTCTAAAGGATCTACAACTGGCTGTCCGTTATACTGATAATTGGTGTTTTAAATTCTAATTGTTTAATCTGCCATGCCAATAATTTTCCTGATTTTTCACCTTGTTCATAAAAAGATTGCTTCAATCTTAGAAGACTTGAGGCAGCTCTATTCGCTGATTTTTTTGTCATATTCAGCTCTCAGAATCAGTAATTCGTTCTCTAACTTTGGGTCACTTCCTGCATACACTTTTTCTTGAAGAATTTTTATTTTATATTCCAATTGGACTCTCTCCTCTCAAGTCTTCTTAGATTTTGAACCTGTATAACTAATAATATGCCCCCTAATAAAAGCTTTGAAAGCCTCCCACTTTATACATGCTGATGTTTGTGTAGTAATGATATCAAAGAACTCATCTATCTGTTTTTCTATGTACTTAACAAATTCCTCATCCTGAAGCCATTTATGCTGAAATTGCCACCTACCTGGTTCCTTTGTCAATTTCTTATCTACATATATTAGACAGCAGGGTGCATGATCAGAGATCACAATGTTATCATAGAAGCAGTTTTGAATCTTGGACCTTAATTCTGTGGAGATCAAAAAATAGTCAATACGTGAGAATGTCTTGTAGGTATTAGAATAACAAGAATAGGCTTTAACTTGTGGTTTCATTTCTCTCCATATATCTAGCAATCTCAATTCTTTCATAAAATGATTAATGGTCATCCTACATCCATTGTGCGTACAGTCCAGTCCTGTTGATCTATCTATACCGGGATTCAATGTACAATTAAAATCCCCTGCTATTATATGTTGCCCTGTAAGTGAAGATAAAATAAGAAATAAATTAGTAAAGAAATTTTGATCATCTATATTGGGACCGTATAAGTTCACCAGATTTATATTTTCTAATGACAAAGATCCTTGAATGATTAGATATCTTCCAAATTTGTCACCATTTACATTTTTCACTTGAAATGGGACTGATTTATGTATGAGAGTCATAACTCCCCTTGCTCGGGATGAAAATGATGAGGTGAATACACTTCCTTGCCATCTTCTCCTATTTCTTTTTACATCCTCCTCTATTAGATGAGTTTCTTGTAAAAACACAATTTTTGAGCCTATGTCTTTTATTTTATTCATAACTTGTTTAAGTTTTTTTAAATTTTGTAGACCTCTGCAATTCCATGAAGTTAAATTAAGATTAACGCTTTGGTCTATGATCAATAAGGAATTTGAGATTACCTCGCAATATAAACATGCTCACACAGAGAAGCAAAAACATGAATGGTTGAACATTCATCCTACAAACTACACACAAACAAATTCCCCCTTCCCACATTCGTGGTAATCCCCCCCAAATCAAAAAAAAATTCCATCTCCCGCTATAGCCATTGACTGCTCCACACCCGCGAGGATCAGTCAAAACCACTCTTTCTTTCTCCTCTCAATCACCCTGACTCTACTGCTTTTAATGACGTAACATCAACTCTCTTCTGTAGTTTTCCAACTTAACTCCAAAATTTTATAGCAACTTTGTACATCATAGGGTTGGGTTTTTTTTAATATATAATACAGTCTATATTTTGTAAACTTGCTATATGCTTCAGATCAGTCAGATGCCTGTGCAAATACTTAAATATTCTACCTTATATTTTGTTCATGCTTAGCTCCCACCAGTCTCCTCTTGGATCTTCTTGATGAACTCCTGCACCTCCTCAGGGGTCTTGAAGATGTGGGTTCTGCCCTTATACGTGACCAGCAGTCTTGCAGGATAAATCACTCCATGACAAATCCCAAGGTTGCGCAGCTCTTTACGGGCGGGATCAAACTATTTCCTTAATTGTTGGATTCCTGTGGCCAAATCTGGGTAGAACCGCACCTGTTGATCCTGGTATTTAATTTCTCCTTTGGCTCGCGCCGCGTTGGAGATCGTCATCCTGTCTCTGTAGCTGAGGAACTTCATAATCAGCATCCTCAGTGATGCCTTATTATCTCTCGGTGGGCCGATTTGGTGGGCGCTTTCTAAGACGACTGATGACTGCAGCTCCACGTTGTTCAGCGCTTCTGGAATCCACTTTTCCAAAAAGGAGCATGGATCCAGACCCTCCGTTCTCTCCGGGAGGCCCACCAGCCTCAGGTTGTTCCGTCTCGACCGGGATTCTAAATCCAGGACATTATCTTCCAGACGTTTATTTTTTAATTCCAATGTGCGCACCTTTAATTGTAGGCCGGTGACGTCATCCTCAACACTGGAAATTCGGAGCTCCACCTGCGAAACTCGTTTCATACAGTCGCTTAACTCCTTTCTCATTCCTTCTATCGCTGCTATAATCCCATCAAATTTAGAGGAAAAGTCTGCTCTCATTGAACTAATGGCAGCGAGCACCGCACCTGTGCCGTCGCCAGTAGTCACCGCTCCTCCGCTAGCTTGTTCCGCCATATCTGGGGATTTTTCTGCTTCGTCACGGACGTGAAAGTCCGTTAACTTGGACTGTTTCGGCGGTTCAGTTTTTCCTCCACCTGATTTCCCAGCCTTAGGCTTTACTGGCATATCCTCGCCCAAACGCTGGGATAGGTTTTGTTCCAATTGAGAGAGTTATTTGCCGATTTTTTTATTTTTAGGAGCAGAGTAGAGTGAAGCACATCCTCCTACGTGGCGGCCATAACCGGAAGTCGACATTTTGTTGTTTTTTTTTTCCACAATATCTTTATTGAACCTTTTTTTTTTAACAAACATGACACAAACAATCAAACACTAACACTAAAGTACTACAAAAAAAAAATGCACTAAAAACACCAACAACCACCGACAAAATCAAGTCTTCAACAATGCTCCTCTGTTTAGTCTAGACAATCCATTACATAAGTATACATATTATGTTCTCCAGTTTGGAATTTACAAGGTCCACACACATCATTCACCTTCTTCTTCAAGAGTTAAGTTGAAATTTTTTACATAATCAATAAAAGGTCTCCATATATTCTCAAACACAATTTCCTTTGATTTCAGTATGTATGTTATTCTTTCTAATGGAAGGTTTGTTAACATCTGTCTTAACCACTGAGTCACATCTGGTCTATGAGTCTTATTTCCACAGTAGTGCAATACATTTTTTGGCATTAAGCAAACTGAGGTCTATGAATGTTCTTTCACTTTTATTAAAGTTATGCTTTTCTGGGTACAGACCCAACAAAAACAGTTTAGGATTCAATATGATTTGTTTTGAAATTATTTTTTCAATTGTTACCCTCACCTCTTCCCAAAACATTCTAATTATTCTACATTCCAGGATTGTCACTTCCTTGTGGTAACGTATCGTCACTTCCTGTTTTGCTGTCTGCCTGTGTGGTTTGCTCTCTAGCCACTAGCTATGGCTACTAGCTCTCTTTCCTCTCCTCTGGTGTGCTCTCTCTGTCAGATGTTTAGCTACACCTCTGCCTCTTTTAGCGATAACGGTAAATGTAATAAATGTTGTCTTTTTGAGGCGCTCGAGGCGAGGTTGTCTGATTTGGAATCCCGGCTCCGCTGCATTGAAACACCGTCTGCGCCAGTTAATCTTGACGGACGCCCATTAGCTGCAGCGGAGCTAGCTAGCTTAGGTCCCACTGTCAGCGGTCCCTCGGCTCTCCTCAGCAGCGAGGAGACTGGGTGGGTGACGGTGAGAAGGAAGCCTAGTCGTAAAGCCCCGGTACACCACCAACCTGTTCACGTTTCTAATCGTTTTTCCCCGCTCAGCGACACACCCGCTGAGGAAAAAACTCTGATCATTGGCGACTCTGTAGTCAGAAACGTGAACCTAGAGACTCCAGCGGCCATAGTCAAATGCATTCCTGGGGCCAGAGCAGGCGACATCGAGTCAAATTTGAAAATGCTGGCTAAAAGTAACTGTAAATATTCCACAATTGTTATTCACGCCGGCATTAATGACATCCGTCTCCGGCAGTCGGAAGTCACGAAACTTAATATAGAATCGGTGTGTGACTTTGCAAAAACGATGTCAGCCACTGTAGTATTCTCTGGGCCCCTCCCCAACCTGACCAGTGATGACATGTTTAGTCGCTCGTCATCCTTGAACCGCTGGCTGTCTGTGTGGTGTCCTAAAAATGACGTGGGCTACATTGACAATTGGAGCTCTTTTTGGGGAAAACCTGGTCTTATGAGACGAGACAGCATTCATCCCACTTTGGATGGTGCTTCTCATTTATCTAACAATCTGGCATCTTTTTTATCCAAATTTCCAAAACCATGACTACTCAGAGTTGGGACCAGGAAGCAGAGTCGCAGTCTTACACGCCTCTCTGCAGCTCCTCTTCATCCGCCACCCCTCAGCTTAGCCCCTGACTTCCCCATCAGAGAATCGTTGTCTGCTCCCTCCAAAGTGAATAAAAATATAATGTATAAGCATCCCAAAGTGATAAAGCAAAATATTGGTAAAACTCAAATTAAACATAAAGCCTCTAAATTGAATGATTTGGCCTCTGTTCCTCCTCATAATTTAAAAAATTAAATGTGGTTTATTAAATATTAGGTCTCTAACTCCCAAGTCTCTGTTAGTCCATGATTTGTTAATTGATCATCAGATTGATTTAATTTCCCTCACAGAGACTTGGTTAGGGCAAGAGGATTATGTTGGTTTAAATGAATCAACTCCCTCTGGTTATTTAAACTGTCAAAATCCCAGAAGTTCTGGTCGTGGAGGAGGAGTAGCAACAATTTACCATTCCAAATTACTAGTTAATGTAAAGCAAAAAACATGTTATAATTCCTTTGAGGGCCTGGTCCTCAGTATTGGGCACTTTAGCAATTTTAGGTTAAACCCAATTTTATTTGCCATAGTTTATTGTCCCCCATCAACCTACTCAGAATTTTTATCCGAATTTGCTGATTTCTTAGCTGATTTAGTGCTGAAATCTGATAGAATAATTATAGTAGGGGACTTTAATATACATGTGGATGTAGATAAGATAAGATAAGCCTTTATTAGTCCCACAACGGGGAAATTCCAGGATTGCAACAGCACAGGATAGCAACACTCAGAGCAACAATCAGAAGGCAAGAAAAAAAACAAGCAAGCAAGAGCAGCTAATATACATATGTACATATTACTATAAGATATATATATACACACACACACACAGACACACAGTGCAGAGCATTGTAGCTGGATGGAATAAATATATGAATGGATGAACACACAGTGCAGAGCATTGTAGCTAGATGGAATAAATATGTAAATATATAAACACCCACAGTACGGAGCATTGCAGCTAGGTGGAATAAATATGCAAGTATATAAACACACACAGTGCGGAGCAATGTAGCTAGATGGAATAATATGTAGATATATAAAAACACAGTGCGGAGCATTGTAGCTAGATGGAATAAATATATGGATATATAAATATAAACACACCCAGTGCTGAGCATTGTAGCTAGATGGAATAAATATGTAAATATATAAACACACACAGTGCAGAGCATTGTTGGTAGATGGGATGAAACAGCATAACCGACTACTTAGTTATCCTACATGGTATGATTATGTGCCCATACATATTCTCACCCTCCATAGCGACCGGTATGTTCCTAGTTGTATGCCGGAGAGGACCATTGTGTAAGTCTATTGCATCTTTTGCATTCAAAAAACTATTAGTTTGTTACGTCTTTTTGCTATCTCTGCGAGCAGCCCTGCTTAGGTTGTACAGTCTGACAGCCGTTGGTAGGAAGGACCTACGAAACCTCTCGGTTGTGCACCTGGGATGATGTAGTCTGCTGCTAAATGAGCTCCTCAGTGCATCCAGTATGTCCTGCATAGGGTGGAACTCGGACTCCAGCAGAGATGACAGTTTAGCCACCGTCCTTCTCTCTCCCATCTCCTCCATCGGATCAAGGCGCTGCCCCAGGACAGAGCTAGCTTTCTTAATCAGTTTGTTCAGTCTCTTCCTATCGGCTGCAGTAATGCCACTGCCCCAGCAGACCACTCCAAAAGTGATGGCTGATGCCACCATCGTGTCATAGAATGACTTCAGCAGCGCCCCTTGTACACCAAAAGACCTGAGTCTCCTCAGCAGGAACAGCCTGCGCTGTCCCTTCTTGTAGAGTGCGTCAGTATTGTGTGACCAGTCTAGTTTATTGTTCAGATGAACACCCAGGTACTTATAGGATGTCACCATCTCGATGTCTGTTCCCTGTATATTTACTGGTGCTGTGAGGGGCTGCCCATGCCTGCGGCAGTCCACCACCGGCTCCTTAGTTTTCCTCGCGTTGATCTGGAGGCAGTTCCGATGGCACCAGTCCACGAAGTCCTGGATAAGCCCTCTGTACTCAGCTTCATCTCCGTTGGAGATGAGACCAACGATCGCAGAGTCATCAGAGAACTTCTGTAGATGGCAGTGTGTTGTGTTGTGTGAGAAGTCCGCAGTATAAAGAGTGAACAGGAAGGGAGCCAGTGACTCCAGTGAGGGAGCCACCCAGATAGTGACTGCCTTAATGTGGCATTCAATTCAATATTAGATTCGATTGGGTTTTCTCAGAAAGTAGGAAATTCTACTCATTACCTCCACCATACATTGGACCTTGTTTTGACATATGGCATAGAAATAGAAAATCTTGTAGTGTTTCCTCTTAACCCTGTACTGTCAGACCATTGTCTGTTAACGTTTGATTTGACTATTTCTGACTATTTGGCTCCTAAAGAAAAATATTATTACAGTAGATGCCTCTCAGATGATGCTGTCTCCAAATTTATGCAGATTGTTTCCTCTATGCCATGTGTCAACACAACGGAAATAAGCTATAGACAGCTTGCTCCTTCTGTAATTGATAACATGGTGGATAGTGTTTCAGCTTCTCTGCATCAGACTCTAGACTTGGTGGCCCCCTTAAAAAAGAAAAAGTCTAATCAGAGATTTCTAACTCCTTGGTTCAACACAGAAACTCGTACCTTAAAACAGAAGACTCATCAATTAGAAAGAAAATGGCGCTCTACTAATTTAGATGAAATCTATTTAGCTTGGAGAAATCATCTTCTAATTTATAAAAAATCTCTTAGAAAAGCTAGAACGAGTTATTACTCTGCATTAATAGAAGAGAACAAGAATAATCCCAGGTTTCTTTTCAGTACTGTAGCCAGGTTGACAAAGAGTCAGGACTCTGTCAATCCTAGCATTCCCTTAGAGCTTACTAGTCAGGACTTTATGAACTTTTTCAATAATAAAATTTCATCCATCAGAGATAAAATCAATCAGATTCTTCCCACAGTTAACTTAAATACTGTAACTACTACAACTCCTTCTATTGATGTCTGTCTTGATGAGTTTACTCCAATCGACCTTTGTGAGTTAGACAAAATAGTTTCCTCATCCAAACCTTCAACTTGTCTTTTAGACCCTATTCCTACCAGGTTATTAAAAGAAGTCTTCCCACTTATTGGTAGCTTTATTCTTCATATAATCAATTCTTCATTAACTTTAGGCCATGTACCGCAGGCTTTTAAAACGGCTGTAATTAAACCCTTACTCAAAAAGCCAACGCTAGATCCAGGAGCTTTAGCTAACTATAGACCAATCTCTAATCTCCCTTTCATTTCAAAAATCTTAGAAAGAGTTGTTGCTACGCAATTATTTGACCACCTGCAGGGAAATGGTTTACTTGAAGAGTTTCAATCTGGGTTTAGAATTCATCATAGTACTGAAACAGCCTTAGCGAAGGTCACTAACGACCTCCTCATTGCATCTGATAATGGACTAGTTTCTGTACTTGTCCTTTTAGACCTTAGTGCAGCTTTTGATACTATCGATCATAATATTCTACTTGATAGATTAGAACACTATGTTGGACTTAATGGAACTTCGTTGCAATGGTTTAGATCTTATTTATCTGATAGGTTCCAGTTTGTTCATGTAAATAATGAGTTTTCTTTCAACTCAAAGCTTAGTCATGGAGTTCCACAGGGATCTGTGCTAGGCCCTACTCTTTTTAGTTTATATATGCTTCCGTTAGGCAACATTATTAGAAAGCACTGTATACATTTTCATTGTTATGCAGATGACACACAATTATACCTGTCAATGAAGCCAGATGATAGTAATCAATTAGCCAAGTTAGAAGCCTGTCTTAAGGAAATCAAAGCTTGGATGACTTGTAATTTCCTGCTATTAAATTCAGATAAGACTGAAGTCATTCTTGTTGGTCCAAAAAACTTTAGAAATTCCTTTCCAAATCAAACTTTCAGTTTGGATGCGGTTACTCTTTCTCTTAATAGCTCTGTGAGGAACCTTGGAGTTATTTTTGATTAGGATTTGTCCTTCAATTCACATATTAAATTTGTTTCTAAGACTGCCTTCTATCATTTGCGTAATATTGCCAAGATTAGGAGCATCTTGTCTCAGAGTGATGCTGAGAAACTGATCCACGCTTTTGTTTGCTCGAGATTAGATTATTGTAATTCTTTATTATCAGGCTGTCCTAAAACATCTTTAAAAAGTCTTCAGCTGATCCAAAATGCTGCAGCAAGAGTTTTAACAGGTACTAGAAAGAGAGATCATATCTCTCCGGTTCTGGCCTCCCTTCATTGGCTTCCCATAGAGTTTAGAATTAAGTTTAAAATCCTTCTTCTTACTTACAAAGCTCTAAACAATCAGGCTCCTTTTTATTTAAAAGATCTGATACTACCGTATTATCCTAACAGAGCACTACGCTCCCAAAATGCAGGATTACTTGTAATACCTAGAATCTCCAAAAGTACAATGGGAGGCAGAGCCTTCAGTTATCAAGCTCCTCTCCTGTGGAATCAGCTGCCAATCTGGATTCGGGAGTCAGACTCGATCTCTGTTTTTAAGAATAGGGCTAAAACCTACCTTTTTGATATAGCCTACAATTAGGGAGGGATCATGTGTTTCTGAACCCTCCCTTAGTTATGCTGCTAATAGGTTTAGTCAGCCGGGGGACCTCCAGTAATGCACTGGGCCTCACTCCTTTCCTCACTCTCTATGAAATATTTTTTTTGCTGGTCATTAACATCTGTTTGTTCTCTCCCATAGATTGAGTCCCCATCGTGCTGTTTGCTCTCTACATGTCTGTTCTTTTCTTCTTCTCTATCCCCTCACCCCCCAGCCAGTCGCAGCAGATGACTGCCTCTCCCTGAGCCTGGTTCTGCTGGAGGTTTCTTCCTGTTAAAAGGGAGTTTTTCCTCTCCACCGTCGCCAAGTGCTTGCTCACAGGGGATCGCCTGATTGCTGGGGTCTTTCTGCAACTGTGGGGGTTCCCCCCTACAGTTGATAGTGCTATGAGATGACTGTTGTTGTGAAATGGCGCTATATAAATAAAGTTGAATTGAATTGAATTCCCATACACAATGAAATAGGGTTCCTTTACTTTCCATGCATTTTGTGCACGTATCTGGTATGTTTTTGTTATATCTATTTAACTCCTCCGGTGTAACATACATCCGCATTAACCATTTAAAATGTATCAATTTAAGACGTACATTTATTGATTTGGTTTGAACTTCTGTACAAGCCAATTTCCATTGTTCCTCTGAAATTTCAGTTTGCAGATCTTCTTTCCAATAATTCAATCTTTTCTGTGAGTTTTCACTTGAGGATAGTGTCAATGAGTTATAAAAGTCTGAAATAATACCCTTTCTCTTACTATCTTTCGTCAAAATTTTTTCCAAGGATGAATAAGTAGGTTGGGTGAGAACATTATTTTGATTTGATTGAATAAAATTCCTAAGCTGAAGATATTTTAAAAAATGTGTTCTATTAATTAATTAATTAATAATATCCTTTCTTTTACTATCTTTCATCAACATTTTTTCCAAGGATGAGTAAATAGGTCGAGTGAGAGCTCCATTTTGATTTGATCGAATAAAGTTCCTGAGTTGAAGATATTTAAAAAAATGTGTTCTATTAAGATTAAATTTGATCCTCAGCTCTTCAAAAGACATTATGTTATCTGCACATGGCAGATATAAATCTTGAATCTTTTGAATCCCTTTTAAATTCCATACTTTAAATACAGCATCCGCTCTCCCTGGTTTAAAATATTGATTACCCCATATTGGGCTAAATTGTGACAATAAGTGTGGTTCTTTTAAATAGTTTTTAGTTTCACACCACATTTTGATCATATGCTTTACAAATGGATTTTTAACTTGTTTTTGTAATTTTTTTGCCGAATCTGAGTATATGAATACGGGAAGAGGTAAAGGTAAATTGTATGATTCCATTTCAGTCCAGTGAGGGAGATCATTGATGAAAAATAATATGTCATAGACCTCAGTTGTGCCGACCAATAATACAACATAAAATTTGGACATTTCAGACCTCCACGATCAAATGGTAAATATAATAAAGACAGACGTAATCTAGCCCTCCTGTTGTTCCATATAAATTCCACTAACTTTTTTTTTATTCTTGAGAATAAATCTAAAGGTGGTGGTAAGGGAATGTATTGAAATAAATAAAGTATTTTAGGTAAGATATTACTTTTAAGTATATTGATTCTCCCGATCATCAACATTAGTAATGACATCCATCTCTGAAGTAACTCATTATTTTCTGTCATTAAGGCTTCATAGTTGACACTGGCGACTGATTCTAGCTTAGGCACAATTTGGATTCCTAAATATTTAAACTGATTTACAACATTGAATTGATTTACCTCAGGAGCTGGGTGATTTCTCTGGGTCTCATTTAGCATTAATATTGAAGATTTAGTTTTATTTATTTTATATCCTGATATTTCCCCAAAATTCTTTATTAAATTCAACAAGGTCGGAATTGATTTTTTAAGATTCGACATAAACAAAATTATGTCATCGGCATACAGGGAGATTTTATGTTCTGTTGGTCCTACTTTAATTCCATATATTTGTGAATGTAAACGTATCGCCATCGCTAAAGGTTCAATTGCCATAGTAAACAGTAAAGGTGAAAGTGGACAGCCTTGTCGACATCCTCTATTGATTTTTATTGATTTTGAAATATTGTTATTTGTTAGGATTTCTGCTGTAGCATTATTGTATATTATCTGAACCCATTTTATGAAATTATTTCCAAGTCCAAACCTTTGTAAGACTTCAAAAAGAAAGGGCCATTCGACTCTATCAAAGGCCTTTTCGGCGTCCAGTGATAGGAGAGCTGTATCCGGTGCTTCTTTATTAGAATAGATAATATTAAATAGTCTTCTTACATTATGGAAGCCTTGTCTTCCCTTTATAAAGCCATTCTGATCTCGATTAATAATATTTGGTAAAATTTCTTGTATTCGTCTTGCTAAAATTTTACAGATTATCTTAAGGTCGGCATTTAATAGGCTTATTGGTCTCATATTTTCACATTTATTAGAGGGTTTACCTGGTTTTGGCAACAGTATAATTAAGGCATTATTCATGTATGATGGTAAATTACTATTTTGAAATGCTTCTAAAACCATTTCCAAAGGTTTGATTAATTTATTCTTAAATTTTTTATAAAGGTCAACTGGAAGACCATCTGGTCCTGCACTTTTCTCTGATTTCATATTATCAATGGCTAGCCCAACTTCTTCTTGACTAATTTTAGACTCCAGTATCTCCCTGTTTTCATTTGAAATACACGGTATAGATAGTTCGTTCAAAAACCCATTTAGTTTTGTTAAGTCAGATTCATTTTTGGTATCATATAATTTTTCATAGTAATCTCTAAAGGCTCTATTAATTTCTAAAGGATCTATAACTACCTGTCCGTTACTTATAATACTGGTAATTGGTGTTTTAAATTCTAATTGTTTAATCTGCCATGCCAATAATTTCCCTGATTTTTCACCTTGTTCATAAAAAGATTGTTTCAATCTTAGAAGACTCGAGGCAGCTCTATTCGCTGATTTTTTGTCATATTCAGCTCTCAAAATCAGTAATTCGTTCTCCAACCTTGGATCACTTCCTGCATACACTTTTTCTTGAAGAATTTTTATTTTATGTTCCAATTGGACTCTCTCCTCTCGAGTCTTCTTAGATTTTGAACCTGTATAACTAATAATATGTCCCCTAATAAAAGCTTTGAAAGACTCCCACTTTACACATGCTGATGTTTGTGTAGTATTGATGTCAAAGAACTCATCTATCCGTTTTTCCTATATACTTAACAAATTCCTCATCCTGAAGCCATTTATGCTGAAATTGGCATCTACCTGATTCCTTTGTCAATTTCTTATCTACATACACTACCGTTCAAAAGTTTGGGGTCACTTAGAAATTTCCTTATTTTTGAAAGAAAAGCACTTTTTTTTCAATGAAGATAACTTTAAACTAATCAGAAATACACTCTATACATTGCTAATGTGGTAAATGACTATTCTAGCTGCAAATGTCTGGTTTTTGGTGCAATATCTGCATAGGTGTATAGAGGCCCATTTCCAGCAACTATCACTCCAGTGTTCTAATGGTACAATGTGTTTGCTCATTGCATCAGAAGGCTAATGGATGATTAGAAAACCCTTGTGCAATCATGTTAGGTCTGCAATGCTGTAATTGCTGCAAATGGAGGATTCTTTGACGAAAGCAAAGTTTGAAGGAAAAAATTATTATTTCAAATACAAATCATTATTTCTAACCTTGTCAATGTCTTGACTATATTTTCTATTCATTTTACAACTCATGGTGGTAAATAAGTGTGACTTTTCATGGAAAACACAAAATAATTGTCTGGGTGACCCCAAACTTTTCAACGGTAGTGTATATTAGACAGCAGGGTGCATGATCAGAGATCACGATGTTATCATAAAAGCAGTTTTGAATCTTGAACCTTAATTCTGTGGAGATCAAAAAATAATCAATACGTGAGAATGTCTTGTAGGTATTGGAATAACAAGAGTAGGCTTTAACTTGTGGTTTCATTTCCCTCCATATATCTAACAATCTCAATTCTTTCATAAAATGATTAATGGTCATCCTACATCCATTGTGTGTACAGTCCAGTCCTGTTGATCTGTCTATACCGGGATTCAATGTACAATTAAAATCCCCTGCTATTATATGTTGCCCTGTAAGTGATGATAAGATAAGAAATAAATTAGCAAAGAACTTTTGATCATCTATATTGGGACCATATAAGTTCACCAAATTTATATTTTCTAATAACAAAGATCCTTGAATGATTAAATATCTTCCAAATTTGTCTCCAATTACATTTTTCACTTGAAATGGGACTGATTTATGTACGAGAGTCATAACTCCCCTGGCTCGGGATGAAAATGATGAGGTGAAAACACTTCCTTGCCATCTACTCCTAATTCTTTTTACATCCTCCTCTATTAGATGAGTTTCTTGTAAAAACACAATTTTTGAACCCATGTCTTTTATTTTATTCATAACTTGTTTAAGTTTTTTTAAATTCTGTAGACCTCTGCAATTCCATGAAGTTAAATTAAGATTAACGCTTTGGTTTATGATCAATAGGGAGTTTGGAATTACCTTGCAGTGTAAACATGCTCATACAGAGAAGCAAAAACATGAGTGGTTGAACGTTCATCCTACAAACTACACACATACAAATTCCCCCTTCCCACATTTGTGGTAATCCCCCCAAAATCAAAAGAAAAATTCCGTCTCCCGATATAGCCATCGACCGCTTCACACCCACGAGGATCAGCCAAAGCCACTCCTTCTTCATCCTCCCAATCACCCTAACTCTACTGCTTTTAATGATGTAACATTAACTCTCTTCTGTAGTTTTCCAACTTAACTCCAAAATTTTTAGCAACTTTGTACATCATAGTTTTTTTTTTAAATATATAATACAATCTATATTTTGTAAACTTGCTATTTGCTTCAAATCAGTCAGATGCCTGTGCAAATGCCTAAATATTCTACCTTATATTTTGTTCATGCTTAGCTCCCACCAGTCTCTTCTTGGATCTTCTTGATGAACTCCTGCACTTCCTCCGGGGTCTTGAAGATGTGTGTTCTGCCCATACGTGGTCAACAGTCTCGCAGGATAAATTACACCATGACGAATCCCAAGGTTGCGCAGCTCTTTACGTACGGGATCAAACTGCTTCCTCAATTGTTGGATTCCTGTGGCCAAATCTGGGTAGAACCGCACCTGCTGGTCCTGGTGATTAATCTCTCCCTTAGCTCGCGCAGCGTTGAATATCTTCATCCTGTCTCTGTTGCTGAGGAACTTCATAATAAGCGTCCTCGGTGGTCCCTTATTTCTCCGTGGGCCGATATGATGTGCACTTTCCAGAACGACTGCTGATTGCAGCTCCGCGCTGCCCAGCGCCTCCGGAATCCACTTTTCCAAAAAGGAACATGTGTCCCGACCTTCGGATTCCTCCGGTAGACCCACCAGCCTCAAGTTGTTCCGTCTCGACCGGGACTCCAAATCCAGGACATTATCTTCCAGGCATTTATTTTTTTTTCCAAAGTGCGCACCTTTAATTGAAGACTGGTGACGTCATCCTCAGCACTAGAGACACGAAGCTCCACCTGCGCCATTCGTTCTACACAGTCACCCAATTCCTTTCTCATTCCTTCCAACGCTGCCATAATCCCATCAAATTTAGAGGAAAAGTCTGCTCTCATTGAACTAATGGCTGCTAGCACTGCACCTGTGCCGTTTCCCGCAGTCACCGCACCGCTGCTAGCTTCCTCCGCCATATATGGAGCTTTATCTGCTGCGTCACAGACCTGAAAGTCCGTTAATTTGGACTGTTTCGGCGGCTCGCTTTTTCCTCTACCTGGTTTTCCAGCCTTAGGCTTCACCGACATATCCTCGCCCAAACGCTGGATACGTTCTGGCCCAAATGAGAGAGTTATTTGCCGAATTTTTTTTCTCCAGGAGCAGAGCAGAGTGATACGTGTCCCTCTCACATGGCCGCCAAAACCGGAAGTCCCGACATTTTGTTTTTTAATATCAAATGTCAGTTTGTGTTTGGGCAGCTTCGTGGAATGTGACAGCTCAGCAAGAAGGTTATGGGTTAGAGCCTACCCTTGGCCAACAGCAACCGTTCTGTGTGGAGTTTGTTCTCTTGTTATCTGTGTGGGTTTTTGCTGGGTACTCCGGTTTCCTCCCACAGTCAAAAAAAACAAAAAAAACAAAACATGTACATTAGGTTAATTGTCATCAACTGGGGATAAATTGTCCTTAGGTAGCAATGTGAGAATGAATGGTTTTCTGTTTTTCTGTGTTGGATTGGCGATCTGTCCAGGGTGTCCCTGCCTCTCGCCCAAAAGATGCTGGGATAGGCTCCAGCCCCCCCCCCCCAACAACCCTAAAAAGAGTAAGCGGATGAAGATGAATGAATGAGTTTGTGTTAGCAGGCATCGAACTGCTATTTGCACTATGGGCAGCATTACTGTACATAGACTGCTGTTGTTGCTTTTCCAGCGTTATTCCTTTTTTATTTTGTGCACACCACTGAAGAGAGAGAAATGCCATTTCAATTCTCCTGTATGTCCTGTACGTACACACGTGGACAAAATTGTTGGTACCCCTCTGTTAATGAAAGAAAAACCCACAATGGTCACAGAAATAACTTGAATCTGACAAAAGTGGTAATAAATAAAAATTCTATGAAAATTAACCAATGAAAATCAGACAATGCTTTTGAATTGTGCTTCAACAGAATTACCGGTATTTTAAAAAACAAACTCATGAAACAGGCCTGGAAAAAAATGATGGTACCCCTAGAAAAGATTGAAAATAATGTGACCATAGGGACGTGTTCAGCCAAGATGTGTCCTCTAATTAACATCACAGGTGTCTACAAACTTGTAATCAGTCAGTCGCCCTATTTAAAGGGTGACAAGTAGTCACTGTGCTGTTTGGTGATATGGTGTGTACCACACTAAACATGGACCAGAGGAAGCAAAGGAGAGAGTTGTCTCAGGAGATTAGAAAGAAAATTATAGACAAGCATGTTACAGGTAAAGGCTATAAGACCATCTCCAAGCAGCTTGATGTTCCTGTGACTACAGTTGCACATATTCAGAAATTTAAGATCCACGGGACTGTAGCTAACCTCCCTGGACATGGCCGCAGGAGGAGACGGATAATACGAATGATAACAAAAGAGCCCAGAACAACCTCTAAACACATTCATGGTGAACTCCAAGGTCAAGGTACATCAGTGTCAGATCGCACCATCTGTCATTGTTTGAGCCAAAGTGGACTTCATGGGAGACGACCAAGAAGGACACCACTGTTGAAAATAAATCATAAAAAAGCCAGACTGGAATTTGCCAAACTGCATGTTGACAAGCGACAAAGCTTCTGGGAGAATGTCCTGTGGACAGACGAGACAAAACTGGAACTTTTTGGCAAGGCACATCAGCTCTATGTTCACAGATGCAAAAATGAAGCACACCAAGAAAAGAACACTGTCCCTACTGTGAAACATGGAGGTTCTGTTACGTTCTGGGGCTGCTTTGCTGCATCTGGCACAGGATGTCTTGAATCTGTGCAGAGTACAATGAAATCTCAAGACTATCAAGGTATTCTAGAGAGAAATGTGCTGCCCAGAGTCAGATAGCTTGGTCTCAGTCACAGGTCATGGGTCTTGCAACAGGATAATGACCCAAAACACACAGCTAAAAACGCCCAAGAATGGCTAAGAGCCAAACATTTAATTCTAAAGTGGCCTTCTATGAGCCCTGAGCTAAATCCTACTGAACATCTGAGGAAGGAGCTGAAACATGCCGTCTGGAGAAGGCACCCTCCAAACCTGCGACAACTGGAGCAGTTTGCTCATGAGGAGTGGGCCAAAATACCTGCTGGGAGGTGCAGAAGTCTCATTGACAGTTACAGAAATCGTTTGATTGCAGTGATTGCCTCAAAAGGTTGTGCAACAAAATATTAAGTTAAGGGTACCATCATTTTTGTCCAGGCCTGTTTCATGAGTTTGTTTTTTTAAAATAATTCTTTTGAACCACAATTCAAAAGCATTGTCCAATTTTCATTGGTTAATTTGCATATAATTTTTATTTATTACTTTTGTCAGATTCAGGTTATTTCTGTGACCATTGTGGGTTTTTCTTTCATTAACAGAGGAGTATCAACAATTTTGTCCACGGCTGTATAGTAGTATTGACAAATAAAATATTTGAATCTTGAACCTTTTATGCAAGTTAAAGCAAATGAGCTTCACAGACAACTGACAATTTTTAAAAAAAGGAAATTTAAAAAAACGAAAATTATAATAATAGTGTTAAAATTATATATTTACAATCAATAAACAAAGTGTGGATTTAATCGGTTTAAAGATGAACACCATCCCATCCTGAATGATAAGAGTAAAATGGCTAGATTTCATTTATTTGAACAAAATTCAGTTTAAACTGTTTTATTTGGTTTCCAGGGAGACATATGGGTTTAATTTAGAGTGTGAGTCATTCCCCTGCTTTCACTTTTTCCTCTGTTCGGGGGATAACTATGGAAATCCTCATAACTTGGGGACACCCATATGATTACGTAAAATAATCCAGTAGATCAATTTCCCTGTCCTCCTACACCTCACTTAGTCATACAGAGGAAATGTTATCCAGCTGGTTCTGTCAGTATATCACTGACAAGTTTCCACAAAAGTGAGACTGCCCATTGCACTGTAAATAAAGGTCTTGCTTGGTTTACATGACAACAGGGAGGTGGTCACAATATTTATAACTATGAATAAATATAAAGACACACAAATGCATACTGAAAATGGAAAAGTGCTCTGAGAGCACATACCTCTGCCAAGGCTTCTTCATGTAATGGGTTTTCTCTCTAGCCCAAGGACCACGTCTGGTAAAAATATTATCCAATCCATCCAATAGTTTTGGAGTATTCTCGCTAACACACTGTGAGGAAGATTAGAGCCTTGGCAGAGGTATGCACTCTCAGATCATCTCCCACATTTAATGGGTTCACTCTTGGCCCAAGGGCTTTCTCTGGTGAAAATTTCATCAAAATATGTACAGTAGTTTTTGCATAATCCTGCTAACAATCACACACACAAACCACCCTGAAAACATAACCTCCCTAGTTACGGTAACAAAAGCAGACTCCTATATTCCATAACAGGGAGTGGCTGTGGGGTTTTTTTAAATTTCCGTAACAGATCTCATTAATATACTTTGAGTTGGACAGCCTGGAGAGCTAAGCATATTTTTGTTTCAGTTTATCATCATGATTATATAAAGGACTCATTGCATAATGGGTTTCTTCAAATTGAAGTGACTGAACAGGTTCAGGCTGAAGCAACGCTTATCACAGACCCTGCAAAATAAGGACTTAAAATAGCGCAAACCAAAAATGGCTTATTATCAGTGTGGAATGATCTATTACAAGCACTGAATATAAAATGATTTTAAATTCTTTTATGAGTACTCAACTTTGATTTTTGTCATTAAAAGCAAGAGCACTCTGTGGCAAGTGTAATGTCCCCCACCTCCTTGTCCTCTAGTAATAGTGCAAATAGAATATTAATGTTGACCTTTAACCTTTTGACCCCAAACCCATAGTCAGGTCAGGGTGTAAAGCTGTCCAAGGTTTGTCTTAGATACAACTGTGGTATCGTTTACAAGATTTCGGGGAAAAAAAACCTCAGCCTTGATTCTCCTCCTATGTGTTTCCTAACTGCTCAACCTGAGTGGTCCCTCTGATACTCATTTTTATTCCTGTCCCTCCTAGTCAGTCCCAGTGAGAATCTAGCATCTTCAACTCTGCCTCCCTGTGTTCTTGTCAGTGCTAGTCTCCAAACCGCACATCATAGGAGGTCTCTCTACAGTCTTGCAAATCTTCCCTTTCATTCTAGCTGCTGTCCTTCTGTCGCAAATCACCCCGACACTTGTCTCCACCCACTCCACCCTGCCTGCACTCTCTTCATCTCTTGTGCATTTTCCATTGCTTTGGATGGTTGACCCCAGGTATTTAAAACTCATCTTCCTTTACTACCTCTACACCCTGCATCTTCACTCTTACACCAGCCTCCCTCTCATTCACACGCACGTACGTGCATTCTGTGTTGCTTCTACTGACTTTCATTCCTCTTCTCTCCAGTGCATACCACAACCTCTCCAGGTTCTCTTCCATCTGCTCCCTACACTGATATAGTATGATTTAGCAAATACATTTTTATCTTTATAAAGACACAAATGTGAAATATTAATGCAGAGTTACAAAAGCCAAAGGATGTGTAGAATAAATTAAGTCTTTATTCAAGTAAAGTTAGTAAAGAATCAAAATATATAGTTTTACAAAAAATACAATAAAAATAATTAACATATATTTATGTGTGGTAGAAAATACCTGTTAATTGTTTACAATTATATATACTGTTTATTAACCAATGGCAGACTCAAACTTTGTCCAAAAAAGCCTTATTAATACAAATTATTTCATAATAAAAAAAAACCCAGCATGGATACATTAGTAAGTTAACAGATCTGACTTTTCATTTGCACTACAATGAAGCTTATTCTGACTTTAAAATAATATTTTAAAAAACTATACTATGCTATGACTGATATTGCTCTTCCCTTCTGATATTTAAACATACCTTTCATTTTTAAACTGTTCTTCAGCCAGTACAATTCATTTGAACTTGATGTATAACTCACTGTAACCACTGTTGGACAAAAACAAAACAAAAAACCCTGAAATAAACATTTCAGAGAGACAGGAAGAATAATACTGCACCATTAGAAATTATTTAGGTAGATATTGGTCCAAACTTGGGGTTCAAGGCCCAAGAGTGGGGACACATGAGGATTTGTTTAGTCTAACGTTGCCAAAATTAGATCTGATCTCATACTAAACTACCAAATGCTAAACCAAGAAATGGATCCACAGCAAATTTTAACCTTTCTTCCCTGCTGGCTTCTTGGAGCTGCTGTTATGTGCCTGTGCAGCCGCCGTATCAGGGGGAATCATGGAATGAGAGGTTCAAAATCTACACACCTCCTATTCATTGTCTATGCAGCCTGCAGCACAATGCATTTTAGCTATAGATCACAGATTTAGACAAAAAAAAAAAGATTATAGATTTTTAAGGGAAAGAAATCGCAATGGTTAGCACTGCGCCAGCACAGCAACTCACACTTGGCCATGGGATCCCTGGTTTGATCCCAGCCCCTGACCAACAGTGATCTGTGTGGGAGTTTGCATGTTCTCCCCGTATCTGCGTGGGTTTACTCCGGGATTTCTCCGGTGTCCTCCCACAGGCCAAAACATGCAGGTTAGGTTAATTGGAGACTCTATAGTGGCCCTAGGTGTGTATGTGTGTGTGAATGGTTAAGGGATAGCGCCGTATCCGTGGCTGCTTCATCCATCCAGGTGGATGCCCTCAATTTCCCCTCTGGGGATCAATAAAGGTATACAAAATCAAAAAAAAAAAAAAAAAACCTTTACAAAAATAATGTGCAAATTTTATGGAGAGTAAAGTTGTACGATGAATGCAAATTATTGGGAGCTGCTGCTTTGGAGGATAGGAATGCAACACTGAGTAGAAAAATTAAATGAATAATGCCATAAAAGCAGACATTATATTAATACATTTATGGAGATCCATCTAAAAGGCAGTATTAAGAGTTGTATCTAGTACCAATCACCAATTTGTCATTTTGAAAAGGTTGTTGGGAGTGAGGGAGGGAAATGCCAATAAACTGCATGCTCACAGGAGAGCAACTTGTCATTCAAAAGGCAGGAGCCAATCTTATGATTCGTGCAGATGTATGTAAACGCCTTGAGATGACTTTTGTTGTGGATTAGGCACTATGCAAATAAAGCTGAATTGAAATCAGGACCACAATTATGAAATGTTCAGTTTGATTTAATATGATGTAAAGAGTGACTGAGACAGAAACTCAAGAGGAATGCGTCACTGTGTCTTACATTCTGTATCAAATTAGCATGTAAATGCCATTCAGTATCATTTCCACAATAAGGATTTTTAACACTTTTATTTAGGCACACCATCTTGTATGTTGCTGTCCATATTTGATTAAATAGAAAGATGTGTAACATTACTCGGTAGACATTGTCATTCTCCTAAAGTATTCTACTGCATCACATAGTTTATAGAAATTGGCAACATTTCCATTTCCTCACAAAATATAGCAGGAGAAATTTTATTAGGAAAAAAAAACTAATTGCGGAAACAAATTTAGGAAGAACACAAAGCTGAAAATTACGAGGAAAAAAAATCCTGCAAATTTACAGTGAACATTTCTAAGTTTGTAAGATTTTCCTTGCAAGTTTGCAGCTTTCAGTCTCTAAGGAATAAAGGAAAGAATATGCTCCATCTTGGATTTTGCTATCCACATTGTTTACATAGAATGCTATTTAAACCTACTGAAATACTTCAGGGCCATTTCTGGCTATAAAGCAGAGTATGCATAGTAATGGGTGCCCTCAGCCACTAGAGGTCCCCCAACCTACAACTTCATCCTCAACATTTTTGGGGGGAGAATTAAACTTACTTTTAAGGTTTTTTGTTTGGTTTTTTTTCGCTCGTCCCTTGTAATTTGAAACACTTTTCTTGTCAAGTTGTTACTTTTTTGGCAATATTCATATGGATATTGGTTATAACTTTTATTTCTATATGTAATTTTTTTTTCTTGTTTATCTAGAATCTAGACAATGACCCAAGTTTACTTTTTATTATGTTTTTGTTGTTATGAGAGCCCCCCCCCAAAAAAAATTGTAAAGTGTTTTAATTCTTCCTGCATTACAAAAACAGCGCCCCCCCCCACAAAAAAAAAATACACAATCTTGCATAGGGCCCCCAAAAATGCTAGAAACTGCACTGATATAGGACACAGTCACCTTCCTAAAATGTAACTGATGTGAATAGACATAATGTAGTATCGTACTTAATAGAATAATCAAAAAAAGAATATGTTTTAGAAACTAGAAAAAATGTAGCTGAAACCCAGGTACAGATTTCTGTATGTTGTATTTTTTATGGCCCCTGGTTGCCTCCTGCTGGTCATTAAATAGAACTGACCTTTGAGGCACTTCAGAATTGACTTCTCTTTTCAGATTCAAAACCACATCCATCTTGTATATGCAGCCTGTTGTCTGAGTTGCATGTCTCCCTGTTTAATGGACACACTATATGAATTTAGATTCAAATTAATACTCTGTAATAATCTCAGCGGGACAACAGGTTGTGATCAGGTTGCGTAAAAAGCAGCTTGGAGTCCTGTGCAGCTGTGCAGTTGTGGTTGAGGTCAGTGGTGGGTCCCTGGGGGAATTTGGATATCCACAGCTTTGTGCGTTCCAGACACTGACTCCAGCTGTACAACGGTGGTAATGGAAGTAACGCTCGGCTTTGTCTGTGCTCACTGTGAAGGTGGTGCTAGCTACAGCCAAGGTGTAGCGGTTCAGCAATGGCGTGTAGTTGTATATGGGCCTCAGTATCCAGTGGAGGAAGTTGTTGGCCAGTGCCAGGAGCCACAGCACCACTTTGGGAACACGAGCCTTCCTGAAGTTGAAATCTGAGAGTAAAGTCATGTTGAAGTCCTCGTAGCTCTTGTAGGGAGAGTCGTCATAGCAGAAGAAGGCTTCACCACCAACTTTTTCCGGGTGCTCTCTTAAGGCTCGGGGCTGCCAATACATGCATCCAGGCCACATTACCTAGCAACAGAAACGAGGTTGAAAACAGAGTAGGGTATGTATATGCATGTATGCAGAGACTTATATCATCTCAAGTTCAATTTGACACTCTGACAGAGGATTTAGTGTTTTTGGATGTTTTCATTACAGTCAAACAACAATACTGATTTCACAATTGATTAAATATGAGAGTGATTTTGAGTAATTCTTACTGAAATTTTGGCATTGAAGCACAACATACTGTACTTGTCCTGTCAGGCATATTTGTGAAACTTACTTGTGTAAACTCCAACTTTCTCTGGTAATGTTGAACATTTCCTCCTAAATTTGCTGATTTTCATTTTTATGGAGCTACAAAAGCTACTAGTTATGGTAAGAGATCCATGTGGTTTTAAAACTATAGGATGCAGACCTCAATGATTTTTTTTTTTTTTAATGTCGGTAATCAATATATGCAGTTTGTCCATTTGGATATATAGGGGAGGGAGATTTTGGAGGGAAAAAGGTGATAACAATCCTCATCTCTCACTTTCAGCAGTGATTGTTTTGTTTTGCTTCACATTTGCTACAGATTAGAGTGATGACTGTTGGAAAAATTAGCACATTTTCAGATTATTTTTACCTCCGCCAGGAGGTTATGTTTTCATCGGCATTGGTTTGTCTGTCTGTCTGTTTGTTGTTGAGCAAGATAACTCAAAAGTTATGGACGGATCTTCATGAAATTTTCACACATTGTCAGAAATGGGGTATCTACAGATGATTAGATTTTGGTGGTGATCGGATCACCGTCCAGAAGAAAACCGCCATTACGGAAAATGTGATTTTCGTCAATAACTACTGAACCACTAATCCTATCATTGTGAATCCAATTGCTAGTCATATGTTTTCATGGTCAAGGAATCTGAAAACGTACACACAAAACACTGTATGGGGAACTGTGGCACTTGGCGGAGGTCTGCGCTCTCGAGTGCTTTTCTAGTTGTTATTTTCTCTTTAGAAAAACACTCAGTGAACATCACATGAATCACCAAGTTGTACAAAATAGTGAATGAGAAGAGAGGCAAACAAAAAAGAAGAAAATTGGAGAAATGAAATAACTGCTTTACTGCACCACGCATTGTTCAGTGTTAATAAAGCTGACATATGCTGAGAGGTACTGGACTGTTGCATTTTTTTCTGCCTAAATGCACATTCTTTTTTCAGTGCAAGTCTTTAATCAACATTGATCTTGAAATTTTTTTTTTACTTAGCTGTCACAAAAGCGTTAAAAAGAATCACGATACTTTGGGTCTTTAATGTTTGGATAGTTTATAAGTACCAGATGATAAAATTAAAAGAAAAAATCAACAATTGTTAAGGCTGAATAAGCCATCTCACTGGCAAGAGTATATTGTTTTTAAACAAAGGTCATGCATGATAAAAAAAAATAAATTGACACCCGCTGTCTCAGGGCCTCTATCTTTAATATATCTATCTATAAATGCAAGAAATCTCTGTCTGTGTGTTTGTGTGTGTGTGTGTCTGTTCCATGCATATCTCTTGGACTGTTTATCAGACGGGCCTCAGATTTTAAACGTGGTTTCCTGAGGTTACGGGGTGTGCATCCCCGAATATGGAGTCGCTCAGTCAAAATATGTAATTTTGATCAATAAAAGTTAGCCACCGCTCTGTGACCGCTCTCTGTGTCTTCCATGTCCTGCTTCAAGAAGTGAGGGCGGGGTTTCAGATTGACTCCGTGCTCATTGGATAATACGCTGCACTCACGGCCCATGCTGATTGGACAATATGCGGCATAACGACCATACTGACTGGATAACACACACCATAACAACCTGTCAGACACCACAGCACTTCGCAAACAAAGATTTTATAAGTGCTTTGCTGCTGAGGTTACAAGGGTATGCATCCCCAGTATGGAGTTACTCAGTCAAAATATATACCATAAAGTTGCTGTGATTGATATCACAGCAACTTTATGGTTTGGTGTTTATGGTCAACACCAAAATTTATTGTCTAAGTTTTTTTTAGCTGATTTAGGATAATTTTGATGTGCTGAATCCAACATCACATTGGTTTTGTTCCATCAGGTCAACTTTTTGAACTATGGCCACATGTTTCTTACGTTTTTGTTTACATGTACGGGTATTTTCACTTTATATGATGCAAATTCTTTTAATTTCTTGAAATTTCTCGGTTTGCATGTGCCAATTTATGACATGGATGTCATAAATTGTCTGATGGCTGATTACTGTTGGACTCTGAAGAGAGACATCCCTGCCGCTGAGTATTCTAGAGGTTTTGAATAAACGGAAGTTGAAGTTCTGAATTTTGAACAATGATGACGTAACATTCAATTTACATGTACTTACCTTTATCAATGTCTGCTATTCAATTTACAGTAATCGGAGTTTGTAACATTTAATCAATTTAGTCAGAAGATCAGATTTTATAAAAATCACCTTGGCATAAAAACCTGACCTGATCGAGAGAAACGGATGTCATTTTCGGATTCAGCAGTGCAAAATTGTCTTAAATCAGTTGAAAAAACACAGACAACGTACAAAAAAAATTTTTTTGTAACACTGTGTAATTCGGCATGGAGAACTTCGGGGTGTGTGCTAGCAGGGACCCATGGTGCTGCAAAGGACATCACTGGCACACGGGTAAAGCAGCAGCCGAGACTCCCATTAACCGGCCCATATGGAGTTGTTCAGTCAAAATATATCATAAAGTTGCTGTGATTAATAATTTGGCATGGAGAACACTGGGGGAGGGGGGTGCGCCGCGCGCTTGGCGGGGACCCATGATGCCACAAAGAACATCACTGGTACACGGCACACGAAATCTCTGTCTGTCTGTCTGTCTGACTGTTCCACGCGTATCTCTTGAACCATTTGTCAGACTGGCCTCAGATTTTAAACGTGGTTTCCTGAGGTTACAAGGGTGTGCATCCCCCAAATATGGAGCCACTCAGTCAAAATATGTCATTTTTAACAATAAAATTTAGCCACCGCTCTGTCTTCATGTCCTGGCTTCAAGAAGTGTGGGCGGGGTTTCAGATCGACTCCATGCTCATTGGACAATAAGCCACATCACGGCCATGCTGATTGGACAGTACGCAGCATCATGATCACACTGATTGGATAACCCATACCATCACAACCTGTCAGTCACCACAGTGCTTCGCAACAAAGACTTTATAAGTGCTTTTTCTGCTGAGATTATGAGGGTGTGCATCCCCGAGTATGGAGTTGCTCAGTCAAAATATATACCATAAAGTTGCTGTGACTGATAATTCGGCATGGAGAACACATTGGGGGGGGGGGGGGTGCTGGCGGGGACCCGTGGTACCACAAAGGACAATTACTAGCACATGGGGGTAAAGCAGCAGCCGAGAGTCCTGTAACCGGGCATATGGAGTTGCTCAGTCAAAATAATATACCATAAAGTTGCTGTGATTGATAATTTGGCATGGAGAATGGGGGGGGGGGGTGCAAGGATGGTGGGGACTCATGGTGCTGCAAAGGACATCACTGGCTCACAGGTAAAGCAGCAGCTGAGACTCCCGTTAACTGGGCAACACTGGTGTCCGAAGGGGCGCTCCACGATCGCTTGCAGAGAGACACACTCAGCCTGCCCGGTCAGTGGTAGATGACAGTCCCAACTGCTGGTTTATTGTGGAGTGGAATGGCCAGATGTTAGGTTAATCGGCTGTTCTAAATTGTCCCTAGATATCTGTTTCCTATAGGCCCTTAGAATAGAGGGTTAGTACTAGTGAAAGCGCTTTGAGTGGTCTTTGTGACTAGAAAAGCGCTATATAAGTGCAGGTTAGTTAGTTAGTTAGTTAGATCAACTGCATATTACATGTGGTCACATAATGCACACTTTGACTAATCGACAACAAGATGCAAAAATGTCCAAATAACGAAATAAATCATTTTTGCAAAACTTGCAGCCAAACAGCTCATTCTCCTGTGTGTGTGTGTGTGTGTGTGTGTGTCGTGTGTGTGTGTGAGTGTCGTGAGAATGGTGACAAGATCGGTGCCGTTCGTGGATGCCCTGAATTTCCCTCTGGGGATCAATAAAGTATACAAGCTACAAATACAAAAAAAAAATGTTCGGTGTTTTTGTACTTATAATATTGCTAAAATATAAAAAGGATGCACTATAGTGGGTTGTCATGAATCTGGGGCACGGAGGGATCCCGTGCCAGTGTCTGTCTAGTTTACTCAAGCTCAGGCAAGTTCTCTTTTTTGTTTTTACGTTATCTGTCTTAGAGAAATCTTGCCTGGCTCTTGGTGGGGAGGGACCGGGGAGGGTGGGTGCAGCCATCCGCTGCGCCTGAGCTCTCCTCACCGGGCTCCCACTGCTGCTGGTGACTCAGACATGGAGTCTGTGTTTGGTGTGTGTGAGCCTTTCTCCCCGAGATCTCCATGGGTGCTGCTCCCCCCTCTGTCCGAGGCCTCTGTGGGTGCTGCGCCGCAGTCAAGGGCCTCCATAGGTGCTGCTCCCCCTCCGTTTGAGGTCTTCGTGGGTACAGCTATGCCCCAGTCCGGGGCCTCCACGGGTGCAGCTGTGCCCCAGTCCGGGGCCTCCACGGGTGCAGCTGCGCCCCAGTCCGGGACCTCCACGGGTACAGCTGTGCCCCAGTCTGGGGCCTTCATGGGTGCAGCTGCGCCCCAGTCTGGGGCCCTCCACGGGGTGCAGCTGCGCCCCAGTCTGGGGGCCTCCACGGGTGCCTGCCAGCTGCGCCCCAGTCCAGGGGCCTCACGGGTGCAGTCACACCTCAGTCAGGGCCACCATGGGTTGCAGCGCCTCAGCCTGGGGTCCCATTGGTGGACCGCCTCCTTGGTCTGGTGCTCTCTCAGGTCAGTCTGGGCATCGTAGGTACCATGCTCCGGTCCACGGGCCGCCATGGGTGCTACGCCCCAGTCCGGGGCCATCGTGGGTGCGCGCCTCAGCCTAAGGACATCATGGACTCCCCGTTCCTCACCAGAGGTCCCCACTTCACCAGCCTCTTCCCTCGTCCGGCCTCCTCACTGGCCGACACCCACAGCGCTGTTCCCCACATGTTGACCAGCAGTTTTTGTTGAGAGGCCAATCTGCCCACTGCACTGGTTCCACCCTTTTCCATGCTGATGACCAGGCGACTGAGTCGATGGAGCCTGGGTCTCCAGCTGTCGCCGCCTGGGGGTGTCATGTTGTGCTCGGCAGACCGGTGGCTCACGCACTCTGGGAGACCACCTGATGGGTTTTGCCATCCGGTCAGGTAGTTCTGGTGCTCTGGGTGAGGGTGGTACTCTGGGTGGGAGATGATCCAAGATGGCGTCCACAGTGGTTGCCATGGTGCTTCGCTGCGCTTTTTTTTTTGTTTGTTTTTGTTCATCAATTGTGTGTCTGCCTGCTCTTACACCCGTGAAGAGCTACTAAATATCAAGACTTTCACTCCCACGGACCTACTCCCAGTTTTTTGGCTCCTGCCGCCGATCTGGTTCACTTTTTAGCCCAAAAAGTGAGACGGCGAAAGAAAGGAAGACGAGCGGGTGCCCTGGTGCGGCTTCGCAGGAGAGGCACGCGCACGGCTTTGCCTGGGATCTTTCTGTCCAACGTCAACTCACTTTATAACAAGGTAGATGAACTGAGACTGCTGATGTGATTTAAGGATCTCTCCACCTCGTGTGCCCTCTGCTTCGCTGAGACCTAGCTCAAGGAAAAGACACCGGACAGCGCGCTCTTCCTCGAGGGATTTCAGCTGTTTCGTGCAGACCGCGACACGGGGCTCTCTGGCAAGACCACAGGCGGAGGAGTCTGCTTCTACATCAACAGCAGCTGGTACTCCGATGTAACTGTGATCTCCCAACACTGTTCTCCCCGCTCTGGAATATTTATCATCAACTGCAAGCCATTTTATTCCCCGCGTGAGTTTGCTTCATTCATCCCTGGCCACTGTCTACGTCCGCCCGACGCGGACGTGCGCGGGCTCAGCGCGCGCTCGCGGATCACATTCAGCAACAGAGCGGACTTTCCCGGACTCTCTGGTTATTGCTGGTTGGCGACTTTAAACCAGAGCAACCTGAGCCTCGAACTCCCCCGGTACAAACAGTATTTTAAAAGCCCCACCAGAGGAGAGAACACGCTGGATCACTGTTACACTACAGTTAAGGGACGCGTATCGCGCTGTTCCCCGCGCTGCGCTCGGACTATCTGATCAACATGATGGTCCCACCTGATTCCCACATACAGAGACTGAAGCATCACAAAAACCTGTTGTGAGCACTACGAGGAAATGGACCAGTGAAGCTGTGGAGGCGCTGCGCATGTGCTTGGAAATAACTGACCTGGGACATGTTTAAAGGAGCTACGCATTGATCTGGATGAGTACACGGACACTGTGACCTCATATATCCACTTTTGTGAGGAGAGCATTCTTCCATCGCGCACCAGGGTGCGTTACTCCAATGACAAGCCCTGGTTCACAGCTAAGCTCAGACAGATCAGGAAGGAGAAGGAAGCAGCGTGAAAAGTGGAGACAGGGACTGCTACTGGAGGTCAAATACCGGTTTGCAGAGAGCTGAGGAGAGCTAAATCTGTGTATTCTGAGAGGACTCCAGCAGCAGTTCACTGCTAACGACTCGGCTTCTGTGTGAGGAGACGAGGCAAATCACCCAAATATCGGCCTCAGGGCTTCTAAGGGACAGGATGACAAAGCCCTTTGTCAAAGACTGTCCCAACACTATGCCCGTTTTGACACCTCGTCAGCTGTGTCCAAACTCCCCCCCCTCCCCCCCCCAGCGCCACTGCCTCCATGGTCCCCACTTCATCTAAGGCGGCCCCCCCTCCTCACCCCCCTGCCCCTTGCCATCAGTGAGCAGGACGTGCACAGACAGTTCTCCAGGACTGAACCCGCGCAAGGGCCCCCGGGTCGGACGGCGTGTCTCCCTCCACCCCTGAGACACTGTGCGGAGGAGCTGACTCCTGTCTTCACAGACATTTTTAACACCTCCCTGAAGTCATGCCACGTGCCGGCTGCCTCCAAAACCTCATACCCATCGTCCCTGTCCCCAAGAAGCACGGATCACTGGACTTAACGACTACAGACCTGTAGCGCTCACCTCTGTAGTCATGAGAAGTCCTTTGAGCGCCTGGTCCTGCCCCACTTCAAGACCATCACCACTCCCCTCCTGGACCCCGCTGCAGTTCGCCTACAGAGCCAACAGGTCTTTGGACGAGTGCAGTCAACCTGCCCTCCACTCCATCCTGCAGCACCTGGACTCCCCGGGAAACCTATGTCAGGATCCTGTTTGTGGACTTCAGTCTGCATTCAATACCATTCCGCCCCCGCTCTGCTCAGGACAAGCTGTCCCATGCTCAACGTGCCTGACTCCCTCTGCAGGTGGATCTCCCGACTTCCTGACGGACCGGAGGCAGCATGTGCGGCTGGAAGGACTGTCTCAGACTCTGTTAGCATCAGCACCGGATCACCCCAGGGCTGTGTACTTTCCCCCCTGCTCTTCTCCCTGTACACCAACTCCTGCACTCCAGCCACCAGTCTGTCAAGCTGATCAAGTTTGCGGACGACACCACCCTCATCGGGCTCATCTCAACGGCGACGAGTCCGTCTACAGGAGTGAGGCGGCCCGCCTGGCGTCTGGTGCAGCCACAACAACCTGCAGCTGAACGCTCTGAAGACAGTGGAGATGATCGTGGACTTCAGAAAGTCACAGCCCCTCTTCCCCCCTTACCCTCACAGACTCTCCCATCACCACTGCAGATTCCTTCCGCTTCCTGGGCACCACCATCACCCGGGACCTCAAGTGGGAGCCGACCATCAGCTCCCACATCAAAAAGGCCCAGCAGAGATGTTCTTCCTGCGGCAGCTGAGGAAGCTCAAGCTACCCACCAAGATGTTGGTGCAGTTCTACACGGCCATCATCGAGTCCATCCTCACCACCTCCATCACCGTGTGGTACGCAGGAGCCACTGCCAGGGACAGACTAAGACTGCAGCGCGTTGTGCGCGCTGCTGAAAAGGTGATCGGCTGCAAGCACCCATCCCTCCAGGACCTGTACATCTCCAGGACCCGGAGGCGGGCAGGTCGGATCATAGCCAACCTTCACACCCTGGACACGCACTGTTTGCCCCCCTCCCCTCAGGCAGAAGGACTTCGGTCCATTCAGACTAAAACCTCCGCTACTTGAACAGCTTCTTCCCTCTTCCATCAGACTGCTGAACACTAAGTGATTATTAGACTCTTGTGCACTACGTACAGCAGCTCAACCGGACTCATGACAATTATCACTGTTTTCTTTTTGCACTACGACTGCACTATATGGAACTCCACAATATCTGCTGCTTGTTAACCACTTGCACTCCGTTGTTCCGCGGGCGGGCAAGTCTCTGCGTCCTAGGGCGCACGAGAGCGCACTCCTGCGCCCTCGTGCGCATGACGCATGATAAGGATATGATGGTGGTGGTGTAGGTGGTGTGGCCTCCAAGCGCCACTGAAAAAAAAATCTGTAAACGCAGCCGCGACAGATTAGTTCATCTGATTGACCTCTCATTCGACTAATAAGAGCCTTGAATTGGGTTTCTGAAACCTTGAAGAACAATGAATGAAACCTAGGAAGGAGGACCCGCCTCCCAACGCTTTGAATGCAGTGAGCCAATTGAAGCAGAGAAGTTCGTGAGCTGTTTTTTTTAGGCTGGGTGAAGACTGGCTGCTGCAGCGGATCAAAAAGGACACAGGAAGAGCCCCACAGACCCAGCAGCATGGAGACCATCCACAAAATGCAAACCTGTGTGACAGGAGTGGCCATTCGTGGATCGGCATGTTCGGCCACAGGCGGTGCTTATTTTTGTATTGGTTCCAGCAGAGTAGACGCTATGATTTCTTCATGGTCTTATAGACCAACGGAGGCTGACGACGAAGGCTGAGTGACACACATGCCTTCGCCAGTCTTTTTTTAATTACTACTGTTATTTGTTTTGAAAAATCGTTCGCCAAAAACCGCAATCATGGAAGCACAAAACGCAAATAATGGAATTATGTTTTGATCGAGTCGCGAGACCAGAACCAGAGCGGACCAGCGTCGCGTTCGTCTGACAATGAGGAAGACAAGTTCGCCAAGACTCCGCTGTGAAGAGGTAAGGTGTTATAAGCTAAATTATTCTCTATCCCTGAAAATTGTAATCCAAAATGACTTTTGACCGATCAGTAAATTACAGCTGTGCGGTTCACGAAGTCTGAAGTTCGTGCGCCGCGGTACAAGGGGTTGCTCGCAGTGTACAGGCTGTGAACGCCCCCCCCACCCCCGCTATTCTTCTGCAGCGAGGGGGGGGGAGCCGCGGTGACTGCACTGCTGTCCTACATCACCACATAAGGCTAATCCGTTGTGTAGCGATGGCTAAAGTCCCATCCTCTGTAGCGCGCGGGGGGGGGACAACCCCCCCCCCCCACACACACACACAGTAGCGAGGGGGGGGGGGGCCGCTGTGACAGCGTTGCTGTGGAAACATGCAACGAGTGTAATCTGTCATGTAGCGAGGGCTGAACTCTGTCCTTGGTAGCGGGGGGGGGGGACGACCCCCCCCCCACACACACACACAGACACAGCCCTGAGTGTAACCTTTCCTTTGAGCCTAAAATGAAGCTTCTACATTGAATCATTCAAAAGTTACAGACGTTTTTCCAAACTGTGCCATTTGGCACAATTTGGCACAGTTCCAAAACGCCTGGGAACAGCCTGAGAACAAAGCTGTGTAAAATATTCATTTTTTGTGGTATTGTTACCAAATTTGGATCTCAGCTGGATAACACTTGGTACATTTCTGTTGCATTTTCCAGCCGGATCGGACAGCTGTGTGTTATTTACAAGCATTTGTATCAAAAAAAAGTGTCCAAATTTTTTTTCTTCAAGTTCAGTATGTTTAGATGACTGTAACTCAGTGGCCGGAGCACGTAGAGAGATTATGTTTTTTTTGCCAAAAAATTCAAAGTGTTTTCTTTTAAATGAGACCAACCCCATGAAGATGCTGCAAAGGGTTGAAGAACAGCTTTCGATTTACTTTGGGCACGTTATTTTTTGGCATTTTTAGGAAAATTGCCCGGAGTGCAAGTGGTTAATATATTTAAAAATTGCATAGATTAGTATTACTTATTCATATTCTACCTTTTATTGCATGCATAGTTTTTTATTTTTTATCTTTAGTGCTACTCCATGTTTAATGTTGCAGCATTGCACCGAGACAAATTCATAGTTTGTGTACTACATGAACAATGGCAATAAATCTCATTCTGATTCTGATTCTGATTCTGGGTGGCCACCGGACGCATTTTGTTCTATGCTCCGGTGGTTTTTAGGCCACCCGAACTGCCTTAGCCCCCGTCCAAGGGCCATGGAGTCTGGGCCAAGGCAGTGTTTAGGTTGTGGATCTTGAGTGTTTTCTTTTGGTTTGTTTTTGTTGTTTGATTTGTTTCAGTCCCTCCGTGCCTGCCCCCCCCCCCCCCCCAGGTGGGTTGTTTTTCTGGTTATTTAATGTTATACAGACGTGGTACCCCTCTGTTAATGAAAGAAAAACCCACAATGGTCACAGAAATAACTTGAATCTGACAAAAGTAATAAATAAAAATTCTATGAAAATTAACCAATGAAAATCAGACAATGCTTTTGAATTGTGGTTCAACAGAATTATTTTAAAAAACAAACTCATGAAATAGGCATGGACAAAAATGATGGTACCCTTAACTTGATATTTTGTTGCACAACCTTTTGAGGCAATCATTTCAATCAAACGATTTCTGTAACTGTCAAGAAGACTTCTGCACCTCTCAGCAGGTATTTTGGCCCACTTCTCATGAGCAAACTGCTCTAGTTGTCTCAGGTTTGAAGGGTGCCTTCTCCAGACGGCATGTTTCAGCTCTTTCCACAGATGTTCAATAGGATTTAGCTCAGGGCTCATAGAAGGCCACTTTAGAATAGTCTAATGTTTCGCTCTTAGCCATTCTTGAGTGTTTTTAGCTGTGTTTTGGGTCATTATCCTGTTGTAAGACCCATGACCTACAACTGAGACCAAGCTGTCTTGACACTGGGCAGCACATTTCTCTCTAGAATACCTTGATAGTCTTGAGATTTCATTGTACCCTGCACAGATTCAAGACACCCTGTGCCAGATGCCGCAAAGCAGCCCCAGAACATAACAGAACCTCCTCCATGTTTCACAGTAGGGACAGTGTTCTTTTCTTGGTATGCTTCATTTTTGCGTCTGTGAACATAAGAGCTGATGTGCCTTGCCAAAAAGTTGCAGTTTTGTCTCGTCTGTCCATAGGACATTCTCCCAGAAGCTTTGTCACTTGTCAACGTGCAGGTTTTGCAAATTCCAGTCTGGCTTTTTTATGATTTGTTTTCAACAGTGGTGTCCTCCTTGGTCGAGACGTCTCCCATGAAGTCCACTTTGGCTCAAACAACGACGGACGGTGCGATCTGACACTGATGTACCTTGACCTTGGAGTTCACCACATGAATGTGTTTAGAGGTTGTTCTGGGCTCTTTTGTTACCATTCGCATTAACCATCTCCTCCTGCAGCCACATCCAGGGAGGTTGGCTACAGTCCTGTGGTTCTTAAATTTCTGAATAATATGTACAGCTGTAGTCACAGGAACATCAAGTTGCTTGGAGATGGTCTTATAGAATCAGAATCAGAATCAGGTTTATTGCCATTGTTCATGTAGTACACAAACTAGGAATTTGTCTCGGTACAATGCTGCAACATTAAACATGATAAGATAAGAGAAATAAACTATACATGTAATAAAGTGTAGGATAAGATTAAGTGATACTGGTCAACAGTTAAAATATATATTAGCCAGCAGCAGATACTGTGGAGAACTATATAGTGCAGTCGGTAATGCAGGAAGAAAACAGTGATGATGATAGCCTTTACCTTTAACATGCTTGTCTATAATTTTCTTTCTAATCTCCTGAGACAACTCTCTCCTTTGCTTCCTCTGGTCTATGTTTAGTGTGGTACACACCATGTCACCAAACAGCACAGTGACTACTTCCATCCATCCATCCATCCATCCATCCATCTTCTACCGCTTTTCCGGAGGTCCGGGTTGTGGAGACAGCAGTTCAAGCAGAGAAGCCCAGACTTCCCTCTCCCCAGCCACCTGCTCCAGCTCTCCAGAGCTACAGGGTGGCTGGGGAAACTACTTGTCACCCTTTAAATAGGCCGACTGACTGATTACAAGTTTGTAGACACCTGTGATGTTAATTAGAGGACACATCTTGGTCGAACATGTCCCTGTGGTCACATTATTTTCAATCTTTTCTAGGGGTACCATCATTTTTGTCCAGGCCTGTTTCATGAGTTTGTTTTTTAAAATAATTCTGCTGAACCACAATTCAAAAGCATTGCCTGATTTTCATTGGTTAATTTTCATAGAATTTTTATTTATTACCACTTTTGTCAGATTCAAGTTATTTCTGTGACCATTGTGGGTTTTTCTTTCATTAACAGAGGGGTACCAACAATTTTGTCCACGTCTGTATGTGTTTCTTTTGATGCAATGCTTTTTCTGAGATATCTTTTGTTGAAAATGCATGGTTCTCATTTTCTCTTTGCCTATGAGATGTGGAATCCCTGCTAAGGACAAACTTTTTGTTTTAGTTTGCTCGTGTTGGGGGGGGGGGGGGTTCTGTGTGTGAGGGGGTTCGTTTTTCTTTTGGTGTTGCCCTGGGGTGTCTGGGGTCCACTCCGTGAGGGAGAGCACCATCATGATCCTAGGGCACGTGGGGTGAGGGCGTGCCCAGTTTCTGGTCTAGTTTAGTGTTTTTCTGTCTGCTTGTTTCTTGTTTTCATGTCTGTTGTATTTGGTTCCTGTTTTTATTTTTGTCATTTTGCATCTGTAGTATTATTATGTACATTTTGGGTTCTGTTGTGTTTGTATCTTTATGGTTTCCGGTTGTGTTTTATTCTGACAGCGCTGTGCAGCTTCCGGCTGTCAAAACTGTTCAGAGCTGCACAGCTGCTATACATTCTGTTACTCATGGATCCACACCTGTGTCTAATTATGTACTGCTTAAAAGGGCACGGCAGACTTCTGGGGTTTGTAGTGTCCTTCTTCCACCTTACCCCATCCTCAGAAGCAGAGTGTTTCATCCTCAGTGTGTCTGGGGCCGCTATTGAGGAGAGTTGGGTAGCTCCATCCAGGTATGTGTTTCCCTTATTTCCAGCCGTGAGCCCCGCTGCCTTCGGGTGCACTCTGGCTGGATTCCGCCCCTGGCCAGGCGTTCCCTGGCTTCATGTGTCCCTGGATGTCGAGCTCCACTCTCCTCCAGCGTTTACCATGTTGTACTTGTTTGTTAGCACCATGCACCTTATAATTTAGTTCTTGTATGTTAAAGTTCGTGTCGTGTCTTTACATTAATAAATGTGCAGAAACCACAGTGTGCATTTGGTGTCCTTCAGTAGCCTTTGAAAAGGGCCATTCACAGCACCTGTTATAGTACTGCATGAGTTTATTGATGATAGATTATAAACTACACATATAAACTAAATTATAATGATGACTGAACAACTTCCATTCCCCAAAGTGCAAGATATAACATTTATGAATACAAGTCATAAAAGATCACACAAATAAGTGACCTGACAAAAAAATAAACAAGCGGTTCTTAAACAGTGGCTAATATTGCATGTCCCATTCATTTTCAATAATTTCTGTAATTAATATTCACACAATCAAATCTCAGTTCAGTCCCTTTCATATTTGTCAAAGTCTAACATGTGATTGCCTACATATAGACTACACTTCTGTATTCCACCTTCAAACACAGCTTACATTTGGGCCTGTAAAGCCTGATTGGGCTACCTGTTTCAGACAGGAATACTTGCTTTCTACGAGCATGCACTAGTGATAGTATAGAAGACAAGATTTTGTATGGCGTCATTAAATATATCATATCAATATATCATAGCGCAATAGCCTAACGGTTAGGAATGTGGACTGGTGAGCGGAGGGTCGTGGGTTTGACCCCTGGACCGGCAGGATTAGATCTGGGTGGGACAGATAACATAGCAGTATTTGCCCCACCCTCCTTAATCCCACTCTGGTGCCCTTGAGCAAGACCCTTAACCCCAGCTGTTCCAGTGGAGCTGCTCAGCGGCCACAGGCCAGTCTGTGGTTGTACTAGGCAGCTTCCTGGTGTGAATGTGTAACTGTGTGAGTGTGAACAGGGCATCCTTGAAAAAGAGAGGTTGCCTTACAATGGAACTACTCTGTATAAATCAAAATGTTAAAACATCTTACATTAATGGATTTTTTTAAAAATCATTTTATAAAATTTTATAACTATGTTAAGCTAGTATCTCATGGAGTGGTGAATGCTGACGAGCATTGTGATTTTTGGATTTGACAGCTTTTCTGACAAATGTTCTCTAAAATTAAGATTCACCTCTGTCATTAGTAACATTTAGTGACGTTTAGCAACATTTGCGCGAATGTTTGCAAAGGTGCTTGCAAAAGACAGTTGGCGAACATTAGTAAGTGTTGGCAAATGTTAGCAACAGTGTTTGCTAGCAATTGTTTGGGAATGTTTGGGACATTTTGCCAACTCCAGGTAAAATACAAAGTGAGGTGACTCTTGGACCCCACTCCATAAAAAGAATGGTAAATGGTATTCACTTATATAGCGCTTTTTATTCTCATCTCTTGATGACCAAAGCGCTTTACAGATCCTGCTATCCACCCATTCACACACACATTCACACACTGATGGTGGCATGCTGCCTAACATGGAGCTTCCAGACCCACCAGGAGCAACTGGGGGTGAAGTGTCTTGCCCAGGGACACAACGGCAGGATATATGGGGAGAGTGGGATTCGAACCGCCAACCATGTGGTTATTGGACGACCTGCTCTACCTCCTGAGCCACTGCCATCCCCAGAAGGGTGAGCAAACTCTCCCCAGCATTCAGATTTGAGGTTAAAGGTTCTTCAATAGTAGCTAGTGTACACTACTTGGCAAGCCAAAAAGAACTTTAGCGACATGTGTTACAGCTAGCGGTGTTGGCGTTATCACGTTAATCGCCCGTGAACGTTTTGCCCCCGATAACGGCGACAAATTTTGTGATCGCAGTTAACGGCAATTAACGGCAGAAAGCGCAAACAGTACTTTTTGGCCTAGCGGCTCTCCATACCAAAGCCGTTCTGGCCACAGACACTGTGTGCGCCTTGCAGACATTGCTAAGTCAAACAAGCTGGATTACAGCTATGGATATCCCCAAGGTGTTATGTTTAAGTTTACGTTATCTGTCAGAGCTCTCACCTGGATAATTGTTACAGCCTCCTCCAAAACTTCACCTAGATGTTGGGTTCTTCTTCTTCTGTGGAAGCTAGCTAGCTAGTAGCTCCTAGCTACATGCTAGGTTATAGCTGACCTCCAGCTGCTGACATGGACAGAAATTCGCCTCTTTTCATCCTCATAGGTCCAACTGTTGGTGAGTACCAATCTAAAAAAAATTCTCAAGCTGTGTTTGTAATGTTCATTCACTCCCCCGCCGTTTTTGCAGCACGGTGGGGTGTCATCGCGAGCGAGATAGTTGTTTTTGTTTGCAATTTTTCTGCTAAAAGGGAAATTGTGTCTGTTGTGACACACGAGGTTTTGTGTTGATCTCGTTAAAAGTGGTGGATGTTTGCTTCTCTTACCTTTTATGTTATTGATTTTATTGTCTATGGTTTCTACTCGTGCTGAGTTTTATATTGTCTTGTTGGTTTTATATTGTTTTTGTGCTAGTGTCCTGCTCCTTGCTTTTATGTTTTTATGTGTGTCCTTGTTGTACATCACTTTGTGTAGCAAGTGTTGCTTTTTAAAGTGCTTTATAAAGTTGATTGATTGATTTGCTGTGGGAGAAAGAGCAAGCTCCTTTTGTGGCTGCTGGTTGTTGTTCAGTGACGTTATTGAGCCCTGGCATTCTGTTGCTTGCACATGCAGTAATACTTTTGAAAATTTTCTGGAGAATATTCTGGATAGTTTTTGTCATTTTGGATATATTGAGAGCTTTAATAAACCTGCAGGTGAAGACAGCAAGCATATTTGTCCACTTCCTGTCATGGCGGCCGCTGGGCCGTCATCAGCCTCGGCTGCGCACACACCTGCCGCCAATCATCAGCGGGTCTTAAAAGCCGGCGTCTCTGAGGGCTCAGCATGGAGTCATCTGCCAACTTCGCCATGCAACGCGTCACGGACTCAGCCTCTTGCCAGAGTATCCACGACGCAGTCTCGCCAAGCTACGCCACGTAAGGATCATTGTAACATACCTTGTCAAAGTATAATTCCCTGTGCACAGGTGGACCTCCCTGGCGGCGGACTAGTCTCCCCGGATAACGGAGCCACTCCTCCTTCCCCTCGGGACTCCACCACCTCGCCACGGCACTTAGCGTCACCCACCCGGAGCCACTGCAAGCCGCAGAGCCAGCGCAAGACCTCCTGCACCACCCGCAAGTAAGAAGTACTCTTTGTCACATCTCTGTACTGCGGGCAGGCCTAACCTATCTGTGCTTGTGTGTTCGAGGGTTGCCAGGTCGCGGCAGGACTCGCTCAGCCCTAGTGGTCCCACAGCATCACACTCACTCACACCTACACACACACTTCACACTGCACTCAATAAATAATTGTCTAAAAACAGTCTACCCGTGTCAGTGTCTGTCTCCTGGGTCACCAGCCATGTCAGTACAACTCCGTCAAGACGACCCAGCAGACAGCGCGCTGTCGCGCCGCCTTAACACCCTTAGCGCCCGGGTAGACCTGATTCACCACCAGCAGACAGTTATTTTGAATCAATTAACCTTAATTAACAACCGGCTGGATCGCCTGGAAGGATTCCAGACGTTCCCCCCGGTCGCCGGGGCGTCACCAGCCCCCGCTAATTTTTCGGCTAGTCAGGCTCACCAGTCCTCCTCACCTCGCCTCACCCCCGTACCTAACCCCGCCCGCTTTAATGACAAACTTGGGGAGGCACGAGGTTTCCTGCTGCAGTGTGAGACAGTGTTTCATCGTGTCCCCGGTGATTTTCCCACGGATCATAGCAGGATTGTGTTTATTTCCGATCTGCTCGAGGGCAGAGCGTTAGCTTGGGTTTACGCAATTATGGCGAAACCCAGCTACGCTCAACTAACTTATCAACAATTCGTGGCAGATTTTCTAGAAATAATTTCGACCACACAGATAGGGGTGCGGTGTTAGCTGATCGCATGTTAAATCTTCAGCAGGGCAGCAAGTCTGCAGCCGATTTCGCCATGGACTTCCGAGTTTTGGCTGCAGAGGTGGGGTGGGGGGACTCAGCACTGTGTAGTATTTTTCTCCGCGGCCTTAGCTCAGAGCTGAGGGATGAGCTGGCGGCGCGGGAGAAACCTGACAGACTGGGTGAGCTAACCTCTCTAGCCGTAAGTGTTGATAACAGGCTGAAGGAGCGGGCAGCAGAACGTAGGGCTGCCAGTCGCGCGGTGAAACCACGCCCCTGCTCCTCTTGACCCTCCCTGCCGGCTCTCCCTCTGCCGGAGGGACCTCCGGGGCAGGAGGAGATGATTATAGGACAGTCGGGTGTTTCGGCGGCTGAGAGGCAGCGCCGAAAGGATTTGGGCTTATGCTTCTACTGTGGTAGTGAGTCCCATGGGGTGGCTGAGTGCAACTATCGGTTAAAAGGGGAGGTCCATGGGTCACGGTAGGGGGACTCACGGACAATGACCTGAAAAAGCCCCTCACCCGTTGCCTCGTAGCCATTAGACTACTCTACAAACACAGAGAACACACGACATACGCTCTTATTGACTCTGGGGCTGAGCAAAACTTAATTTTGGAAGACCTGGCAACCCGGCTGGGCCTCAGCTGTCAACCACTCCACCCGCCTGTCAACCTTATCACACTGTCAAAGACCCCGCTCACCACTGTTTCCCACCAGACAGCCCCTGTTTCGTTGATTACCTCTGGAAACCATCGGGAGGATATCCGGTTCTGGGTGCTGCCCATCTCCACGTCACCTGTTATCCTGGGTTATCCATGGCTACGCCTTCACAACCCCACATTTGATTGGCAGGCGGGAAACATTACAGCTTGGAGCTCCTTCTGTCTCAGCGCCTGTCTCCGATCTGCAGCGTGTGCTCCCTCGGTCTCGGTGACCCCGCCCACACTTCCACCCCCCGATCTGTCCAGGGTGCCAGAGGTCTACCACGATCTGGGAATGGTATTCACAGTAAGTCACGGGCGCTGTCCCTTCCCCCCCCACCGGCCCTATGACTGTGCTATCAACCTCCGGGCGGGGGCCCCATTACCGGCGAGTCGATTATACAGCCTGTCGGCCCCGGAGCGGGAGGCCATGGACACTTACATTAAGGAGTCCCTCAGCTCTGGAATCATCCGTCCATCCTCTTCAGCGGTGGGGGCAGGTTTCTTCTTTGTGGGAAAGAAGGACGGTTCACTGCGTCCCTGCATCGACTTCCGGGGTTTGAATGAAATCACCGTCAAGGACAAGTATACATTGCCCCTGATGAACTCGGCCTTTGACTCCCTCCAGGGGGCGTCGTGCTTCATGAAGCTGGACCTTCGCAACACTTATCATCTGGTGCGCATCAGGGAGGGCGACGAATGGAAGACGGCGTTCCGGACACCAAGCAGCCACTTCGAATATCTTGTGATACCGTTTGGGTTAACCAACGCTCCGGCTGTCTTCCAGCGTTTGATCAATGACGTCCTCCGGGATTTTCTGAACTCCTTCATGTTTGTGTATTTGGACGACATCCTGATCTTCTCACGCACGTTGGAGGAACACCGGGTGCATGTTCAGCGGGTCCTGCAGCGCCTCCTGGAGAACCAGCTATTCGTCAAGGCCAAGAAGTGTGAATTTCACATGAAGGAAACATCCTTTTTGGGTTTTGTCATCGCCCATAATGAAGTGCGCCCGGATCTGGCTAAGGTCAAGGTGGTGGTGGATTGGCCCACTCCTACGTCTAGGAAGCAGTTACAGGGGTTCTTGGGCTTTGCCAATTTTTACCGTCGGTTCATGCCGAGGTTCGGAATCATCGCTCGCCCCCTGACCAGCCTTACGTCCCCCAAGGTCCCCTTTCGCTGGAGCGAAGAGGCTGCCGCAGCATTTGGGAAGTTGAAGGAGGAGTTCGCCTCTGCGCGCGTCTTGACCCAGGTGGACCCGGATCTGCAGTGCCTGGTGGAGGTGGACGCCTCGGACTCGGGAGTCGGGGCGATTCTTTCCCAGCACTCCCCCGTGGACGGGGGGGATTCGCCCGTGCGCCTTCTCCCACCGGCTGTCGCCCGCCAAGAGAAACTGTGGCATCGGGGACAGGGAGCTGCTGGCTGTCAAGCTCGCCCTGGAGGAGTGGAGGCACGGGCTGGAGGGGGCTGCCCAGCCGTTCATCATGTTCACACACCACAAGAACTTGGGAGTATCTTCGGACGGCCAAGCGGCTGAACTCCCGCCAGGCGTGCTGGTCTCTTTTTTTCGCGCGATTCAATTTTACCATCACTTACCGGCCAGGGAACAAGAATGCCAAGCCGGACGCCCTCACCAGGCAGTTCGAGGTAGAGCCGTCTGGATACCATGATGAGACCATCCTGCCAGCATCCTGTGTGGTGGGCGCCCTTGTGTGGGAGATCCGGGATAAAGTCAGGAAGGCACAGGAGAATGAGCCCGACCTGGGTGGGGGTCCCCCGGGCCGTTTGTTCGTCCCCTCGTCGGTCAGGGGTGAGGTTATCCAGTGGGGCCACGCCTCTAAGTTGGCATGCCATCCAGGAATCGCTCGCACCGTCAACCTGCTCCACAGAGCCTTCTGGTGGCCAGGGCTGAGGAAGGATGTGACCAATTATGTCCGGGCCTGCGCGCAGTGCACTACTGGGAAATCGTCATCCTCCCCCCCGGCAGGTCTTCTCCATCCCCTGCCGGTCCCTTCTCGCCCCTGGTCTCACGTTGCCTTGGATTTTGTGACAGGCCTGCCCCCTTCTGACCATTTCACGGTGGCGTTGACAATAGTGGATTGCTTCTCCAAGGCCGCCCATTTTGTACCACTCCGGGGGTTGCCATCGGCCCGGGAGACGGCGGACCTCCTGGTTCAGCACGTGGCGCGCCTTCACAGCATCCCTGCGGACATCGTCTCGGGGCCCGCAATTTGTTTCCCAGGTCTGGAAGGAGTTCTGCACGACATTGGGGGCCATGGCGAGCCTCTCTTCAGGGTATCACCCACAGAGTAATGGTCAGTGCGAGCGAGCCAACCAGGAGCTGGAGGCTGCGCTCCGCTGTGTCATCTCGTCCTGTTCTTCGTCTTGGAGTACATTCTTGCTCTGGATTGAGTACGCGCACAATGCCACGGTGTCCTCAGCAACGGGAGTGTCTCCGTTCAAGGCATCTCTGGGGTATGACCCCCCCACTGTTCCCGGAGGAGGAGAAGAAGGTGGCCATTCCGTCTGTGCAGGCTCATGCCAAACGCCGCCGCCGGATTTGGACCATCACCCGCAGAGCCCTCCTCAAGACTATGGAGCGCAACATTCAGGTGGCTAACCGTCATAGGAGACCTGCGCCGGATTATCAGGTGGGGCAGCGGGTTTGGTTATCCACCAGAAATATCCATGTGCCGGCCGAGAAACGCAAACTGGTTAAGCGTTTCATCGGCCCATTTGAGATTACTCGTATTATTAACCCTGTGACTGTGCGCCTAGCTCTCCCCCCTTCCATGCGCATCTGCCCTTCGTTCCATGTGTCCCAGGTGAAGCCCTGCATCTCCAACCCCCTGTGCGCGCCCCCCGCTGCATCTCCCCCTCCAAGGATGATCGACGACCACCCGGCTTGGGGGGTTACTGCCATCTTGGATGTCCGTCGGCGGGGTCGGGGTCTTCAGTATTTGGTGGACTGGGAGGGGTTTGGTCCTGAGCACCGTTCCTGGATTCGCCCAGCGCTGATTCTGGATAAACAGCTCATCCGCGATTTCCATCGGGCGCATCCAGGTAAGATAGGGCAGGTGCCTGGAGGCACCTCTAGAGGGGGGAGTACTGTCATGGCGGCCGCTGGGCCGTCATCAGCCTCGGCTGCGCACACACCTGCCGCCAATCATCAGCACGTCTTAAAAGCCGCGTCTCTGAGGGCTCAGCACGGAGTCGTCTGCCAACTTCGCCACGCAAGAGTATCCACGACGCAGTCTCGCCAAGCTACGCCACATAAGGATCATTGTAACATACCCTGTCAAAGTATAATTCCCTGCGCACAGGTGGACCTCCCTGGCGGCGGACTAGTCTCCCCGGATAACGGAGCCACTCCTCCTTCCCCTCGGGACTCCACCACCTCGCCACGGCACTTAGCGTCACCCACCCGGAGCCACTGCAAGCCGCAGAGCCAGCGCAAGACCTCCTGCACCACCCGCAAGTAAGCAGTACTCTTTGTCACATCTCTGTACTGCGGGCAGGCCTAACTTATCTGTGCTTGTGTGTTCCAGGGTTGCCAGGTCGCGGCAGGACTCGCTCAGCCCTAGTGGTCCCACAGCATCACACTCACTCACACCTACACACACACTTCACACTGCATTCAATAAAGAATCGTCTAAAAACAGTCTACCCGTGTCAGTGTCTGTCTCCTGGGTCAACCAGCCATGTCAGTCCCATGTTCATAACAGTATGATAAACTTGAAAAATTACCGACTTAAGGTACACTGTATCTGTATGGAAAAACACGTGATTAATGCGTTATTTAATCATGATTAACTCAACATTTCAAATGATTAATCACAATCAAAAAATTTAATCGGCCAATACCACTAGTTACATACAACCATTTGCAAACCCTTATAACTACTTTACAAATGTTTGCAACTGCGGAAAATAAATTCAAGAGAAACTGTTTGCGGTCTTAAAAACTGTCCCAACTGTTTTGCAACCTTTTATGAACCCTGACGAAACCCAAAAATTGCAACATTCGTCAGCATTTGCCACTCCATGAGCTACCAGTTTTATTTTTACCAGTTACTGTTAATGCTCCCTTCTATTAATGAACATTATTATGCCAAGCAATCACAGGAAAACACGGACACACACACACACACACACACACACACACACACACACACACACACACACACACACACTCGGAGCTTACAGGTGATTTAGGTCAGGTGGGAACTTTTCTAAGAATTAGCAGATGTTATAAAGCATGGCCCATCGCTGTATAAACAGATGTTGACCGACAGTGATGATGTAATAATCAGGTCTCTATTTTTATGTCTGTGCTTGAACTCTGTAAAGGTTATCAACTGCAACACTGATAAGCTGTTTTATAAGGTGAGAAAACCTTTCAACTTCCTGTCAAGAGTGGAGGAAGTGCATCAGCACGAGAAGTGAACTTCTGCCTTTTTGTCTCATTCTGAACACAAGCCTGGTTCTATTTCTAAAGTTTGCTTGATTTTCATTTTACAATAAAAAAAGCACAAGGAATGAACTCTCAGGGCTGTAGTGTAAAGTGGAAGTTATAACTATAGTGTAAAAATAATCATTTTACCTGCATAAACCCGCCCATGCTCAATATGGTCCGGGATGCCCCCAACGACCAGGCCTCCCCTTTTAACGGTCTGCTCGTAGAACTCTTTAATCAGTGGGTGGCCCTCACCATAGATTCCCGTCGGCCTCAGCGAACACGTGTACAGACGCTTCCCAGTGTTCACCTGCAGAAGGAACATGACACACACTTGGTGTCAGGGATCAGACATGATGAATGGGAAAAACAATGATAAATTATAAATAGATAAGTGGAATATAAAGTGATGACTGAAGTGACAGCATATTGAAAAGAAAAAAAAAGAATGTGTATGGCCTTTTGTTTGGAGGGTGCTATATCACTATTTACTGCTATAAATGTTTACACTGATTGCATAACAGTTTATAAGAGTTATTTCCTTGTTGATAATTTGAGGAATCACTATCAAACCAAGTGGACAGAGAAACAGTGATCACTATTAAGAGGGGTCTCTTTACCTTGGTGCCATTCGCTTGAAGCACAATTTTTTCTGCTTTGGTCTTACTCTTGGGATAAGGCATGTTGTGATGAACTCGGTAAGGCGTGTCTTCATTGCCCCTAAAAAGAAAGAAGCCAAGCATTCAGACAGAGACGCACTCAGGAGAGCGAGATGATGCGTGTGTGTCTTGACCCTGCCATATGTACAGTGGGGTCTATTCACAGCGCTTCCTCAAACTGTATATACGTATGAGAGGAATGTGTCTCAGGCACGCCAATGGAACAATGGCAGCACAGAGCGCAAACTTTTTGACTAAAGGAAAGGAAACAATCTGCACTCAATTTCCCTGCAAAGATTTTCCAAGCTTTCACCTTAGTTTTTTTTATTTTATTTTGGCCTGAACAGAAAAAATCCAACAAGGGTAGGCAAAGGTTCATTCTTTAAGCATGATATCAAGAGATAAAGAAGTGCAACAAGCATCGCAACAAACAGTTGCAGCTGTTTAGTACCGATCCAAATGCCCAGACACAGAGAGACACGCAAAGCATCACATGTGCACCCCATCTGTCAGACTGTCGACATATCCTCCTGACAAATGGAAGCTGAAAGTTCTCTCCACTTACTGACAGACACTGAGCTGCATCATATCGGAGATCAAGAATATACTGTGCTGCTGTGTATTTTATATTTGTTTTGACAAAGTAGCTTTCATAACATGACAACATTATCCGCATCTTCATCTCCATCAAAGTCCATGATGACGTTTGAGCATTTCAGTGTTTTAATTCCTGACACATCATACAGTTGATACTGCAGTATGATTACAGGCCCGAACATACACCCAAACCCAGACTCAAAAATAACTTCATTTGCACAAAAAAGGTCCCTTTCTGCAAGGCCCTGATTAAGATCAGGGTGGCACTTCTGACAGTGCATGAAATTCTACTAAGAGCAGTGAGAAAAGCAAGCTCCAAATCCGACTGTACTAAGACCAAATACTGATTTAATTTGAGCAGGCAGGTTCTGTACAGCTCAGTTTCTGACTGATTTAACACCACACCTTTCCTTATCACTTCTGCTTCCAGTAGCTCACACATTAGAACTTTTGTCAATCACCCCTGCTTTCTTAAGGTGAAGAATCTGCCTTAAGCCTTATTCATGATACATTTCCCCTCTAGTCCGCTTTGGTCCGCGTGCGCTTTGGACGAGCCCGACACACACGTGGCGCTGTTCTTGCTGACTTTTTTCATCTTCCCAGGCCAAGCGGTTGACGCATGCGCACAACCATCATTTGTAGTTTCAGTCCCGCCCGATAGGTAGCACCAATGCGCCAACGTGCCAGGATTTTCACCAATGAAGAAACGCTGCTTGCTTTCTGCTGCTTGACTTCCTGGTTTTCACTCCTTTTCCATGAAGATGCTGCTGCTGCTACTGTTGCTGAAGTATTTATGTATGATTTATGTATGTTTATTGTCATCTTCCACTTTCTCGTTGTCTTCTTCATCTACTTTGTCTTGGTATGCTGTGCCGATATCGCCACCTCGTGAATGGAACGGGACGTTCAGTCTTGCGCATGCGCTTTTCAATGCGTTCAGGTTGTAGGCAGGCGGCACGGTCACAAAATAAGTGACTTTCGCATCTCGGCTCACACAAAGCATCATGGGAACGTGGCTACCAAACATGCTCTATCGATACATTTAATTTATGGAAAGTTCCTGATCTATGAGCATATTGTATGCGTAGGGAGGGGTCTTCCCGGTTGTACCCGCAAACACAAGGATAAACTAGTTGCGCTTGCATTCGTGGCCACGTTGCAGAAATTGGCCAAAATGGCCCCCCTGTATGTACGCTGATATAGCAGATTTTTTGATGTCAAAGGACCAAGCACCCTTACTTGCAAGACTCCAAAACGACTACAAAGAAGGTAAGCAAGTGGTTTGACAGCTCAACTATGGTTTTGTCATTTTGACTAAATTTCACTACAAGGCATAGCCTGCTTACTTAGATCTATAGGTCAATACTACTATAGTTTAAGCACCACACGTTTTCAATGATTTGCAATTTTATTTTATACCAGCCTACTTATCAATGGCCTGAATTACATGTGTGTGTAGATCAAGCTTCATTACCAATATAGAAAAAACTATATCCTAGATCCAGGCCTGCCTGTCCGTACCTACTACTTCAGGGTTTAGACTTGTGTCAATTAGGCTAGAACTTGAACAATACACAACACTATTTAATTATGTTATAATATAGACTTACTGCTTTAATCCAACAATTACGTCCGTCTGGATCCTTCAGCTCCGTGGGGAATGTATATAATGTGAATGGCGGCGGACATGTGCACACGCTGGTCCCGAAGTTAGATGCATGTATGCTGCAAGTTTGCTTTTTCCACCGCTCTAGATGATACATGCCATTTCCACTCTTCACTGTGGCACAATGTGCACCTGGCATAACGGAGATTTAAAGCTTAAAGCAGACTTTAAACTGCAATTGTTCAGGTGTGGCAGTACTGTCTCTATACTAAAGCAAGGCGGCTACCGGAATGTTTGGTAGTCGTGAACTTTGAACTCACATAGTCCACACATGCGCACTTGTAATGCGAAAGTCACTTATTTGGGCTGCACGCAGTCGTCCATGGACACTAGCGGAGTGGAGACAATGATGCCTGGAGTCCCATCTACCAGAAGTCTTTAGATACGTGTTCTGTCCCAGTAATTTGGAAAAGCTCTATTATAATTCCTGTACCAAAAAAAAGCAAGCTGCAAAGAGAATAGTGACTATTGTCCTGTTGCACTGACCTCACTGGTAATGAAGTGCCTCGAGAAGATTGTCATTGACATTCTGAAAACTGATTTTGGAGGACTTTTGGATCCTCTGCAGTTTGCTTATAAAAATAATAGAAGTGCAGAGGATGCCATTCTAACCTTAACTCATTCTGTGGTTAAACATTTGGAGGAGACAACCTCATATGCACGTCTTTTATTGGTTGATTTTAGTTCAGCTTTTAACACACTGCAGCCACACCTTTTAATTAAGAGGTTAAATGATTTTAAAGTGCATCCTGTCATTATTAAATGGTACCACTCATTTTTAACTTATCGTAAACAACAAGTTAGTGTAAATGGAACTTTATCTAAATCCAGAACCCTCAGCACAGGAGCTCCCCAAGGCTGTGTTAGTTCACCATTTTTGTTCACCTTGTACACTGATGAGTGCAGAAGTGTCTATCCAGGCAATCAAATTATTAAATTTTCTGATGACACTGCTATTTTATCACTACTTCAAAAGACTCATGATCTGTCAAGCTATTTTATAGAAATTCAGAGGTTTGTCAAATGGTGTGATGACAGTCATCTCATTTTGAATACTGATAAAACAAAGGAGATGGTGTTTGACCCTCGGGGAGTTGGTGACCACAGGCCTGTGGTCATCCACAACCACACTATAACACAGGCTAGTTCCTATAAATATTTGGGAGTATTTATTGACAATTCATTAACCTGGAGCACACATATTGATTACCTCTGCAGTAGACTACAACAGCTGCTGCATTTCTTGCGTAGATTAAGAATACATGGTGTTGATAAAAGGATTATGTTAATATTTTACCAGGCTGTGTTGGAGAGCTGTATTAGATACAGCATTACAGCTTGGTTTGGCAACCTCTCTGTGAAACTTAAGAACAGAGTGTTGCGTTTAATTCATACAGCATGGAAAATTATTGGAGTTAAAGAGTATTTACCTATGCAGATCTTACACGACCAGGCAGCCTGTAGACAAGCTCAAAAAATAATCAGTGACATGAGCCATGTACTAAACAGTGAATATGTGCGGCTGCCCTCAGGGAGGAGATACAGAGTCCCCAAGTGCAGGTTCAACAGATACAAGAACTCATTTATCCTGACGTCAGTAAAACTTTTAAACTCAGATAAATAGGTCAGGGACACTGATAACTCCTGTTCTTAATGACTGCTGTTATATATTTATGTATGTATGTACTTGCATTATTTATTGGGTTTTATTTCATTCATTATGTACTACATCCATTGTGTATGTGTGGATTGTGTGGTTGCAGCACGGTTGACAAGCCCAAGACAAATTTCCCCTTGAGGGACAATAAAGTTTATCTTATCTTATCTTATCTTATGTAAATTTCGTCACACGAGGTTTCCGGTTACACATACGTGGACAGCAGAGATGCAGCATGAATCCAGCTCTCTGTGAAACTAAAGAACAGAGTGTTGCGTTTAATTCATACAGCATGGAAAATTATTGGAGTTAAAGAGTATTTACCCATGCAGATCTTACACAACCAGGCAGCCTGTAGACAAGCTCAAAAAATAATCAGTGACATGAGCCATGTACTAAACAGTGAATATGTGCGGCTGCCCTCAGGGAGGAGATACAGAGTTCCCAAGTGCAGGTTCAATAGATACAAGAACTCATTTATCCCGACGTCAGTAAAACTTTTAAACTCAGATAAATAGGTCAGGGACACTGATAACTCCTGTTCTTAATGACTGCTGTTATATATTTATGTATGTATGTACTTGTATTATTTATTGGATTTTATTTCATTCATTATGTACTACATCCATTGTGTATGTGTGGATTGTGTGGTTGCAGCACGGGTGACAAGCCCAAGACAAATTTCCCCTTGAGGGACAATAAAGTTTATCTTATCTTATCTTATCTATTTTAGTTTTCTGAGTCTTAATTGGTTCTTTTTGTGACATAATCAAAATGCTATTCAGGCAGAGTAAAATGCGCACAGAACGCAGGTGTTAAGAGGGAAAATGGACATCTGTCTTTGTATGGTGGACTAACACCTTAGTGAGCGTCAATACCTTAAAAATTTTGGCAGTGACAGCTTAATGGTTAGGGATGTGGACTGGTGAGTGGAGGGTCACGGTTTTGATCCCTGGACCGGCAGGATTTGATCTGGGTGGGACAGATAGCATAGCAGTGTTTTCCCCACCCTCCTTAACCCCACTGTGGTGCCCTTGAGGCAAGGCCCTTAACTCCAGCGGCTCCAGTGGAGTTGCTCACTGGCCACAGGTCAGTCTGGTTGTACTGGGCCGCTTCCAGGTGAGTGTGAACAGGGCATCCTTGAAAAAGAGAGACTGCCTCTCAATGGAACTACTGTGGGGGCATAGTGTTTGACTTCTCCACCCAGGGGACAATGGATCGAAAGAGGAGATGTCACTGGGGGGTATCAGATGGGACAGTAAGGACCATGCCCCCCCCCCCCCCGCGGGGAGAGTAGTAAATGCCGGAGAGAAGAAGTGTGTTGGAACAAGCCGGTGTTATGTAGTGTTAATGTACCACACAGTTCTTTGTTCAAACAACAATGGTTATGGTCGGAAGTGTCGGGTTTTGATGCATGGGAATAAAGGTATAAAAGAGGGTGCACAGAGACCCGACATTCTCTTTTGCTGTAAAATATGTTGGGAGGAAGAATAAAGTAACTGTGTCGTCCAGTTCATCGTCTTGCCTGCCTCCTTTCTCTGCACTACCCTGTATAAATAAAGGTTATATGAAATTAAAAAATGAAATGCTGTTAATGTGCATTTCAATAATTCCAAATGCTGAGTGTAGAAAAAAAATCTCTTTGTTCCAAGCAAAGTACTTTGTGTTCCAGAACACTGCAGAAGTTTGGACATAGGGCAATGTTTTACACTCAGGTGACAATTGCAAACATGTTAAAATTTAGTGCAGCAGTCACAGTCCATCTTTTTTAAAACCGATGAGTAACCAAAAACAGATTAAAATATAACAGATCAGCTAAAAAATCAGATCTGCCCTAAACCCTTATAGTTTATGCCTTTAAATCTACGGGTGTAACCAAAATAATTACAATATACAGACGTGGACAAAATTGTTGGTACCCCTCTATTAATGAAAGAAAAACCCACAATGGTCACAGAAATAACTCGAATCTGACAAAAGTGGTAATAAATAAAAATTCTATGAAAATTAACCAGTGAAAATCAGACAGTGCTTTTGAACTGTGGCTCAACAGAATTATTTTAAAAAACAAACTCATGAAACAGACCTGGACAAAAATGATGGTACCCCTAGAAACGATTGAAAATAATGTGACCATAGGGACATGTTCAACCAAGACGTGTCCTCTAATTAACATCACAGGTGTCTACAAACTTGTAATCAGTCAGTCGGCCTATTTAAAGTGTGACAAGTAGTCACTGTGCTGTTTGGTGACATGGTGTGTACCACACTAAACATGGACCAGAGGAAGCAAAGGAGAGAGTTGTCTCAGGAGATTAGAAAGAAAATTATAGACAAGCATGTTAAAGGTAAAGGCTATAAGACCATCTCCAAGCAGCTTGATGTTCCTGTGACTACAGTTGCACATATTCTTCAGAAATTTAAGATCCATGGGACTGTAGCCAACCTCCCTGGACGTGGCCGGAGGAGGAGACGGGTAATATGAATGGTAACAAAAGAGCCCAGAACAACCTCTAAACACATCCATGGTGAACTCCAAGGTCAAGGTACATCAGTGTCAGATCGCACCATCTGTCATTGTTTGAGCCAAAGTGGACTTCATGGGAGACGACCAAGGAGGACACCACTATTGAAAACAAATCGTAAAAAAGCCAAGACTGGAATTTGCCAAACTGCTGCGCGCAGGGGTGGACCAGCACCTGTCATCATGGATCCTGGACTACCTCACGAACCGGCCTCAGTTTGTGAGAACCCGGGACTGTGTTTCCGACACGATCATCAGTAGCACGGGGGCCCCCCAGGGAACGGTGCTGGCTCCCTTCTTGTTCACTCTTTATACTGCGGACTTCTCACACAACACAACACATTGCCATCTACAGAAGTTCTCTGATGACTCTGCGATCGTTGGTCTCATCTCCAGCGGAGATGAAGCTGAGTACAGAGGGCTTATCCAGGACTTTGTGGACTGGTGCCATCGGAACTGCCTCCAGATCAACGCGAGGAAAACTAAGGAGCTGGTGGTGGACTGCCGCAGGCATGGGCAGCCCCTCACAGCACCAGTAAATATACAGGGAACAGACATCGAGATGGTGACATCCTACAAGTACCTGGGTATTCATCTGAACAATAAACTAGACTGGTCACACAATACTGACGCACTCTACAAGAAGGGACAGCGCAGGCTGTTCCTGCTGAGGAGACTCAGGTCTTTTGGTGTACAAGGGGCGCTGCTGAAGTCATTCTATGACACGGTGGTGGCATCAGCCATCACTTTTGGAGTGGTCTGCTGGGGCAGTGGCATTACTGCAGCCGATAGGAAGAGACTGAACAAACTGATTAAGAAAGCTAGCTCTGTCCTGGGGCAACGCCTTGATCCGATGGAGGAGATAGGAGAGAGAAGGACGGTGGCTAAACTGTCATCTCTGCTGGAGTCCGAGTTCCACCCTATGCAGGACATACTGGATGCACTGAGGAGCTCATTTAGCAGCAGACTACATCATCCCAGGTGCACAACTGAGAGGTTTCGTAGGTCCTTCCTACCAACGGCTGTCAGACTGTACAACCTAAGCAGGGCTGCTCGCAGAGATAGCAAAAAGACGTAACAAACTAATAGTTTTTTTTGAATGCAAAAGATGCAATAGACTTACACAATGGTCCTCTCCGGCATACAACTAGGAACATACCGGTCGCTATGGAGGGTGAGAATATGTATGGGCACATAATCATACCATGTAGGATAACTAAATAGACGGTTATGCTGTTTCATCCCACCTAGCAACAATGCTCTGCACTGTGTGTGTTTATATATTTACATATTTATTCCATCTAGCTACAATGCTCTGCACTGGGTGTGTTTATATTTATATATCTATATATTTATTCCATCTAGCTACAATGCTCCGCACTGTGTTTTTATATATCTACATATTATTCCATCTAGCTACATTGCTCCGCACTGTGTGTGTTTATATACTTGCATATTTATTCCACCTAGCTGCAATGCTCCATACTGTGGGTGTTTATATATTTACATATTTATTCCATCTAGCTACAATGCTCTGCACTGTGTGTTCATATATTCATATATTTATTCCATCCAGCTACAATGCTCTGCACTGTGTGTCTGTGTGTGTGTGTGTGTATATATACCGTATATTTTATAGTAATATGTACATATGTATATTAGCTGCTCTTGCTTGCTTGTTTTTTCTTGCCTTCTGATTGTTGCTCTGAGTGTTGCTATCCCTGTGCTGTTGCAATCCTGGAATTTCCCCGTTGTGGGACTAATAAAGGCTTATCTTATCTTAACTGCATGTTGACAAGCCACAAAGCTTCTGGGAGAATGTCCTGTGGACAGACGAGACAAAACTGGAACTTTTTGGCAAGGCATATCAGCGCTATGTATGTTCACAGACGCAAAAATGAAGCATACCAAGAAAAGAACACTGTCCCTACTGTGAAACATGGAGGAGGTTCTGTTATGTTCTGAGGCTGCTTTGCTGCATCTGGCACAGGGTGTCTTGAATCTGTGCAGGGTACAATGAAATCTCAAGACTATCAAGGTATTCTAGAGAGAAATGTGCTGCCCAGTGTCAGACAGCTTGGTCTCAGTCGCAGGTCATGGGTCTTACAACAGGATAATGACCCAAAACACACAGCTAAAAACACCCAAGAATGGCTAAGAGCGAAACATTGGACTATTCTAAAGTGGCCTTCTATGAGCCCTGATCTAAATCCTACTGAACATCTGTGGAAGGAGCTGAAACATGCCGTCTGGAGAAGGCACCCTTCAAATCTGAGACAACTGGAGCAGTTTGCGCATGTTGTGTGTTCACAGCAACAGCTTCCAACTGCAAACGCCACACCTGGAATCAACTCCAGACCTTTTAACTGCTTAATTGATGACAGGTTAACGAGGGAAGAGCCCATGCAGGCTTTTTTTTTTTTTTCAGTCTTCTGAGTCAATTGTCCAATTATTATTAAAGAGCTGTAATTCCTAAACCCTTGTTCCAATTTGGATGTTAATACTCTCAAATTACAGCTGAGAGTCTGCACTTTAAGCCCATATTGATTATATAATTGTATCCTGAATATGTTTTCGTAAACAGCTAAAATAACAAAACTTGTGTCACTGTCCAAATATTTTTGGGCCTAACTGTATACAGAAAAGTAGAACAGTAATACTCATACGTAGTTGCAAGTTCATTGCAGTAGTGTAGGTGCAAACAGTGACAGCTAGGACTGCACATGATCATCAGTATTGCAATGACAGCAGCAGATATGGCATTTGTGCAAATGGTTGCAGTAAAGTGCAGAGACATACAGCAGCAGATGTATTACTGTTGGTGTGCCAGATTCTGTGCCAACAGCTGAGGTAGTTATTGTGTGGGTGAGTGTGCTACGGCCCGGTGGGGGGGCAGAGTTCAAGGTCCTGATGGCCTGATGAACAAAGCTGTTTAGCAGTCTTGTGGAGCAGGCCCAGAAGCTCTGGTACATTTTCCCCGAGGGCAGGGGGCTGAAGAGACGGAGTGTGAGGGGTGGGAGGTGTCGCCTGCCATGTTGATGGCTCTGCAGGTGAGGTAGATGTCCCAGAGGGGGGCAGAGGGGCACCGATGATCTTGTGGCTGCTTTCACTGTGCATTGTAGTGTCTTCTGGCAGGAGGCAATGCAGCTTCCATACCACACCATGATGCAGCTGGTGACGATGCTCTCAACGGTGCCTCAGTAGAATGAACATATGATAGGGGGTGGGAGTCGTGCTCTCCTCAGTTTGCAGAGGAAATTGAGGTGAGTTTGATTTACACAATTTATTTTGTTTAAAGATAAGCCTTTATTAGTCCCACAATGGGGAAATTCCAGGATTGCAACAGCACAGGGATAGCAGCACCCAGAGCAATAATTTAGAAAATAATAAGAGCAGTGAATATACATATGTACACAGAAATATACACAGCGCAGAGCACTGTAGCTAGATGGAATAAACAGCATAACAGTCTATTCAGTTACTCCACATAGTATAAATATGTACCCATACAGCATATTTCATATGAGTCAACCTAGGGGACCACTGTTGTGCAAGTTTATTACGTTATGTGCATTCAGTACTTATTAGGTTGTAAAGTTGTTGTTTTTTGTTTGTTTGTTTTTTTTGGGGGGGGGGGGTTTACAGCCTCTATGAGCAGCCTTGCTTAGGGTTGGAAAGTCTGACAGCCATATAGGTAGGAAGGACCTGCAAAACCTCTCGGTCTCACACCTAGGACGCTGCAAGCCTTAAAGAAGCACTGACCTTTATAGTTGTATTTTTTTTTGCAAATGTTGCATGACTATGAACAACCCTAATTTAAATGTTAAAATAATTTACTGCTTTTTCTTGCCTCATAGTTCATCATTGTGATACTTTCGTTTTTCTGTCTTAATTTTATGCACACAGGAATGATGTCTGTGTGTTTGTGCATCTATTGTTCTGTAACCACTGTTGACTCATCTCATGCTCATCTCAGTCAGCGGATTTGTGCAAACATAAACACTCCATCTAAAGAGGCTCAGTTCCTGGTTAAATGTTATAAATGTGCCCGTGCGTCACACACATATGCCCCACCTCTTGTTTGTTGCTGTCTGTTGTTGCTGTGAGGTGCTTGGGTGCATGTGTGTGTACGCATACACAGCACTTCACTCGTGTGACATTTGAATGTTTTGTTTTGTAACACCTCAACTCTTGCACTTTAGTATATCCACTTTGTAGTTTCATTTCAGTTGTTCTGCTCGTGTATAATTGTTTGTCTGCGTGTTTTTGTGACCCGCCAGGGGCCTACAGATGCAAATTAGCAGTACAGTGATCCCTCGCTACTTCGCGCTTCACCTTTCGCGCCCTCAGTGCATCGCGTATTTTTCAGAAATATTCATCAAAAATTCAAAATTGAGAAAAAATGGGCGGGCGCTAGCAGAAGGCAGGAAGACTACATTAGAACATCAGGTATCAACACGGAGAGCCGCACAACTCAAAATCCACCTCTCTGACCACCGCTCCACTCCTCTCCGCCCACCTCTTCACTGCTTGGGAATCTCGCAAGCTGATTGGCCGAGACGTTTTACCTCGCAAGCTGATTGGCCGAGACGTTTTACCCAGCTTCTCTCCCTGCTGAGCGCCATACCCAGCGAAGGAAGACCGCATTCATTGTTCTTTATCGCTAGTCTCGCCGCGTGGAACTTTTCGCTGTTCTCTTGTGCCTTTTTGTGCGAAATAGTCTTCCCATCGAGCCACTACGCCGCCTCCTGCAGCTGCCCTCGACGATCCTGTGCCTCTAGCACCTGACGATGAGGCATCACCTGAGGAGCAGTAAAGCTCTCATTAACCTGTGCAGTAAATCATCTTCATCTTGAGTTACGTATCTTGTTATAAGTATAAAAGAGTTCTAAAAACATATTTATGTACACTTTATTTACATCTACATATGTATGTACACTTACACACACACACACACGTATCATATGAGAGAGAGAGTGAGAGAATGAACGTACGTGTTATTTATGGGTGACGTCATTAGGGGTGACGCTACTTCGCGGTTTTTCACTTTTCGCGGTCGGTTCTGGAACCCATTAGCCACGATAAGTGAGGGATCACTGTATTGCTAAATCTGGCATACTTTGTATTAATGTTCATTAGTATGTAATGCCCCTTTCAAATAAACATTAAGCTAAAACTAAAGTGACACTCCGCCAAAAATTGAGGGTTCTTTTTCTTGTTAACATGTCTAACATGTTTTTTATGACACATGACATATCAAGAGTGAAATCGCTCAAATGTCTCATGTGTCTTTTTTTTTTTTGCTGCAAAGTTTCACTTAAGCCGTGCTCCCTGCAAAAAGGCGTGTTGAAACTGAACATTTCTGGTGACAATTTTGACGCATTACTGACCTTTTTTTCCTTTGACTGAAACATGACAGTGCAGGACTGACGTGTGACATATGATCTGCCAGGGGCTATGGGTTATCAGACAAAGGTCTTGGAGAAAGGATCCTTAAGTTGATAAACATTTTTTGAAGCCAAGTATGACTTTGTATGACATTATAGATAACATAAGGTGTACTGATTCAAATGACTTCAACTTTACAAATGCAATGTTTATATGATTATATATTGATATTACTCACCACAAATGGTGTGGTAACACCATATTTCAGAAATGTGACAGTAAGGAGGAATGTGTTTTTCCTGATTCGGCAGTGGCCAAGCTGGGTCAGGGTAAACTACATTCACCCCATAATTTACCAAGGAATATATAAAATGAGGTATTCCTGGTAGAAATTTAAATCAAATTCTAATTAGGCAAAAGGTCCACCTTTCCGTTGACTGAAAGAGTGTGATGCAATCTTTATTCATTTATTCAAATTCAACCCATCTGTATTCAACCGGACAAACTGATCTTATTCATCAATGCTGAAGCATATCGAAAATGCACAGATAGTTATTTGTTTCTCTTAAATGGAATCTGTAAACTAGTTCAAGAGAAGTCACAAAAGAGGCTATGATTATTGAACTCTTATTTTTGAAGGAACTGGGCTACCCACACATTTTCATCTAAATTAAAAATGATAGCACACTTCCTTTCAGTAAAAGAATCAAGCAAATACCCTGTAACTTTGCTGCATGTGCGTCTCCATGTATCAAAGCAGGGGGTATCAAAGAAATTAATTAGCAAATAATTAGTAATCCTCAGAAAAATAGATAATGCATAAAAATTATCAATAAATGATTGATAATTAATTCAACTTTATTTACATAAGCACTATTTCACAACAACAAACACCTCATTGCACTTTGAGCTATAGAGGGAACCCCCCACACTTGCACCCCCTATATTTACAGAAAGATGATTTCTTCAAGCTAAATAGATTTCATCTAAATAAGTGAAGTGTCATTTTCTTCCTAAAGAAGAGGAAAAAGGAGAAAGAAAAAAAGGGGAAAAAACTGCTACACTGTATGACATTTTGAAAAATGCAAACGATCCACCAGCCTCCAACTTAGAATTGAGGACTGAACATAAAGAGCTTATTGATGCTTATGTGTGTTAGCCTTGCTAAATTAGGACAGGACTTTTATTTCATTTCATTTTCTGTTTTCCTGTGATGCCCAGGATAAACATATGGCTGCAGTTATAACTCAAATACATGCTGGGCAATACAGACCACTACAATACAGAATAATAAGATCATGCCCTGTATTATCCTACACATTCCCCACGCCGTGGAGGGGGTTTCACAGCAGGACAACCATTCCACATTGTCACCAGCTAGACTGTTGTCGTATCACAGCCACACATTAAGCTTGTACCAAATTCCTTGTGGCTAATTACTGATGGCTCATCTTTAAAAAAGCCCGATGGGTCAACATCCACTGCTTATGCTGTGACAACATTGTCTGGGGTCCTGATTATGTAAAAATCCCACAACCTGCATCACCTCCAATGGCTGAAATATTGGCTTTGATTGCAGCACTTACATGAGCTACTAACCTAAATGCAACTATCTGTACAGACAGTAAATATGCTTATAACGCATGCTGCCTGCATACCACTACCTTGAACCTGCGGGGGTTTGTCACCTCCACAGGAAAACCAGTAATCGCTTGGCTGATATCGCTGCTCATTATACTGCTATTGATTTTTTAAGAACTGTCTGTTTTTTAATAATGTTGATGTTGATGTTTTAAAAGACTGTTAAAATAATATGGACCTCCCTCCTGTTACATGTGGCTTGCCTGATGGAAAAATTGTTTTGCCACCCACGTTATACAAATGGGCTGCCCTGGTGGCACATGAACTATCCATGTGCCAACAGGAGGGAATGATGAGGATTTTTTTTTTAGATTTAGATTTAGTATACTTCATTAATCCCCAGAGGGAAAATTGAGGGTATCCACCACCTGGATGGATGAGCAGCCACGCTCCGGCGCTATCCCTTAACCATTCACACACACATTCACACATAGGGCCACTTTAGAGTCTCCAATTAACCTAACCTTCATGTTTTTGGCATGTGGGAGCAAACCGGAGAAATCCCGGAGTAAACCCACGCAAACACGGGGAGAACATGCAAACTCCACACAGATCACTGTTGGTCGGGGATCGATCCCACAATCCCCGGGCCAAGGGTAAACTGTGCGGCCACAGTGCTAACCACTGCGCCACCGTGCAGCCAGGATGTTGGGAAAACTGTCCTAATATTTTGAAAGAAGTAACAAAAACATGCCAAAAGTGCATCATTTGTTTATAAAATAATGCTCAAGGAGCAATGGAAAGCTACAGTATTGCTTGGTGTTGATTGACACCCTCACAAAGTGGACAGAAATTCATCCCACATCCTCAGCAAATGCCGCATTTGTGTGTAAAACTCTAGTGAATCATGTTTTTCCCGCTGTTGGGGTTCCAGGACTGATTTATGCAAGTAATGGAACTCATTTTACAGCACAAACAGTTCAAGACTTAATCCAAGCTGTAAGAAGTAAGATCAAATTTCATAGTGCCTACCACCCACAAAGTACAGGTTTTGTAAAAAGAAAAATGGTACAATCAAACTAATGATTAACCCTATACCAGACTCAAAGACAGGATTGTCACTTTTTGAATGTGCTTTTCACCATCCTTATGTATTGCCTGACCTCTCACCACTAATCACGCCTAACAAATACATCTCAGAACACATTGATTCTGTCAGAGCTCTCTCTGCTCCACAGAAAGAAGCAGATAACCCGTTGCAACCTGGAGACTATGTCTTCATAAAGAACCACTGGACACTCCCACTCCCACTGCAATACATATTGCTGAACGACCATCTTGGATTCACCTTTCACACGTTAAAAGACTACGGGTGCCTGTAAGTGAACTAACTTGTTTCCCTGAGTAAGTCCAGTTACAAAGGGGGCGTGTCCTTTTAAGGACAAAGCCGTCTCAAATCTGGTGAAGATAGGGGCCCGGATGGGTACTCTCTCAGGTGGAGGCATGGCACCAAAGGTACTGATGACTCTGTGTTCCATGCCTTTCATAACAGTGGGGTGGGGGACCATTTCTGATTCCAGGATAAGGAGCCCACGAAACATGGACAGTGGACACTACGTGGATTATACGCATAACCTGTGGTACCAGACAATGGTGGTTTCGGTGAGAGGACTGGGAATCAATACTTCTTGTTATGTGTGTTCATTGCTACCCCATTCACACAAGACTGTCCTGTTCCACTAAGTGAAGAGGAAACGGCCAGAGCGACAATAGCGATGAACTCTCGTCTCAGTCTACTTAATACAAGCAATAATGTTGGACATTGGTTGGTGGGGAATTTGTCAGAAAGGTATCTTAATAGATTGAATGTCACTGTTACTGATTACACTGGGTCTAAGATTAGAATATTTAATACTACTGGGATTGGAACTTCTTTGCTTGCAGTTAAGAAGCCTTTAATGAAAGTAAATCCTACACTATTTACTTCACCAATCTGTTTTCACAAAAACTGTAGCAAAAACAATTTCAACCTGGGTTTTTTACAAAGATGCAATGATACAAAGGAAGTGACCTGTGGAGTGCGATATCATGATTCTGTAGAAATGCAATTCACTTTCCCTATATTGCTGCTGGAAATTTTACCTTAAAGAGCAAAAATTGTACTTTTAACTGTAGCAATAATCCTACTGTTTTTTGGCCAAATGATGATGGGTATGGATGTTTGGAAGACCATGTTTGGGTTTGTGGATCTAATGTTTACTCATTGCTTCCTCCAGGGTGGTGTGGCAGGTGTTACATGGCTATATTGTCCCCACACATCAGCATAAGGTCAAATCTTACACACCAGGGCAAGAAGCACAAAAATAGACAGTTAGTAGGTAAACTATCTGGAAAACAAAGAATTAATGATTTTAAAGGTGTTATGGGTACTCTTTTTCCAATGTACGGCAGTGAAAAAAAAAAAAATGCCCTGGCTATATATCACATAAATGCATTAGCATGGACAATGGAAAATCTAACTGTATTAATGGAACAAGGTTTCACAGCTTTAAATGAAGAACAGAAATTCTCAAGAATGATGACATTGCAAAATAGGATGGCTTTAGATTTAACATTAGCTGCACAAGGAGGAGTATGTCATATTATTGGCCAGGAGTGCTGCACATACATCCCGGATCTAAATCAGAATCTCTCTCACGTTATTAGCCATTTAAATGATGTTTTACACTTACAACATACTTTGGGTGAACATAAAGGTTGGAGTCCCTGGGTTTGGTTTCAAAGTGGGACTTGGTGGCAGATTCTTTTTGAAGTGGTTAACCCCATTGATTATGATATTAATCTTGTTCGGTGTGCTCTTCATGTGTGTTATTCCCTGCATGAGATCTATGATTACACAAGCCATTGCACACCATACTTTTCTATTGCAAACTGCTATGCTGAAACTTGAGTGTAAAGGACAATATACAGCTCTTTCAAAAACTGATGATGATTATGACCACAAGGAGGACTGTGATGACTGTGATTGATCTCCTGTGTAATTGGAATATGATGCAAATGAGTGGCATATAGAAAATCGAGAGAAGTTACATGTTCCTGATGAATAAAGGCATCCCTGAACAAAAAAGCTGTGATAAAATGATAAAACAGGAGGGAAATGTCAGAAAATTGTATATACATGATTATCACTTTATCATTTTATCATTATCATCACTTCATAACCATCTTATATGATTAAATGTATATTGCATGCATATTATCATCTTTTATGAGTTCATTGCACACTGTTTCATTTCTGGATATTAAGTGGACCTACTGAGTGTCCTTCACTAAGATGTGCTTAGAAGTCAAAGTGTCTCACCAAATAAAGCTGTGTATATGATAAGGGGTCTGGGAATGAGGGAGAATTAATCTTGTTTTCTTATGGAGTGCTGTGACTATGATTAACTTGGAGTCTGGAACACACCTGCAAGGCCATGTTGTTCCCCTTCCAGGCCAATGCTTGCATCCTATTATGACTGTATATGGTATTATGGCATTCAGCAGATGCTCTCTTGTGATTATATGACTGACGATGTATAAGTAGTCTCTGAATTTTTTAGACCCTTCAGTGCTGGATTTTCTGTTAAAGGTATGCACTCCTTGCTTGCAAGTAAAAAGCTCATATGAGAAATATTCTGTGTCATGAATCTTTATTGAGGTAATGAACTGACATTCGATCACTCTGAGTTTCCAGATTCTGACAGTGGTGCTGGCATGTGGGTAGTGTATGAGCCAATCAGGACTCTCCGGCCTAACTGACATTATCCTCCAGGCTAGTTAACTTTTTTTTAACAAACTGCTTTAAAAACTTGACCCAAATTAAGATGGGTTTTTACCATTAAACTGATTTTAAAGTGACACTCCGACAAAAATCAAGTTTAGTCCCGTCTGTGTTTTTCTGCTGTGAATTTCCAGTTAGGGACCCCCCCCCCCCCAAAAAAATGGGCGAGTTTGGACAGACCCTTTCTAGTTACGTAAGCATTCCTGCTTAGCTTGATTGGTTATGACATTAACCAATCAGACGGATACTCTTGGCTACCTCGGGGGAAGAGGGAGGAGTCAAGGAGCAGCAGGATTTCAAGGCAGAAAGAGAGCAGATGACCGGTGGAGGGGAGGTGGGGGGAACCCGGCTTGAATGTGGCCCTGAGCCGACGAGATAAGCTAAGAGGACTAGCTCAAACTGTCACTGAGGGTCCCGCAGTGACAAACAACACTTTGGCCAATATTCCTCTACCTACCACTGACCCCATTCAGATCCATAATACACAAATGAGGAGCAGGCATGTGTAGCTGATCGCTTCCTGGAGCTTTTAAAATAGTGGTTGTTAAAAAGTAAACATATTTAGCAACTACACATTTATTTCTCGCGTCGACCGTTTTCAGAAAAATGTTTTGGTTTTTACTTTTGAAGATGGAGGCAAAACTTTAATGTCCGGAAGTGTTGTGAACAGACTAGAGCAGCCCACCCACCAGGAGTCATGGCAACCAATCACATGCAAGCCCTGCACGTTGGGGAGAGCAGAGTGGGTTGGGGTAGACAGAAAAAGCTCATCAGACTGCACTTTTGTAGCCAAAAATACTGCTTGAAAACCGTCTGAAGTTCTCTGATCAGACAGTGATATTGTCCGCGTAGTGTGTGGCTACTGCGGCTCGTGACTCTCGCCTGGTTACACCCCCTCATGGGAAGCGTGAAAACGCATGCCTACGTGGACACGTAGCTTGAGGGGGATGAAGGTGTTCGTTTTGCATAGTGAAGCAGTCTTCGGGTCAGAGGAGAGCTGGCTAGTCTTGCAGCACACACAGCTGGTGGGTGGGGATATGGGTGGAACTAATTAGAATATTCATAGTTCCACACATACTTAAGTAGGTGGAAGATGTAAAAGCTCCTTCCAAGCAATTCTAAGGGAATGGAAGTTTTTTGTGGGTAACAAAAAAACAATATACTGGGCCTAGTAATTACCGAGTCTGGGTTTGAAGGGGGGGGGGGGGATTTTGACATGAAACTGTAAGACAATGAAAGGGTTTTTGTAGAAAAAAAAAGGGCATCAGATACCATTTTACACAATGTAGATTTAGTTTTATAGCCACTAGAGTGTGTCTTTAAAATGTTCAAGTGCTTCCAAATAATTGTCTACTTCACCTACACACTTGGTTGAACAGAGGGATAAAATCAGGGCCACATACACACTTCTTTAAACTTTCACAAACGTATGAAAAGGCAGATAACTGATTTATTCCATGCCAGTTATGTGACAATAGCAAAAACAGACTGCAGCCTGCATATGGCCCTTTATACTCTGAGTCTGCGTCATAGCGTTCCTGATACCCACACTAAACAAATGCCATGATCACTTCAATCTGACTCATGTCACCAGCAATGAATTTGCTATCCGTCATCTTGTTTATATTCAAGCCCCTTTTTAAAATTTGTCTGCATCCCTGCCCTAAAATATCCTATCATTACAGAAACATCACAGAGCTTCCTACATGATGCAGATATTAATACACAGAAACACCATTGTTCTAAATGCTTCCAGTACCTACAGGAAATCTGGCTAAATATCCACAAACAGGAATCCCTACATGTTTTGTCAACAGCAGCATGATTAACAGAAAGGTGACACCCTTGATGCAGGAGAACATTACGTAGAGTAACTCATTTAGTTGAGGCTCTAGATTACAACTGTCATGTAACTATGAGTCACACTGGCAGCTGGCTAGACTCAAAGTGAACAACAACTTACATAATGTTACGTAATATTACATAACCCTTCCGGTTCCGGCGCCACACGAGTTGGCTGCCTTTTGCAACTGCCCTTTTTTTTCTCTTCCTTTTCTTCTTTTATCTTCCTTCTTCTTTCTACACCTTTGACTCTGTATGTATCACGGACACACAGATCGCCCCAAAGGTCTCCCGAGTCGGCGGACGGAGCCACTGTTTACAGCAGGAGACAATACAGTAGGGAAGAGCTAGCTAGCACTCAACCGCCACCCGGTGCTAACAGAGAAACTCGACATACCGGGAGAACTGAAGCGAAAATGACGCGGGTGCCGGGCTGGAGTTTAGGCGGCGTGCAAGAAATATAAGACAGAATAATAAAGAGTGATGGCAAGAACCAAGCAGACCGCCCGTAAATCTACTGGAGGAAAATCCCCCAGGAAGCAGCTGGCCACCAAGGCTGCTCGGAAAAGCGCTCCGGCCACCGGCGGGGTGAAGAAGCCTCACCGTTACAGGCCCGGTACCATGGCTCTGAGAGAGATCCGTCGCTACCAGAAATCCACGGAGCTGCTCATCCGTAAGCTGCCCTTCCAGCGCCTGGTGAGGGAGATCGCTCAGGACTTCCAAGACCGACCTGCGCTTCCAGAGCTCCGCCGTCATGGCTCTGCAGGAGGCCAGCAATGCCTACCTGGTGGGTCTCTTCGAGGACACCAACCTGTGCATGGCCATCCACGCCAAGAGGGTCACCAACATGCCCAAAGACATCCAGCTGGCCGGCCGCATCCGCGGAGAAAGAGCTTAGACTTTCTGCTGCACATCCACCAACCACAATGCTCCACTGTGTGTCTATATATATATATATATATATATATACTGTATATATTTATAGTAATATGTATACTAGCTGCTCTTGTTTTTTCTTGCCTTCTGATTGTTGCTCTGAGTGTTGCTATCCCTGTGCTGCTGCAATCCTGGAATTTCCCCATTGTGGGACTAATAAAGGCTTATCTTATCTTATCTTATAACATTACATTGCTTTCAATTGAAAGCATATTAATATACTGTATATGCATCTGGTACAGTAGTTGTACAGTAGCTCAGAGGAAAGCACTCCAGAGGGTCATTGACACCGCCCAGAAGATCATTGGCTGCCCTCTCCTCACGCTGGAAGACCTACACCGCTCCCATTGTCAGAAGAAGGCTCAAAATAATTTAAAGGATACTTCACATCCTGGACACTCATTGTTTGAACTACTGCCATCTGGGAAACGATATAGACAAATGAACACAAGGACAAACAGACTCAAACACAGCTTCTATCCAACAGCAATAACCATTCTGAATAAAATGAGGAAGTAATGTACTAAATAGACATGATTGTATGTTGTTGAATGCTCCTTGCAATGACTGTGAGTGCATGATGTCCTGTGTTGATGTCTGTGTGAATGTGGCTTGCTATTTATTCTTTTTAATTATTCTTTTTAACTGATTTTTTAGTAATTTTAGGTCTATGTTTTTTATAATGGGGCAATGTTTTTATAAATGGGGCACTGACTGGACAGCACTTTGAATTTCATTGTACCTGTGACAATGACAATTAAAGATCTGTCTATCTATCTATCTAGCCATCTATAACCGGTGTAGTCTCAGGCAAAAAATGAAGCTATAAAAGGTCACAGCAGTGACACTGGCAAGGTTAAAGAGGGAATCTGGACGTGGACAACAGCTCATGGTCAGTGACTGATTCATCCAAAATTACTGTCTTGTAGAGAATGCGTTCAAGGATGAGGCTGAGTTTATTTCTCAGGTTCAGCTTTATTAAGTGAACACATTGCTCTATCATTCTCTAAGCAAAAGAAGAGACTGAGCAAACACATACCACACTCTTATACTCTGCAGAAGCCACGAACCTAAGTCACATGGTGCTTTAGCAAACATACAATCACATGGTACATAATCCCAGTCACAATGCACTCTTTGATGTTCCTCTATTGTCTCTTATCCCTCGATGTTCCGGGAATCTTCCTGGGGCATCCTCTCCGAGACAAAGGCCCAAACTCACACCTCCTTGTCATCTCCTGTAGATCTCTGCAGGCCCAGACCTCCTTTGTCCCATGAGACGTGAAGCCCCCAATACACATACAGTCATACATATGTGGGAAATATGAACTCAATATATGCGCCACATAACCCCCCCAAACGTCTATTCAGGGACAAAACATAATCAGAGATGCATGGCAGAAAACATCACATCATATCACAAATCAATCCCCCAATTGCTTGGGTTTTAACCTCCTGCCATATCTGCTGTAAGCCGGCTTTATTCCTTCTGCAGCGGCTCCCTGCATCTGTGAATCAGAGTTATTAGCACATCTCTGTGGTGGCTCAGAACAATGTCTTCCCGGTGGCCTGCCACGGCGGGGGACCCTGGCCAACTGCACGTGTTCATCAGCCAGAACAAAGGCGGGTTTGAGTCTGTTAATGCAAACCAACTCTTTTCTGTCTCCCAAATCAAGCAAAAAATGTTTCTCCCCTGTCTCCAACACTCTGAAAGGCCCGTCGTAAGGCGGCCGCAAACCTGGTCATTGAGCATCATGTCTAACAAAAACAAACTCCGCATTTTTTAAAGCCCTCGGCACAAAAACGCGCGGAAAACTGTGATGAACTGGGCCAGGAAGGGTGTTTGATCCTGTGCCGCTCTGCAACAGCTGAGCGGGGGGGCAATTTGGTGCAGGGTTGTCCGGAAGGAATTCCCCCGGCAAACGGAGGGGTTGAGCAAAAACTAATTCAGCCGGAGAGGCTTGCAAATCCTCCTTAGGTGTGGAACGCAACCCTAATAAAACCCATGGAAGTTTATTCACCCAATTTGTAACCGTAAGAGACGCTCTGAGGGCTGCTTTCAATGACCTATGAAAGCGTTTGCACAAACCGTTAGCTTGGGGGTTGTACGCGGTAGTACGGTGAATCTTCACCCCCAGGCTGTGGGCCATGGATGACCAGAGCTCGGAAACGAATTGGGGACCTCTGTCGGACGTTATGTCCGACGGAACTCCAAAACGCGCAACCCACGCCGTTAAAAACGCGCGTGCAACGTCTGCTGCTGTAGTTGACGCTAAAGGAACCACTTCTGGCCAGCGCGTGGTGCGATCTACCATCGTCAAAAGGTGTGTGCACCCCTGCGACAACGGAAGGGGGCCCACCAAGTCGACATGCACATGATCGAAACGTTTAGCCGGGATGTGAAAAGGCTCCAAAGGGGCTCTAGTGTGCTTGTGTATTTTGGCTCGCTGACACGCTACGCCAGCTGCTGCCCATTCTTTGACCTGTTTACGCCACCCCGGCCAAAAAAATTTCCTCCCCACCATTTTAATTGATGCGCGCACCCCCGGGTGCGCCAGAGAATAGATTGAGTCAAAAACGCGGCGGCGCCATGCAGCTGGAACCACGGGGCAAGGGCGCCCTGTGGAGACATTGCAGATTAGAGGGGGCATACCTATCTGCTGCACCCTGAGCTCCAGCCTTAACCCTGTTGGTCCAGACTGGAGCGCGCGCACGTCCGCGTCGCTAACCTGCTCCGCGGCCGTGGCTGCGTAATCTAAACCTACGCGGACCGGGGCTGCGAGCGCTTCCGCGCCACAAACCTGGTCCGCGGCCACGGCTGCCGAGTCTGCCCCCACGGGGCCTGGCGCTGCTACCGCACGCGAAAGACAATCTGCCACTACATTATGTTTGCCCGCGACATGCTGAATATCGGTGGTGAACTCCAATATCGCGGCCAGCTGTCTTTGCCGCCGGCCTGACCAAGGCTCTGAAATCTTGGCCATCGCAAACGTTAGCGGCTTATGGTCCACAAATGCGGTGAAATGGCGCCCCTCCAGCCAGAACTGGAAATGGCGGATGGCCAAATGCAGGGCCAAAAGCTCCCTGTCAAACGCGCTGTATTTCCGCTCGTTATCGCGCAAGGTTTTGCTGAAAAACGCGAGCGGTTGCCAGCTCCCTGCCACAAACTGTTCAACTACCGCCCCCACCGCTAAATCAGAAGCGTCCGTGGTGAGCGCCATACGGGCCGTTGGCACCGGGTGTGCCAGCAAAACAGCGTTCGCCAGGGCTGACTTGACCTGGGAGAATGCGCGCTCCCGCTCCGGGAACCACTCAATTTTATTTGCAGGTTTTTGTTTTTTAAGTGCCGCGTACAATGGTTGCATGAGCTGCGCTGCGCCTGGGAGGAAACGGTTATAAAAATTAACCATTCCCAAAAATTCCTGCAATGCTTTGACCGTCTGAGGTTGGGGAAAATCTGTTATTGCGCGTACTTTATCGGGCAGAGGGACCGCTCCTTCTGGTGAAACGCGGTGCCCCAAAAAATCTATTTGCGTCACCCCAAACTGGCACTTTGCTGGGTTAATTATTAACCCGTGCTCCGCCAGCCTCCGAAAAACCGCTGTGAGGTGGCTTTCGCGTTCGTCCTCGGATGTGCTGGCTACCAAAATATCATCCAAGTAGACGAACATGAAAGGAAGGCCGCGTAAAACTGCATCCATCATGCGCTGGAAAGTCTGCGCGGCACCCTTGAGTCCAAAAGGCATGCGCAAAAACTCAAAAAGCCCAAAAGGAGTTATTACCGCTGTTTTGGGTATGTCCTGCGCGCGGACTGGGACTTGGTGGTACCCACGCACCAAATCTATTTTAGAAAAAATGCGCGCCCCCGCTAAATGCACCGAAAAATCCTGGATGTGCAGAATCGGGTAGCGGTTGTGTGCTGAAGCGTTATTCAACCTGCGGAAATCACCGCAAGGCCGCCACGAGCCATCAGCCTTGGGGACCATATGCAGTGGTGAAGCCCAGGGGCTGTTAGAGCGTCTAATGATGCCCAGTTTTTCCAGGTTGGCGAATTCCTCGCGCGCTATGGCCAGTTTAGCTGGGTCCAAGCGCCGAGCTTTTGCAAAAACAGGGGGGCCGGTGGTAGTTATAAAATGTTCCACCCCATGTTTAGCCACTGATGCCGAAAACGTTGGGACTGTGAGTGCTGCAAACTGAGTGAGCAGTGCTTGAAACTTACCACCCGCAGCTGTGACGTTGGCCTGTGCAGTAGGCGGGACCACCCAAGATGTACAGGAAATGGAGTGGAAAGACAGGGCATTAACCATACGTCTATTAGCAAGATCAACCAATAAACCATTTGAGCACAAAAAATCAGCACCTAACATGTTATTACTGACTGCAGCCACGACGAAAGTCCACTTGAATGTCCGACTGTGAAAAGACAGGGGGAGGGTCTTCTCCCCGAAGGTCTTGATCGTTGAGCCGTTCGCCGCTAACACCAGGGGTCCGCTGGAAGGCGCCAGCCGGTCAGCGTAGGAAGGTGTGATGAAGCTCAGCTGGGAGCCCATGTCCACCAGGAACTGCCTCCTTGATTTCGTGTCTGTGATGTAGAGCAGCTTATTCTTCGCGCCGAGAGCAGCAGCTGCTACCTACTCTCGGTCCTGGCGTTTCCCGAGCGCTTGAACCGGCACGGTGGAATGCACTTGTGTGCCCTCTCAGCGAAACGTCCATGATAAAAGCAGAGGGCGCCGTCCGCTCCGCGTCTCCTGGTCTCCGCCGCTGCTGACGTCAGTCAGCGAGTCTGGTGCTGCAGCCTCTGGCCTCCTGCCGTCTCCCGGCGTTGCGCTCAGCTCCGCTGCCACCGTCGTGGCCGTGTGCCGTCTATGGGCATCGACGAGTCGCTGTGCCTCCTGGCCCAGCTCGTGATACTCTCGGTTGATCAGCAGCTGTGAGCTGGCCAGGGTGACTCTCACCGCTGACGGTAGTGTCCTGAGGAAAAGATGGGCAAAGATAAAGCTGTAATCATCATCGCCTCTCAGACTCAGCATCCTCGCCATCAGGTCCGCAGGCCTGTCTGCCTCGCCTTCAGTCAACACCAGGAGCTTCTCTGCTCGCTCTCCCAGCGAGGGGGTGAAAGCACGGATGAGGGCGGCTTTCAATGTGCCGTACTTGTCGTCATCTGGTAGGTGGTTAGTCAGGCTCTCCACCCGCTGTGCTGTGAGGCTGTCCAGCTTTGCGACTACATGGTAGAATTTCGTTGCGTTCGCTGAAATTCCCCGAAGATGGAACTGTGCCTGTGGTAAACCAGGAGACCGGGCTGTGCTGCCAGAAATCAGGCAGCTGGACTGCGGTAGCTGCGTTAGCCCGGTTGGCTCCTGACGAGTCCGGTGTGTGAAGGTCGTCACCGGCCATAATTTGTCGTAGGGTCACCAGTGTAGAGAATGCGTTCAAGGATGAGGCTGAGTTTATTTCTCAGGTTCAGCTTTATTAAGTGAACACATTGCTCTATCATTCTCTAAGCAAAAGAAGAGACTGAGCAAACACATACCACACTCTTATACTCTGCAGAAGCCACGAACTTAAGTCACATGGGGCTTTAGCAAACATACAATCACATGGTACATAATCCCCGTCACAATGCACTCTGTGATGTTCCTCTATTGTCTCTTATCCCTCGATGTTCCGGGAATCTTCCTGGGGCATCCTCTCCGAGACAAAGGCCCAAACTCACACCTCCTTGTCATCTCCTGTAGATCTCTGCAGGCCCAGACCTCCTTTGTCCCACAAGACGTGAAGCCCCCAATACACATACAGTCATACATATGTGGGAAATATGAACTCAATATATGCGCCACAGTCTGACACTTTGTTTAGACCAAGCCCAAGCATCTGGAACCAAACAACTGTTATTTTATCTTTTTACAAACTAATTTAAGATTAATGGGAAGAATTGTGGGTGCTCCACCAGGCTACTGCGCAGTAAAGTATGAAATAAAAGACATATATAAGAGTTACTAAACACACATTTGAATAAAAGAGCACACATTAAGTAGAATAAGGATCCCAAGGTGAACCTGCACAGCAGATTTGGTGGCCCTAGCTTTACTCATTTTATAGTAATGGTAAATGTAGTATTTAACATTTACCATAGTGCAACTGCAATGTTAACTTTGACCCCTTGACCCCAAACCCATGATTAGGTCAGGGTGTAAATTGTCCAAGATGTGTATACCGGCTCGGATGTCGCCCGGGCTTACAAGGTCTGTGCTGATCTGTTCGCACTCCGACAGGCAGCGAAAAGTAAGCTAGGAGCAGGAAGACAAAAGAAGAGAAAAACAGCAGCCTTGTGTGTAGCAGAATGGAATGTACGCACTCTGTTGGACAGAACAACATCACAGCGCCCAGAAAGAGACCGTGCTTGTGGCCCTGGAAATGAACAGGTACAATGTAGACATAGCTGCACTTAGCGAAACAAGATTGCCTAGATATGACAGCTTGGAAGACCATGGGTACATCTTCTTTTGGAGTGAGAGATCAACTCAAGAAAGGAGAGGAGCAGGAGTGGGCTTTGCAGTTAGAAAGGAGATAGCAGCAATGCTTGATAAGGAACCAGTGCCAATCAACGACAGGATAATGACTATGAGACTCCCACTACAGCAGAAGATGTATGCCACACTCATCAGTGTATATGCCCCAACAATGACCAACACAGAGGAGGTGAAGAAAGAGTTCTACAGTGATTTACGTGAGACTATCAGGCGTGTACCAACTGATGACAGGCTGATACTCGTTTGATACTTGTTTGGGGAGATTTTAATGCCAGAGTTGGTTCGGACACTGAGAAATGGAAAGGAGTGCTAGGCGGTCATGGAGTAGGCAAGTGCAATGCTAATGGAGAACTTCTACTTGCACTATGTTCAGAGTACAACCTTGTGATAATCAACACTCTATTTAAGCACAAGGACACACACAAGAAGACATGGATGCACCCAAGATCCAAGCACTGGCACTTATTAGACTACATCATAGTAAGGCAGAGAGACATAAGGAATGTATTGGGACACCAGAGCAATGAGAGGCGCAGACTGTGGTACTGATCATGTTATGCTGAGATCTAGATTAAGGATTTGGAGATGAAAACAGCACTGCAGAATGGGTGCGAAGCCACCACCGAAGCTAAGCACTAGTGTACTGAAAGACCAAAGAAGCAGGAAGAACTTGCACAGGAAATGAATGAAAACTTGAAAGACTGGGACGGCAACAACTCAGAGAATGACATAGAAGAGAAATGGGCAACACTGAAGGATACGGTGTATCAGACTGCGAGTGATGTATTAGGCCACCCTGAGAGGAAACATCAAGATTGGTTTGATGAGCATGATGAACACCTGAAGAAACTACAGTACTAGAAGCGAGGAATACAGCTAGACAGGAAAACCTACAGTGTAACACAAGGTTGAAGAAGAAGAAATACTCAAAGGCTTAGAGTGAGCTACAGAAGTACACCAGAGAGATGAAGTCCAACTGGTGGGATGAAAAAGAGGAGGAACTTCAAACTGCACCAGAAAGAAAGGACATGAAAACATTCTTCACAGGTTTGAGAGAAATCTGCAGCCCTAAACCAAGAGGATTGATCCAACTAAAGGCTATGGATGGTGAAACGGTTTTGCAGGAGAAAGACAAGATCCTGGACAGATTTGCAGACCACTTTGACCAACTACTAAACAACCCTGGAGATCTCGCTGAAGAGGCCAAAGAAGCTCTAGTGCAGCGACCAGCTGTATCAAGTTTGGATGAACCATCAAATTCTGATGAACTAATGGCAGTTATCAGGACAACACAGGATGGTAAAGCTCCAGGAAGGGATGGGACTCCAGCAGAAGTGTGGAAATTTGGTGGTGTTCAGCTGACCAACTGCCTGCACAAGCTCATCCTAGAGATATGGGATGCCCAGAAAGTACCTCAAGACTGGAAGGATGCAAGTATTGTGCCTTTGTCCAAGAAAGGTGACAGGAAAGATTGTGGAAATTACCGAGGTATATCACTGCTAGCCACTGTTGGTAAGATTCTCTCACGTGTACTACTGAACAGACTCAATGAACACATCTCGCAGAATGTACTACCGGAAACACAGTGCAGCTTTAGAAGTGGAAGAAGCACATTGGACATGATTTTCTGCTTGAAACAGGTTCCAGGAAAGTGTATCGAACAGAACATGCTGCTTTATGTAGTCTTCATAGACTTCAGTAAAGCCTTCAAAACTGTTTTGCGACAAGGACTTTGGTAGGTACTCAAGAAATATGGCTGTACGACTTCCGGTCTGGGCACCATGGTGATAGCAGCTTAACGATGAAGCTCGAAGACCCCATCCGTGAAAATACTTTGAAAATTAGATTTAACGGATTTTTGGAAGAGTGAAAATCAAAAGACAAAGTCATTATGCCTAAAGGAAAGCAGAAGAGATCAACATTTGCCAGGCCAAGATACGCATCGGCCGGAGAATCTGACCTGGAGGACATCCACTCGGAAGCAGAGGAGCTGAATGAGGCTAGCAACACGGTTAGCTTAAAAACGATAATTCAAGAATTACGAGAATTTTGCCCAGAGTGTTGGGCCGAATTTCGTGAAATTAAAGACGAAATAAAAAGGACAAACAGCAGAGTGGACCAGGCTGAGGACCGAATCATGGAAGCAGAGGAAAGAATAAAAAGGGCTGGAAGAAACCGGGCTGGATTTACTTAAACGACAGACAAGACTGGAGGCTAAGCTAACCGACCAAGAAGGAAGACTAAGAAGGGCCAACATAAGAATTCATGGTCTGAAAGAAGGAGTCGAGGACAGTTTCACCACAATGGTTGCATGCATGGAATCCATACTGAGAGAGAAGTTGGAAATTCCCCAATCCACTGACTTGAAGACAGAAAGGGCGCACCGTTCATTAGCCCCAAGGCCGTCGGCGGAAGCGCCTCCAAGATTGGTGGTGGTGAAGTTTTCCAACCTCAGAACAAAAGAGGAGGTTGTGAGACTGGCTTGGCAGAAAAAAGGATTTATGCACCAAGAAAGAAAAGTTTTTGTGGAGCACGACTACGCCCCGGAGGTCCTCAAAAAGCGTCGGGAATACAACGACGCTAAAAAGGTACTAAGAGAGAGGAAACTGCGCTTTCTAACTCCATTTCCAGCGAAGCTGCGGGTTTTTTACGGGGATGAGACGTGTCTCTACAACTCGGCGAAGAAGCAACCAGGGATATGGCGAGAAGAGGGCTCCCGGTAACGGCGTATAAACCCGCAGTAGACCCGATCGAAAGAATCAAGGCTCAAACGTGGTGCACACAGAGACCCTCAAAATCCACGGACCAGCAGCGGGAAACCCAGCGCCAGGGCTATAAGGAAAAACTGAGCGTTTTCAGAAGGGAAAAACGATATTTTTAGTCAATCTGCGCATCCAACGCTCCTCCTACAAGGTAACAAACATTAAAGGAGATGCAGAATCAGCAAGTGGTAAAACATTTCATGGAACAGTCATAATATTAGAAACAAGTAAGTCTTTTTAAAAAAAAAAACAAAAAAACAAACTTGTTAAAATAGAAGTGTGACAATGAACCACATGAACTCTCCACACTAACAAATACTGTATTAACGTGATTGTTTGCTGTGACGGTGGTGGGAGGTTGCACACAATTTCATAGGGTATAGGCATAAAAAAAAAAAAAAAAATCATATTACAAGTTCGGATTGGGATCTGAAATTCACGTTTAAAACATGGGACAACTTACAGGGGTAAGAGAGGGCCCTCAACACGTAAGAGTTTGAGGAATTTCCCTCAGAGCCAACACACCAGTAAGGCTCTTCTAAGGTCACTAAAAAGACCTCAGCTCAGGAAGATCTTTTGACAATTTTTTGTTTTAAAGTTTTATATACTATGTTCTTAATGTTTTTATGTTCTTAATGTTCTTTCCGTTTCGGAGTAGCATAAAAGAGGGCCACTACACTGTTATACTAAATAAGACAATACAATGGAGAAACACGGTGTAACCAAAATAATCTCATATAATGTAAAAGGGATCCTGAATCCAGTTAAAAGATCCAAGATTCTTGGCAAAATGAAAAAAGACAAAGCAGGAATAATATTTTTACAGGAAACCCACCTAACAGACTTGGAGCACACCAAACTTAATAGACAAGGGTTTAAACTGATCTCTTCATCCTCATATAAGTCAGGGAGGAGGAGGGGGGTAGCGACATTGATCTCAACCAAAATTATGTTTGAAAAAAATTCAGAACACAAAAATAAAGAAAGGAGATTTAGCATGGTACTTGGTCGGCTAGAGGGAGAAGATATCACCCTGCTGAGTGTATATGCACCTCCAGGGCTAACTGGAAATTTTATAAAAATGTATTTGACCTAATGATAACTAAAGCCACAGGTTTAGTGATATGTGGGGGAGACTTCACTCTAAGACTGAATCCATACTGGGATGCATCAGGTAATTCTCCACATCAAAATAACACTCAAAGTAGAAAAACTCGGATGCTACTAAAAGAAATGGGAATCTGTGACGTGTGGAGGGAACTCAACCCCAGTGTAAAAGATTATACTTTTTTTTTCCCACAATATCTTTATTGAACCTTTTTTTTTAACAAACATGATACAAACAATCAAACACTAACACTAAAGTACTACAAAAAAAAAAAAAGACGCACTAAAAACACCAACAACCACCAGCAAAATCAAATCTTCAACAATGCTCCTCTGTTTAGTCTAGACAATCCAATACATAAGTATACATATTATGTTCACCAGTTTGGAATTTACAAGGTCCACACACATCATTCACCTTCTTCTTCAAGAGTTATGTTTAAATTTTTTACATAATCAATAAAAGGTCTCCATATATTCTCAAACACAATTTCCTTTGATTTCAGTATATATGTTATTCTTTCTAATGGAAGGTTTGTTAACATCTGTCTTAACCACTGAGTCACATCTGGTCTATGAGTCTTTTTCCATAATAGTGCAATACATTTTTTGGCATTAAGCAAACTGAGGTCTATGAATGTTCTTTCACTTTTATTAAAATTATGCTTTTCTGGGTACAGACCCAACAAAAACAATTGAGGATTCAATATGATTTGTTTTGAGATTATTTTTTCAATGGTTACCCTCACCTCTTCCCAAAACATTCTTATTAATCTACATTCCCATACACAATGAAATAGAGTTCCTTTACTTTCCATGCATTTTGTGCATGTATCTGGTATATTTTTGTTATATTTATTTAACTCCTCCGGTGTAACATACATCCGCATTAACCATTTGAAATGTATCAATTTAAGGCATACATTTATTGATTTGGTTTGAGCTTCTGTACAAGCCAATTCCCATTGTTCCTCTGAAATTTCAGTTTGCAGATCTTCTTTCCAGTAGTTTAATCTTTTCAGTGAATTTTCACTTGAAGATAGTGTCAATGAGTTATAAAACTCTGAAATAATACCCTTTCTTTTACTATCTTTCATCATCATTTTTTCCAAGGATGAATAAATAGGTCGAGTGAGAGCTTTATTTTGATTTGATCGAATAAAGTTTCTAAGTTGAAGATATTTAAAAAAATGTGTTCTATTGAGATTAAATTTGATCCTCAGCTCTTCAAAAGACATTATGTTATCTGCACATGGCAAATATAAATCCTGAATCTTTTGTATCCCTTTTAAATTCCATACTTTAAATACAGCGTCCGCTCTCCCTGGTTTAAAATATTGATTACCCCATATTGGACTAAATTGTGACAATAACTGTGGTTCTTTTAAATAGTTTTTAGCTTCACACCACATTTTGATCATATGCTTTACAAATGGATTTTTAACTTGTTTTTGTAATTTTTTTGCCGAATCTGAGTATATGAATATGGGAAGAGGTAAAGGTAAATTGTATGATTCCATTTCAGTCCAGTGAGGGAGATCATTTGATGAAAAATAATATGTCATAGACCTCAGTTGTGCCGACCAATAATACAACATAAAATTTGGACATTTCAGACCTCCACGATCAAATGGTAAATATAATAAAGACAGACGTAATCTAGCCCTCCTGTTGTTCCATATAAATTCCACTAACTTTTTTTTTATTCTTGAGAATAAATCTAAAGGTGGTGATAAGGGAATGTATTGAAATAAATAAAGTATTTTAGGTAAAATATTACTTTTAAGTATATTGATTCTCCCGATCATCGACATTGGTAGTGACATCCATCTCTGAGTTAACTCATTAATATCTGTCATTAAGGCTTCATAGTTGACACTGGCGACTGATTCTAGCTTAGGCACAATTTGGATTCCTAAATATTTAAACTGATTTACAACATTGAATTGATTTACCTCAGGGGCTGGGTAATTTCTCTGGGTCTCATTTAGCATTAATATTGAAGATTTAGTTTTATTTATTTTATATCCTGATATTTCCCCAAAATTCTTTATTAAATTCAACAAGGTTGGAATTGATTTTTTTAGATTCGACATAAACAAAATTATGTCATCGGCGTACAGGGAGATTTTATGTTCTGTTGGTCCAACTTTAATTCCATATATTTGTGAATGTAAACGTATCGCTATCGCTAAAGGTTCAATTGCCATAGTAAACAGTAAAGGTGAAAGTGGACAGCCTTGTCGACATCCTCTATTGATTTTTATTGGTTTTGAAATATTGTTATTTGTTAGGATTTCTGCTGTAGCATTATTGTATATTATTTGAACCCATTTTATGAAATTATTTCCAAGTCCAAACCTTTGTAGGACTTCAAAAAGAAAGGGCCATTCAACTCTATCAAAGGCCTTTTCGGCGTCCAGTGATAGGAGAGCTGTATCCGGTGCTTCTTTATTAAAATAAATAATATTAAATAGTCTTCTTACATTATGGAAGCCTTGTCTTCCCTTTATAAAGCCATTCTGATCTCGATTAATAATATTTGGTAAAATTTCTTGTATTCGTCTTGCTAAAATTTTACAGATTATCTTAAGGTCGGCGTTTAATAGGCTTATTGGTCTCATATTTTCACATTTATTAGAGGGCTTACCTGGTTTTGGCAGCAGTATAATTAAGGCATTATTTATGTATGATGGTAAATTATTATTTTGAAATGCTTCTAAAACCATTTCCAAAAAAGGTTTTATTAATTTATTCTTAAATTTTTTATAAAGGTCAACTGGAAGACCATCTGGTCCTGCACTTTTTCCTGATTTCATATTATCAATGGCTAGCCCAACTTCTTCTTGACTAATTTTAGACTCCAATATCTCCCTGTTTTCATTTGGAATACACGGTATAGATAGTTCGTTCAAAAACCCATTTAGTTTTGTTAAATCAAATTCATTTTTAGTATCATATAATTTTTCATAGTAATCTCTAAAGGCTCTGTTAATTTCTAAAGGATCTATAACTACCTGTCCGTTACTTATAATACTAGTAATTGGTGTTTTAATTTCTAATTGTTTAATCTGCCATGCCAATAATTTTCCTGATTTTTCACCTTGTTCATAAAAAGATTGTTTCAATCTTAGAAGACTCGAGGCAGCTCTATTCGCTGATTTTTTGTCGTATTCAGCTCTCAAAATCAGTAATTCATTCTCCAACCTTGGATCACTTCCTGCGTACACTTTTTCCTGAAGACTTTTCATTTTATGTTCCAATTTAGCTCTCTCCTCTCGAGTCTTCTTAGATTTTGATCCTGTATAACTAATAATATGTCCCCTAATAAAAGCTTTGAAAGCCTCCCACTTTACACATGCTGATGTTTGTGTAGTATTGATGTCAAAGTACTCGTCTATCTGTTTTTCTATATACTTGACAAATTCCTCATCCTGAAGCCATTTATGCTGAAATTGCCATCTACCTGATTCCTTTGTCAGTTTTTTATCTACATATATTAGACAACAGGGTGCATGATCAGAGATCACGATGTTATCATAAAAGCAGTTTTGAATCTTGGATCTTAATTCTGTGGAAATCAAAAAATAATCAATACGTGAGAATGTCTTATAGGTACTGGAATAACAAGAATAGGCTTTAACTTGTGGTTTCATTTCTCTCCATATATCTAACAATCTCAATTCTTTCATAAAATGATTAATAGTCATCCTACATCCATTGTGCGTACAATCCAGTCCTGTTGATCTATCTATACCTGGATTCAATGTACAATTAAAATCCCCTGCTATTATATGTTGCCCTGTAAGTGATGATAAAATAAGAAATAAATTAGCAAAGAACTTTTGATCATCTATATTGGGACCATATAAGTTCACAAGATTTATATTTTCTAATAGCAAAGAACCTTGAATGATTACATATCTTCCAAGTTTGTCTCCAATTACATTTTTCACTTGAAAAGGGACTGATTTATGTATGAGAGTCATAACTCCCCTGGCCCGGGATGAGAATGATGAGGTGAATACACTTCCTTGCCATCTACTCCTAATTCTTTTTATATCCTCCTCTATTAAATGAGTTTCTTGTAAAAACACAATTTTTGAACCCATGTCTTTTATTTTATTCATAACTTGTTTAAGTTATTTTAAATTTTGTAGACCTCTGCAATTCCATGAAGTTAAATTAAGATTAACACTTTGGTTTATGATCAATAGAGAGTTTGGGATTACCTTGCAGTGTAAACATGCTCATACAGAGAAGCAAAAACATGAGTGGTTGAACATTCATCCTACAAACTACACACAAACAAATTCCCCCTTTCCACACTTGTGGCGAACCCCCCAAAATCAAAAGAAAAATTCCATCTCCCGATATAGCCAACGACCGTTCCACACCCACGGGGAACAGCCTAAGCCACTCCTTCTTCATCCTCCCAATCACCCTAACTCTACTGCTTTTAATGACGTAACATTAACTCTCCTCTGTAGTTTTCCAACTTAACTCCAAAATTTTTAACAACTTTGTACATCATAGTTTTTTTTTGTTTGTTTTTTTTTTTTTTTTAAATATATAATACAATCTATATTTTGTAAACTTGCTATTTACTTCAAGTCAGTCAGATGCCTGTGCAAATGCTTAATTATTCTACCTTATATTTTGTTCATGCTTAGCTCCCACCAGTCTCTTCTTCTTCTTTGAGCTTCTTGATGAACTCCTGCGCCTCCTCTGGGGTCTTGAAGATGTGGGTTCTGCCCTCATACGTGGTCAGCAGTCTCGCAGGATAGATTACACCATGACGAATCCCAAGGTTGCGCAGCTCCTTACGTATGGGATCAAACTGCTTCCTCAATTGTTGGATTCCTGTGGCCAAATCTGGGTAGAACCGCACCTGCTGATCCTGGTGTTTAATCTCTCCTTTAGCTCGTGCAGCGTTGAAGATCTTCATCCTGTCTCTGTTGCTAAGAAACTTCATAATTAAGGTCCTCGGCGGTCCCTTATCTCTCCGTGGGCCAATACGATGTGCTTTTTCCAGAACCACTGCTGATTGCAACTCCTCGCTGCCCAGCACCTCCAGAATCCACTTTTCCAGAAAGGAATATACGTCCCGACCTTCTGATTCCTCTGGAAGACCCACCAGCCTCAAGTTATTCTGTCTCGACCGAGATTCCAAATCCAAAATATTTTCTTCTAGACATTTATTTTTTTTTTCCAAAGTGCGCACCTTTAATTGAAGACGGGTGACGTCATCTTCAGCACTAGCGAGACGGAGCTCCATCTGCGCCGTTCGTTCTACACAGTCACCCAATTCCTTTCTTATTCCTTCCAACACTGTCATAATCCCATCAAATCTAGAGGAAAAGTCCGCTCTCATTGAACTCATGGCAGCCATCAGCGCATCTGCGCCGTTCCCCGCAGATATTGCACCATTGCCAGCCTCCTCCGCCATATATGGAGTTTTGTTTGCTGCGTCACAGACCTGAAAGTCCGTTAATTTGGACTGTTTCGGCGGCTCGCTTTTTCCTTTACCTGATTTTCCAGCCTTAGGCTTCGCCGACATATCCTCGCCCAAACGCTGGGATACGTTCTGTCCCAAATGAGAGAGTTATTTGTCGATTTTTTTCTCCAGGAGCAGAGCAGAGTGAGACACGTCCGTCTTACGTGGCAGCCATAACCGGAAGTCAGATTATACATTTTACTCAGCACCACATTCATCATACTCAAGGATTGACTATTTTTTTATGTTTAATAGAGACATTGGAAGAGTAAAAACATGTAAAATAGGACTGATGGATCTCTCTGACCACAGTCCGATCTGTATGGACTTAAATATCCAAAAATACACAAATAATACATTTTCTTGGAGATTAAATTCAAATGTGCTGAAAGGACCACTGAAAGATGAATTGGAATCAGATATTCTCAGATATTTGGAAGAAAATGATAATGGAGAAGTATCCCCTTTAATACTGTGGGACGCATGCAAAGCTGTAATAAGGGGAAAGATTTTCACAAAACTGGCAACCCAAAAGAAACTGAGACAAGAAAAACTAACCACATTAGAGTCAGAACTTAAGAAACTAGAAAAAGAGCACAAAGACAACACTCATTCTAATGACTCGCTCAAAATTAAGGAAATTAATAAACAAATAAACGAGATCTACACAATAGAAATCCAGAAGAAAATTGCATTTCTGAAACAAAAATACTATGAAACAGGTAGCAAATCGGCAAAATTACTAGCCTACAAATTGAGGAAACAACAAACGGAGAGAGCAATCTACAAAATCAGAGACCCAGTATCAAAGGAAATAAAATTTAGAATTCAGGAAATTCTTAAAAGTTTCGAGAATTACTACAAGAACTTATACTCCTTCAAAAAACACACAAACGCATCCGAAGCCTTCCTAAATACATTAAATCTTCCCCAACTTACTGAGTCACAAAATAAAACACTACTGTCAGAAATACAACCTAAAGAATTAGAAAAAGCAATTATGAAACTTAAAGCAAACAAATCCCCAGGAGCAGATGGCTATACAGCAGAGTGGTACAAAACCTTTAAACAGCAACTATCTCCTCTCCTCCTGAAAACATAAAACTATGTCCTCCACACAGGGGAAATCTCCCCCCTCCTGGAGAGAAGGGGTCATTGCAGTCGTACCTAAACCTGAAAAGGATAAACTAGACTGCTGTGTTAAATCAGGACTATAAACTTTTTACTGCTATCCTTGCCAAAAGGTTAGAAAATACACTGACAGACTTAATTCATTTAGACCAAACAGGTTTTATAAGACAAAGACAGACACAAGATAACATTAGACGCACTTTACACATAATCCATCATATAAAAAAATATAATTTAAATGCAGCCATATTGGGATTAGATGCTGAAAAAGCATTTGATTCGGTTGACTGGTCTTTCCTATATAGAATCTTATCCAGTTTCAATTTTCATAATAACTTCATTAGAACTATCCAGGCATTATATAAAAAACCAACAGCTAAAATAAGGATTAACGGTAAATTATCATCATCTTTTGAACTGGAAAGAGGATGTCGTCAGGGCTGCCCCTTGTCTCCATTGCTCTTTGCAATCTTCATAGAACCTCTGAGCCAATGGATAAGACAGAATCAAAAAATTCAAGGTATTACACTTGGTCAGAAGGAACATAAAATAGCACTCTTTGCCGATGACATTTTAATATACCTGGGGCAGCCGGACACCTCTTTTCCAGAACTAATCTCAGTTTTTTCAGAGTATGGAGAGTTATCGGGGTACGAATTAAACATGCATAAAACCCAAATTTTAACATTCAACTATGACCCAAATCAATATTTACTAAGCAAACTCAAAACTAACTGGGAGATGGAATCTATGAAATATCTGGGGGTCAATATCCCAAAACAACTCAACAAAATTATAACACTAAACTATGATCCACTGATGGCAAAAATAAAATCTGATCTAGCAAGATGGAATATGATACCATTCTTGGGTACTGCACAAAGAATTGCAGCAGTCAAAATGAATATACTTCCACGTCTTCTATACCTTTTCCAAACAACACCTAATACCAATACCAAAAAACATGGCAAGAACTGGACAGAAGGATCTCAAGATTCATATGGCAGGGCAAGAGACCCAGAATCAGATATAGAACCCTACAGCTAAATAAAGACAAAGGTGGGCTAGTGCTGCCAAATATCAGAGACTGTTTCAAAGCTGCACAAATTAAAACTTTAGTAGAGATATGCAACCCATTCTACACTGCACAATGGAAGGAGATGGAATGTCAAATAACAAGTGATATTCCCCTACAGGCGATAATAGGGAACAATGCCTTACCTAAACTTTTGAACAACACTAACCCGTGGATAGAGACCTCGCTAAAAATTTGGTTTAAGATGGTCAGAGAGAATCAAACTAAAGAACCCTATCAATTATTGCAATGGATTTCCTATGATCAGGACTTTACTCCTAATAAAACAGACACTAGATTTAAAAAGTGGTAAGAGAACGGACTGATAAAATATTACGATTTTTTTAAAGGGCAAACTTTAAGAAGTTTTGAAGATTTGAAAAAACAAGGTCTGGTAAATTAAGACCTTTACAGGTTCTTTCAGCTTAGACACCACATAAACAAAATACTTGAAAAGGAGGATTTGGAAAGGGCCCAGTCAGGTGTTCTGAAGGTTTTCTTAATGGCATATAAAGGGATCCCAGGGATCAGATACATTTCTAAAATATACCATGGTCTTCAAGACTTAAAAGGAGACAACACATGAGAGATGGGAAAAAGTGGGGAATTTCACTTTACAACTGGAAATATGTGAAAAGCTAAATAAACAGCAATGGAAAAGTACTTCATCCCTGCAGTGGAGAGAATTTGGATGGAAAAATTTGGTAAGATTTTTCAGAACACCTGCACAAAACAAATTTACTTGTAAAGGGTTGAATTGTTGGCGCTTTTATTTATTTATTTATTTTTTTTTTATTACTTATTTTGTACCCGTAGGTAGATTTGTTTTGCAGACTGGTGACAAACCACCAGCTGCCGGTCGCTGCGTGCGCAAGTGCCCCTTAACTCCCTAACCTGCATGTTTTTGGCATGTGGGAGGAAACCGGAGAAATCCCGGAGTAAGCCCACGCAAACACGGGGAGAACATGCAAACTCCACACAGATCACTGTTGGCCGGGGGCAGGGATCGAACCCACGATCTCACGGTCCCCGCGATCCCCCAGCCGAGGGTAAAACTGTGCTGCCACAGTGCTAACCACTGCGCCACCGTGCAGCCCGTGCTTGTGTGGTGAAAAGACTGCAAATCATTTTCATGTGTTTTGGTCATGCCCAGTTATCCACCAATATTGGACCAATGTACAGACAATATTGGGGAAAATATTCAAAATAACAGTCCCCTTTTCTTTTGTAACTTTGTATTTGGGTTTACTACCGGAATCACTGGAAAGACGAGGGGAAAAATACTTATTCACTGTTTTAATATTGGTAAGTAAAAAAGCTCTTACAAAAAAATGGATGTTGAAAGACTGTCCTACACCTGAGGATTGGATTAACGTGATTCAAGACATTTATTTGATGGAAAAGTTGACATTTGCACTGAGACGGGACATTTTTTTTTTTTTTTTAGATTTTTTTTTTTTTTTTTTTAGATATAGTATACTTTATTGATCCCCAGAGGGGAAATTGAGGGTATCCACCACCTGGATGGATGAGCAGCCACGCTATAGCACTATCCCTTAACCATTCACACACACATTCACACATAGGGCCACTTTAGAGTCTCCAATTAACCTAACCTGCATGTTTTTGGCATGTGGGAGGAAACCGGAGAAATCCCGGAGTAAACCCATGCAAACACGGGGAGAACATGCAAACTCCACACAGATCACTGTTGGTTGGGGGCTGGGATCGATCCCACGATCCCCAGGCCAAGGGTAAACTGTGCTGCCGCAGGGACATGGATGGGTTCTTGAACTTTTGGCAACCCTGGAACGCATATGTGTCTTCCATCAGATCTAATCTTTGACAAATACCATTTCAATAATGGCACCTCTTTTTGCTCCAACGCTACTCAGATTCTCTTTTATTTTTCTGCTCTTTTGGGGTTTTTTTCTGTTTGTTTTGTTTTTTTTTCTTTTGTTTTTTGTTCTTTTAATTTCTCTTTTTCTTTCACTTAAAAAAAGGGTGTTGTAATTTTTTTCCAATGTTGTCAAAAAACAAAAAAAGGGGGAATATGTGATGAAAATGTAAACAATGCAATGCTGTAATGACATGTATACCCTTTACAAAAACTTAAATAAAAAAAAAAAAGAAAGAAATATGGTTGTACAGAGAAGTTTATCAGCCTGATCGAGGCACTCCATACAGGTATGCAAGCAAACGTAGCAATGAGTGGTTCAGTATCTAAAGACTTTTCAGTAAGCAACGGGGTGAAACAAGGGTGTGTGCTGGCACCTACACTCTTCTTGCTCTATCTGGCAGCCATGCTTGAGGTGGCCTTCAAAGACACTTCAGAGGGAGTATACATTCAAACAAGGAAAGAAGCAGACTTGTTCAATGTGGCACAGTTTAAAGCCAAGAGTAAGACATCGATAAAGGTAGTAAGAGAAATGCTCTTTGCCAACGACAGTGCTCTAGTTGCACACAGTGTGGAAGATATGCAATCTTTAGTGGAGAAATTTGCAAGAGCAGCTAGCCAATTCAGCCTCCAAATCAACATCTAGAAGACAGAGTGCCTTTATCAACCACCAAAGTTCCAATTATCAACATCACTACCAGAAGAGATCAGCATTGGTACAGAGCCACTAGACAAGTGCGAGACTTTCAAGTATCTAGGGAGTACTGTTTCAGAGAATGCTAGGCTGCAGGATGAACTATCTCTCAGAATGGGAAGAGTGAGCGCTGTGTTTGGAAACTTGAGGGAGAGACTGTGGAACCATCGACATGTGTCTATCCGTGTGAAATGCAAAGTGTACAGAGTGACAGTACTGGCTACTCTATTGTACAGTGCTGAAACTTGGACTATCTACAGAGTGCAGGTGAAGAAACTCCACGTGTACATGAGACACCTTCGAGCCATAATGAACATCTCACGGAAAGACGAGATAACCAACATAGAAATGTTGAAACGAGCTAGTCTACCATCAATGGAGGACTTTCTAATACAGATGAACCTGAGATGGCTCGGACATGTTGAGAGGATGGACCACCAGCATCTCCCTTGGCAGTTACTCTTCTCACAGTTATGCAAGGGCAAACGCAATCAGGGTAGACCAAGGCTCAGATTTAAAGACACTGTAAAAAGAAACTTGAAGAAGTTGGACGTAGACAGGAGTTCCTGGCAGCGGAAGGCTAAGGACAGAGCTGTGTGGAGGAATCTGATCAGACCTAAATGAAACAGTCATTGTCGCCCACGACAGACCGCTATGATGATGATGACTGTATCGATTTGAAAAGCCTACATAATTTTTCAGTAGTTATTGTGTTTGAAAGAGTTAGGGAAAATCTGACCTCTGACCTTTCACCTCAATGTCATCCAATGAGAGTCAAATTGCAATATGCACATCATCAGAGTATATCAAACATCATCAGAGTATATCAAACCATGGTACCAAGTTTCAAAACATTTGGAAAAAAACTGTAGGAGGAGTTGATTTCACAAGACAGTTAGTGATCAGTGTATATCAAACCCTGGTACCAAGTTTCAAAACAATCTGAACAAAACTGTAGGAGGAGTTGATTTCACAAGAGTGGGACGGACGGATGGACGAACTGACCCAGAACATAATCCCCCTTCGGTCTTCACCCAAAGGGCTCTTCAACCCCTGTGGGCTTTGACCATCGGGGGATAAAAAAAACAAAGTGAAGTGTATCCTGGTAGCTCCTGGCCTCTTTTCAGCCTCTGAGGTCCAGAAGACATTATAAAAAAATCCACTGGTAACCAAAACTGTATTTAAGAAATCTTTTATACCAGGGGCAAAAGCTACCAGTGTCAGCCAGAGCTGTTTTTATGCCATTGTTTGTTTGATTGTATGATCTTTATTATATTGTACACTTAATTCCTCATTGGTGAGCCAAATATGACTTTCCAGTTCAGCAGACAATAAAGTTACGTTCTCTTCCATTTTATTAAAAAAGGATGGACACTTGGAAGTGGAAGTCACATTTCTGTGGAGAATGAGTGAAGAAAAACACACTTTAAACTTTATTTTATTTTTTAATACAGGAAAGGTCCACTGAGAGACAGCCTCGCTTTTTCAAGGACACCCTGTTCACATTCACATGTTCACACCTGGAAGCAGCCCAGTACAAGCACAGACTGACCGGTGGCCACTGAGCTGCTCCACTGGAGCAGTTGGGACCTTGTTCAAGGGTACCACAGTGGTGTAAACACTGTTACGTCATCTGCCCCACCCAGATCTGATCCTGCCAGTCCAGGAAGTGAAGCAGCAACCCTCCAGTCACCAGTCCATATCCCTAACCATTATGGCACCACTGTCCTCCAAGTGAACAAGTTTTTCACTTTAACAAGTGAAAACCTTGTACATTTATGGCTGAATGTCACAAATTTATGAGAAAGTTGCATCCATGACAAAAAAAAAAATCTCTTCTCTTACCAGTGTTGGCAGGCAAATTTATTATCATAACTAGGTTGCTTTTGCAAGCTTCATTCACAATTTTTTTTGCTCAAAATTAATGAAGTTTCCACAAAATTAGTGAAAATTATGAAAACGTTTTTAGGCTCCTGGAAAAATGTCTACCACTTAAAGTAAACTCCACCCTTTTGTATCTTTCCCTTTCAGGTTTCATGTTTTTTAAGATGGTACATTGATAACAAAAGAGAAACAATATGACAAGCCTGTGACCACAGCAAGAACTGAAACGTGCCTCTTTCTGAATTACTTCCAATATGGATTCTTTAACTTCCCTATTATCATAGGTTACTTGTTTAGTCTAAAAATCTAACTTCAAATTCAGAATGAATTAAAAATAGAATGGTGTTCTGAGTGTCACCTCCTGAAGTGGTCTCCGTCGATGTTGGGGCCAACCACCTCCATGCTGCTGGTGTAAACCAGAGACTCGATGCCACATTCCACACAGGCTTTGATCACATTCTCAGTTCCTGTGAGGAGAGAAAGCATCCATAGTTTAAACAGGACAGGATGTGATTACAGTAACGTCACGTGGATGAGTTTGACACATTTGGATTTCATTTGCATGGCGACACAGTTCAGAAACAAAACCAGGTCATTTAGTTTTAAGGAAAACACTCCAGTCTAAAGGGAATTGGGTGCAAACAAGAGAGGTTTGGGATCCAGATGTGTCCTGATTAGCCCAGTGGAACTCAAGTCTGCTCAACCAAAAAATCTGGCATTTGTCAACATCAACAGTGAAAACAATATGTTCACTGCACAGAGCAGAAAATAAATCATCTAGTTCATTGTTTATTTATTTAACATTTTAGCCAGTTTCCCATATTAAGACAATTTACTAACCTAAAGTAGACTGAAATAACCACATAGTTACCAGAGATAGTTTCCATGCTCCACAGTTACATTTGCTCCTGTTTGGTAGGATTAAAAACTAATGAAGGGGAGTTGGGAGTCACTTTCAAGAAATATATTGTAATAAGTTTGTGGTTTTACATGTAAACTTGCTGAGTGGGAAGCGTTAACCCTGCAGTTGCAGTGAGAAAACAGCCTCATAGGTTAATTGCACAATAATGTGGTCTTAATTGTAACTTACTCTGTCCACTTTTAAAATCAGACACCTGTAAAACAAACAAACCCAGTGGCCTTTCGTGTTGATGTGGATACAAATGTGTGTTCAGGGTGACGTCATTCACCGCAGCACAGATAAAGATGATCTGCTGGAAAATAAGTCAGGGTGCATACAAACTCTCACCAAAGTAGATGGGATCATTCACTTTGATCGGCAGTGGCTCAGGAGGTAGAACAGGTCGTCCAATAACCACATGGTTGGTGGTTCGAATCCCGTTCTCCCCAGATATCCTGCCATTGTGTCCCTGGGCAAGACACTTCACCCCCAATTGCTCCTGGTGGGTCTGGAAGCACCATGTTAGGTAGCATGCTGCCATCAGTGTGTGAATTTGTGTGTGAATGGGCAGGTAGCAGGATCTGTAAAGCACTTTGGTCATCAAGAGATGAGAATAAAAGTGCTATATAAGTGAATGCCATTTGCCATTCTAATATTTCAGTGTCTGACTAACAGCATGACTAAAAACAAAACAAGAGGAGAAAATAATAGGTCTCTTTTCTGACAATAATCTTTAGGGGGGAATACCAGCATGTTTTGAAACCATCCCTCCATCCATCTTGTTCCACTTAATCCTTTTCGGGTCATGGGGGAGCTGGAGCCTATCCCAGCATCTTTGGGCAAGAGGCAGGGTACACCCTGGACAGATCGCCAGTGAAGAGATGAAATCTTTCCAGAATGTCCTTGGTCTGCCCAGGGGTCTCATTCTAGTCATACATGAATCTTCTCAACTAGGAGGTCTAAGAGTCAGATGCAGCTCAGCTAGTGCTGCAACAATTAGTTGATTAATCAACTAGTTTATCGACAGAAACTCAGACAATAGCAAAGATAAGGACCTAAGGACCTGTACTTATGTAGCGTTTTTTCTAGTCACAAAAACCACTCAAAGCACTGAACTAGTAGCTACACTAACCCTCTATTTTAAGGGCCTATCAGAGAGCGATACCTAGGGACAATTTAGAGTTACCAATTAACCTAATGTTAATTGGTGACTCTTTGGATTGTGGGAGAAAACTGGAGCCCCCAGAGCAAACTCCACACAGAAAGGTTTCCACTTCTGCTAGCCTGGGGATTTGAACCTGGAACCTTTTAGCTATGAGGCAACAGTCCTAATCACACTGTGCTGCAATTTTATAAGTCGTCTAATTGTCTGTGTGTAGGGATCATGAAATGATGAGACTGGATAATTTCTCAGTATGGTTTATTCATCTCAACTCCCCAGCTCTCTCTCTCTCTCTCTGTCAGGAAAAAAGAGAAAGAGCTGCGGTAAACCCACATACATTTATACCCACACATCAAACACAGAATCACACAATCAAGTCAAATCCTTCTATTTACACTCAATCACTTCAAAGTCCTCAACACCAAGGCCCTGGTGAAGGAAGCCCAGCAGTGGATGCACTTCATCCATGTACTGAGGAAGAACAACCTGGACCAGAAGCTGCTGCTGGTCTTCTACCACTGCTCAGTGGAGAGCGTGCTCACCTACTGTCTGGGTGTGTGGTACGCCGGCTCCATGGCCGAGAACAGGAAGGCTGTGCAGAGGGTCATCACCGCCCCCAAAAAAATCGATGGCCCTCCGCCTTCCTTGGAGGACATCTCCAGATCCTCCTGTCTCAGAAAGATCAAGGCCATCACAGGAGACCCCTCACATCCCGTCCATCACCTGTTTGACCTGCTTGCCTCTGGACGATGGTTCAGATCAATCAGGTCCCACACCTCTAGACTGACAAACAGTTTCTTTCCCTGGGGCATCCAAACTGCAAACAGTCAGAGGGCCCGCCCCCTCCCTCTGTACACTCACATGCACAGAACTGAGGACCTTTTTAATTATCACAGTAACACACCTGACTTTGCACTCCACACTTTCATGTATATTGACCCATCGATGAAACCACTACCATGTATATTTTCCATAATCCTTGGGCCATTTTACTCAATTGTGTGTTCAATTGTGTGTTCTGGACTCCACACACTTATGTACATAGTTCCATCTGTGAAGCCACTACCATACCTGTGCATATTTCCATAATCCTGGGCTATTTTTATTTCAGTTGTGTGTTTAATCGTGTGTTCTGTAACCGTGTTTGATCTAATCCTTCTCTCTTACTTTATTGTGCCGTAGCCTGGTGGAGCACCAACAATTTCATTGTACTGCATGTACAACTGTACAATGACAACAAAGCCTGTTCTATTCTAAAAATGGTGTAAACCTAGGTTAACCTAGCTTTGACGCAATATTGCACGTCGTATTTGTACGAACATTGTTCTACCTGCATGTTATCTGTATGAATAGTATATTCTTTTTTCCTTCTTCTCTCCCCTCACCCCCCCAACCAGTCGTGGCAGATGACTGCCCCTCCCTGAGCCCAGTTTTGCTGGAGGTTTCTTCCAATAAGGGAGTTTTTTCTTCCCACTGTCTCCTAGTGCTTGCTTATAGGGGATCGTTTGATCATTGGGGTTTTTCTTCTGAGTTACTTATGATGTGTGCTTGTGTCTCTAGCGCCTTGAGATGACTTTTGTTGTGATTAGGCACAAGACAAATAAAGTTGAATTGAATTGAAGTTGAACTAGAAGTTTCCAGTGTTGTTTTTCCAATTTGCAAGTTTTTGTTAGGAAATTTGATTTTTTTCCTTATAAATTTGTCTTTTTTTCTTGTAAATGTGCATCTTTTTTCTCTGAAATTAGTAATTTTTTTTCTCGTAAATTTGTACAATTTTCCTAAATATTTTTAATAACAAGTTTGTGTTCTTTTCTTGTCTTGTAAATTTGCAACCGTTTTATTGAGATATTTGTGGGGGGAGGGTTTCATTTTCAAATATTTTTATTGAACAGAATAAAATTTTACATTACAAAATATGCAAAGCAGTTTTCTTTGGTTACAAAAATAAACATATACATACGTATGCTGTTTGTTTTTTACAGAAATTTATGGGGGGGGGGTTCTTTCAGTGATAAGTTTGCAACTTTTTTCATCTATCTTGGGTAAAATTGCAAATTTTCATTATTAAAATTGTGATTTTTTTTTAAGTTGTGAGTTTTTGTTAGGAATCTTGTGATTTTATTTTCTTGTAAAGTTAGATTTTTTCTTATGAATTAACAACTTTTTTCCCATCAAAAAAAAAGTCTTCCTTGTCAGTCGGTTGGTGAGAAAGTTTTTTTTATCCAGGAACAGGTGGGGGGGGGATCTGGAGGAGGAGTAGTTTATTAATCAGGATGTCTGGGATGATGGTGTTGAAAGCTGAGCTGTAGTCCACAAAGAGCATCCTCATTTAGCTAGCTCCTTAGGTTCTCCAGGTGGCTCAGCGCTCTATGGAGCGTGGCGGCAATGGCGTCTTCCATAGGTCGGTTCTCACTGTAGGTGAACTGGTGTGTGTGGGGGGGGGAGACAGTCCCTGATGTGCTAGGACATAGACACAGATCCATAGCTGAGTGCTATGGGTCTGTAGTCATTCAGGCTATCAATTACTTTTTTATAATAGGCTTTTTTCAGGCTTTTTAAGCTAGCTAGCAAATCTCATAAGTAGTACTACAAGCAAACAACATCCCTAGTTGGACCTAATGGTGTAATGCCCAAACACTATGTACACTATGCAAACTTATCTGTATTTTTATTGGACTTTTTGCAATTGTGGGGGTTTGAGATGACTGTTGTTGTGAAATGGCGCTATATAAATAAAGCTGAATTGAATAGTGTATATAATAGTAAAATTCAAAACTACGACATGCAAAATCCAATCTAAACTTGTGAATGACATTCAATTATAACATGATATCACCATCTAGCTAGCCAGCTGTCACATAGCTTATACAATCAAACACAACCAAACAAATGCGCAGCGGGCCCCACTAATACAGATTTCACACTACGCACACGACTAGCAGTACAACAGTACACACAGCACCATTACACTACTAGTTACATGACTATAATAATAACAAATTTTATTTATAGGCACCTTTCAAAACACACCAGGACACCGTACAGTAATAAAACAAGATAAAACAAGTAAGATTAAAAAAAACAGGTTAAAATTAGACAATACAAGTGTATTCACAGGGAAAAAGCAGTCTTAAATATATGGGTCTTGAGTTGAGATTTTAAATAATGGGAGAGAGTCAATGTTTGTTGAGTCCAGATGGTAGTGAGTTTCAGAGCCGGGGAGCAGAGTGACTGAAAGCCCTGCTCCCCTTGGTGGTGAGACAGGCAGAGGGAACTGTCAGATGGAGGAAAGAAGATGACCTAAGAGTGCGGGAGGGAGTAGCTACATGAAGGAGGTCAGAGAAATATGGGGGGGCGAGATTGTGAATGACCTTGAATGTTAGTAATAGAATTTTGAAATTAACACGATATTTAATTGGAAGCCAGTAGAGCTGCTGCAGGGTGGGAGTGTTGTGGTGGATGGAGGGAGTTCTGCTGATGATACGGGCAGCTGAATTCTGGACCAGTTGAAGCTTATGGAGAAATTTGCGAGTGAGACCAAAAACAGAGAGTTTCAGTAATCCAGACGAGAAGTGACGAGGCTGTGAACAAGGATAGCAGTGGTGTAGGGGGTGAGGGAGGAACAGAGACGGTTAATGTTCCGCAGGTGGAAGTATGCTGACCGGGTAATGTTATTAATCTGGGAGTGGAATGATAAAGTGCTGTCAAGGATGACACCCAGACTCTTAACCTGTGGAGAGTTGATATGTGGGAAGTCTAGTCAAAAGCTTTGTCAAACAGGAAAATTTTCAGCTTTTTTCTTAAAAGCAGAGAGGGTGGCTGCCTCACGGACCTAGGTTGGTGATTGGTTCCATAAAAGAGTGGCCTGATAACTGAAAGCCCCCCCCCCCCCCCGCCCCCATGATCCTTTTAGAGACCCTAGGGATTACTAGGAGTCCTGTGTTCTGAGAACATAATATTCTGTTAGGATAATAGGGTACGATCAATTCTTTAAGATAACTAGGGAATAGATTATGTACAGTATGGTTTTAAATGTCAAGAGGAGGACTTTAAATTTGATTCTGAATTCAATCGGGAGTCAGTGGAGAGAGGTTAATTCATGGCAGTAGTGGCTCAGGAGGTAGAGCAAGTATAACCGGAAGGTTGACGGTTCAGATCCCACTCCCCCCACCCTGCCATTGTGTCCTTGGGCAAGACACTTTACCCACCTTGCCTCCAGTGTCTGTGACACTGGTGTGTGAATGTGATGGGTCGCAGAGGCCATTGGCACGGATTGGCAGCCACATTTCTAAGTCTGCCCCAGGGCAGCTATGGCTACAGAAGTAGCTTACCACTACCATGGTCTGTGGAGTGAATCAATACTGCACTCATTGCAAAGCGTCTTTGGGTGTCATGAAAAGCACGATATAAATGCAATCCATTATTATTATAATTGGGAGAAATATGATCTCTCTTTTTTGTGCCTGTTAATACCCTTGCTGCAGCATTTTGTATTAATTGGAGAATTTTTATAGAGCTTTTAGGACAACCTGACAGTAGTGAAGTACAATAATCTAATCTAGAAGTGAGCAGCTCGGTGGAGCACTGTGGCAGCATAGCAAGAAGATCGTGGGTTTGATCCCACCCTTGGCCACTGACATAATGCACGGCTCAGGAGACGCACACACACAGGCTTAGAGTAGTTCAAAGAGTTTATTAACAGCAGGAGTGAATGAGTGCGTGTCTGCGGGATGTAAATGTGTTGGTGATGGTGTCAGCTCCAGGCACAGAGGCAGGTGACCGTACAGCCGAGCAACCCTATGGAGAGAGCACAGGGAGAGGGTGACGGGCATACACCAACACAGGAGGGATTTATGGCGAGAGAAGGACTTACTTGGTTGGTCAGGATAGCTGGCACAACAAGGGGGCGAAGCCCGGAAGACAGCCACCTGGAGAGCTCCGTACAGCAGCGAGGATTGGGCAATGGAGTGGAGATGTCCGCCGCTGGGGAATCCACCTGTGCACAGGGGAGAAGACTGAAGAAGAGAGGTAAGCGATCTTCTTACCAAAATGGTGATGCTGAAGAGAAGTATACTCACAACGGTGAGGGACGAAGTCTGACGGCTTCAGGCCGAGCCTCCGGGCGAGACAGCCTTTATCCCTCGCCGCTGATGATTGTCAGGTGCGTGAGCAGGTGGCGCCGCTGATGAATGGCGCGGCGTGACAGTACTCCCCCCTCTAGCAGCGCCTCCTGGCGATGGCTTATCCGGGTGCGCTCGGTGGAAGTCCGCGATGAGCGATGGGTCCAACACAAACGACGGGGGCACCCATTGTCGATGCTCGGGCCCATAGCCCTCCCAGTCCACCAAGTATTGCAACCCACGACCTCGGCGCCGGGAGTCCAGGATGGAGGAGACGGACCAGGCCGGATGGCCACCAATCATCCGGGGCGCGGGTTGCGCTGCAGGAGGAGGGCAAAGGGGGTCAGTGACTGCCAGTTTCACCTTCGACACATGGAAAGTGGGATGGATGCGGAGGGAGGGGGGAATAGCCACGCGCACAGCCACCGGGTTGATGATCCGGGTGATGGGAAAGGGACCCATGAATCGCTGTGCCAGCTTCCTCCTCTCGCCTTTTAATGTGACGTCCTGGGTAGACACATACACGAGTTGCCCAACTCTGTACGCCGGGGCAGGTCGCCTGTGCCGGTCCGCCACGGTCCTGTTGCGCTCCGCTGTGCGTAAAAGCGCATGACGCGCGGCAGCCCAGGTGGAGCGGAACTGCCTAAGGTGCGCCCTAACAGAGGGGACAGCTACCTCGCTCTCCTGCGCTGGAAACAGCGGGGGGTCGTAACCCAGGGACGCCTTGAAGGGGGACATCCCCGTTGCAGAAGAGCGGGCGGTGTTGTGGGCATACTCCACCCAGGCGAGATGGTTGCTCCAGGACGTCGGCTTGGATCTGGTAACACAGCGGAGCGCAGCCTCCAGCTCCTGATTGGTCCTTTCACACTGCCCGTTAGACTGGGGGTGATGGCCGGAGGAGAGGCTCACCTTGGCTCCGATGGCGTTACAAAAAGATCTCCAAACCTCGGATGAAAATTGGGGGCCCCGGTCCGAGACCACGTCCACCGGAATCCCGTGCAGCCTGACCACGTGTTGGACGAGGAGGCCCGCCGTCTCCAGGGCGGTAGGGAGACCTCGCAGGGGGACGAAGTGTGCCGCCTTGGAGAAACGGTCCACGATGGTCAGGACGGTGTCAAAGGAGTTGGAAACGGGGAGTCCGGTGACGAAATCCAGTGCGATGTGCGACCAGGGCCTGCCGGGGACGGGCAGAGGCTGAAGCAGACCCGCTGGGGGGGCATTTCCCGACTTGCTGGTGGCACAGATTGGGCAAGCCCGGGCGTAGCGGGCTGCATCCCTCCGCAGGCCTGGCCACCAAAAGGACCGTTGGAGGAGGCTGATCATCCGAGAGGTGCCGGGATGACAGGTGAGCCGGGAGGTGTGGAGCCAGTGGATGACCTCTCCTCGGACCGCAGATGGGACGAACAGTCTTCCCTCCGGTCCGCCGCCAGGATCAGGTTCCACCTCCTGCGCCTTCCGGATCTTGTCTTCAATGTCCCAAGAGATGGCTCCCACGACGCACGACCTGGGCAGGATAGTGTGGGGCGTCTCCTCAGCCTCCACGGGGGTGAACTGCCTAGAGAGGGCGTCAGGCAGGCCGTTTTTGGAGCCCGGCCTGAAGGTGATTGAGAAGCGGAACCTGGCGAAGAACAAAGACCAGCGCGCCTGGCGGGCATTCAGGCGCTTGGCAGATCGTAAGTATTCTAAGTTCTTGTGGTCCGTCAGGACCACAAACGGCAGGTCCGCCCCCTCTAGCCAGTGGCGCCACTCCTGTAAGGCGAGTTTAATGGCCAGGAGCTCTGTGTCCCCCACATCGTAGTTCCTCTCCGCCGGGGACAGGCACCGGGAGAAGAAGGCGCACAGTCGCTTGGCGCCATCGTCCGGTGATCGTTGGGACAACACTGCTCCCACTCCCGTGTCCGATGCGTCCACCTCCACAATGCACTGCAGCGCGGGGTCGACCTGGCGAAGGACCCGGGAGGAGGAGAACTCCGCCTTCAGCGCCTTAAAGGCAGCATCGACCTCTTCAGTCCACCGGAACGGGACCTTCGGGGACGTGAGGCGGGTCAGCGGTCCGACGATCCAGCTGAAATTCGGGACAAAGCGGCGGTAAAAATTGGCGAAGCCAACAAACTGTTGCACCTGCTTCCGGGATGCGGGAGTAGGCCATTCCACCACTGCCTTCACCTTCTCTGGGTCTGGGAGCACCTGGTCTTGGGCGATGATGAATCCCAGGAAGGATGTGGTCCTAGCGTAGAACTCGCATTTCTCAGCCTTCACGTACAGACGATTCTCCAGCAGTCTTTGGAGGACCCGCCTCACATGGACCTGGTGCTCGTCTCTGGACCTGGAGAAGATCAGAATGTCGTCCAGGTAGACAAACACGAAAAGGCCGATGAAATCCCGGAGGACGTCATTAATGAGGCGCTGAAAGACGGCAGGAGCGTTGGTCAACCCGAACGGCATGACGAGATACTCAAAGTGGCCGTTCGGGGTACGGAAGGCTGTTTTCCATTCATCTCCCTCCCGGATCCGGACGAGGTGGTAAGCGCTGCGTAGATCCAGCTTGGTAAACCAGGTCGCCCCCTGGAGGGAGTGGAAGGCAGTGTCCATGAGGGGCAGGGTGTAACGGTCCCTCTCAGTGATGTCATTAAGCGCTCGGTAGTCTATGCAGGGACGGAGGGAACCGTCCTTTTTCCCGACAAAGAAAAACCCTGCCCCCACGGGTGACGACGATGGGCGAATAATCCCAGCGCTCAGTGATTCCTTTAGGTACGTATTCATTGTCTCCCTCTCCGGCGCCGACAGGCTGTAGAGCCGACCAGATGGCAGGGAAGCCCCCTGGCGGAGATTGATGGCACAGTCATATGGTCGATGCGGGGGAAGAGACATAGCTTTCGATTTACTGAATACCATACCCAGGTCGTGAAATTCCGGAGGCACCAGCGACAGGTCCGGAGGTGCTGTATCCGCCACAGGAGGAGCCGCGGATGGGGAGCAGGCAGCGGACTGAAGGCAGGTGCCCATGCAGAAGGTACTCCATGCCGACACCCCAGCTGACCTCCAGTCCAGGACAGGGTTGTGGAGGCGTAGCCAGGGGTACCCCAGGATGACGGGCGACACAGAGTTGGGCAGGACGTAAAATACCATCTCCTCCCGGTGGTTCCCTGAGATGATGACTGGGACAGGCATGGTCTGGTGAGAAACTCTCCCAAGGGAGGCACGGGAGAGATGGACCAGGGAGATGGGGTGTTTTAATGCCTGACAGCGGATGCCCAATCGGGTTGCCAGGCCTTGTGAAATGAAGCTGCCCTCTGCGCTCGAATCCACCAGTGCGTGGGTGAGGTGCCCAGTGGGATTGTGGCAGAAACGGATGGGCAGCTTTAATTGGGAGAGAGTGTCTAACCGGTTGGGATCCGCGAGGCTCCCTACAGCGATTCGCGGACCCCGCCGACTGGCTTTCCGCGGGCAACGCTCCACAGTGTGTTGGTCACCTCCGCAATACATGCAGAGGCCCAACTCACGGCGGCGTTGTTTCTCCGCAGGGGAAAGCTTGGTCCAGCCCGTCACCATCGGCTCCGACTCCTCGGGGCACGATGCTGGCGGCGCCGCCAGGGGGCGAGCTTGGAACAGGTGCGGCGAGACTCCACGAGGGCGAGAAGAAGAAGACTTCTGCCCCGAGGAGCGCTCGCGCAGCCTGTTATCCAAACTTATCGCTAAGGATGTCAGCTCCGCTAGCGTCCCGGGGATATCCCGTCCAGCCAGTTCATCCCTCAGATCATTATTGAGGCTGCGGAGGAACAGGCCACAGAGGGAGCGTTCCTCCCAGCCCAATTCCTCCGCCGCTACCCGGAAGTCGACCGAGTAGTCCGCTGCCGACCGGCCTCCCTGCTGGAGAGCGAGAAGCCGATCGACCTGGACCGTCTCGGTTTGAGAATGGTCAAAGACCTCCAGAAAGCGCCTCACGAACTGGTCATAGGTGAGGGTGGCATAACTGGGCCTCGCCATTACGGCATAGGTCCAAGTTAACGCACGCCCCTCCAGAAGATTCCCTATGTAACCAATCCGACTGTGATCCGAGGAAAAATCTCCGGGCACACGGTGGAACACGGACTCACACTGCATAATGAACCCCCGCGCTCCGCCGAGCTTACCGCTAAAGCGGGCGGGGGTCGGAATCGGTGTGAGCCGAACCGGTGCCACTGGAGCCGGCTGGACGGCCGCTGGAACGGCAGGAGCCGCGCCACCCTGACGAGCCGGGGGGAACGGCTGTTGAGGATCTAAGCGGCCCAACCGGTTAGATAAGTTTAATAATTGATTTAGGATAACCTGCTGTTGATAAGCAATTTGATCCACTCTAGCCTCGAGAGTGGTAAACCGGTGTGCGAGCCCGCCGTCCGCCGAGCCGCTCTGCTGAAGCCGTACTGACATAATGCACGGCTCAGGAGACGCACACACACAGGCTTAGAGTAGTTCAAAGAGTTTATTAACAGCAGGAGTGAATGAGTGCGTGTCTGCGGGATGTAAATGTGTTGGTCTGCCGCTGGGGAATCCACCTGTGCACAGGGGAGAAGACTGAAGAAGAGAGGTAAGCGATCTTCTTACCAAAATGGTGATGCTGAAGAGAAGTATACTCACCACGGTGAGGGACGAAGTCTGACGGCTTCAGGCCGAGCCTCCGGGCGAGACGGCCTTTATCCCTCGCCGCTGATGATTGTCAGGTGCGTGAGCAGGTGGCGCCGCTGATGAATGGCGCGGCGTGACAGCCACTGGTGACCTTTCTGTGTGAAGTTTGCATGTTCTTCCTGTTGTCTACGTGGATTTTTTTTTTTTTTAATTTAAGTTTTTGTAAAGGGTATACATGTCATTACAGCATTGCATTGTTTACATTTTCATCACATATTCCCCCTTTTTTTGTTTTTTGACACTGGAAAAAAGTTATTATTATTTTTAAGTGAAAGAAAAAGAGAAATTAAAAGAAGAACAAAAAAAAACCCAAACAAGACAAAACAAACAAAAACAAAAACAAAAGAGCAGAAAAATAAAAGAGAATCTGAGTAGCGTTGGAGCAAAGAGAGGTACCAGTATTGAAATGGTATTTGTCAAAGATTAGATCTGATGGAAGACACATATGCGTTCTAGAGTTGCCAAAAGTTCAAGAACCCATCCATGTCCTGTCTCAGTGCAAATGTCAACTTTTCCATCGAATAAATGTCCCGAATCACGTTAATCCAATCTTCAGGTGTTGGACAGTCTTTCAACATCCATTTTTTTGTTAGAGCTTTTTTACTTGCCAATATTAAAACAGTGAATAAGTATTTTTCTCCTCGTCTTTCCAGTGATTCCAGTAGTAAACCCAAATACAAAGTTACAAAAGAAAAGGGAACTGTTATTTTGAATATTTTCCCCAATATTGCCTGTACATTGGTCCAATATTGCTGGATACTGGGCATGACCAAAACACATGAAAATGATTTGCAGTCTTTTCACCACACAAGCGCCAACAATTCAACACCTTACGAGTAAATTTGTTTTGTGCAGGTGTTCTGAAAAATCTTACCAAATTTTTCCATCCAAATTCTCTCCACTGCAGGGATGAAGTACTTTTCCATTGTTGTTTATTTAGCTTTTCACATATTTCCAGTTGTAAAGTAAAATTCCCCTCTTTTTCCCATCTCTCTTTTATATATGATGTGTTATCTCCTTTTAAGTCTTGAAGACCATGGTATATTTTAGAAATGTATCTAATCCCTGGGATCCCTTTATATACCATTAAGAAAACCTTCAAAACACCTGACTGGGCCCTTTCCAAATCCTCCTTTTTAAGTATTTTGTTTATGTGGTGTCTAAGCTGAAAGAACCTGTAAAGGTCTTGATTTACTAGACCTTGTTTTTCAAATCTTCAAACCTTCTGAATGTTTGCCCTTTAAAAAAATCGTAATATTTTATCAGTCCGTTCTCTTTCAACTTTTTAAATCTAGTGTCTGTTTTATTAGGAGTAAAGTCCTGATCATAGGAAATCCATTGCAATAATCGATAGGGTTCTTTAGTTTGATTCTCTCTGACTATCTTAAACCAAATTTTTAGCAGGGTCTCTATCCACGGGTTAGTGTTATTCAAAAGTTTAGGTAAGGCATTGTTCCCTATTATCGCCTGTAGGGGAATGTCACTTGTTATTTGACATTCCATCTCCTTCCATTGTGCAGTGTAGACTGGGTTACATATCTCTACTAAAGTTTTAATTTGTGCAGCTTTAAAATAGTCCCTGATATTTGGCAGCGCGAGCCCACCTTTGTCTTTGTTTAGCTGTAGGGTTCTATATCTGATTCTGGGTCTCTTGCCCTGCCATATGAATCTTGAGATCCTTCTGTCCAGTTCTTGCCATGTTTTTTGGTATTGGTATTAGGTGTTGTTTGGAAAAGGTATAGAAGACGTGGAAGTATATTCATTTTGACTGCTTCAGTTCTTTGTGCAGTACCCAAGAATGGTATCATATTCCATCTTGCTAGATCAGATTTTATTTTTGCCATCAGTGGATCATAGTTTAGTGTTATAATTTTGTTGAGTTGTTTTGGGATATTGACCCCCAGATATTTCATAGATTCCATCTCCCAGTTAGTTTTGAGTTTGCTTAGTAAATATTGATTTGGGTCATAGTTGAATGTTAAAATTTGGGTTTTATGCATGTTTAATTCGTACCCCGATAACTCTCCATACTCTGAAAAAACTGAGATTAGTTCTGGAAAAGAGGTGTCCGGCTGCCCCAGGTATATTAAAATGTCATCGGCAAAGAGTGCTATTTTATGTTCCTTCTGACCAAGTGTAATACCTTGAATTTTTTGATTCTGTCTTATCCATTGGCTCAGAGGTTCTATGAAGATTGCAAAGAGCAATGGAGACAAGGGGCAGCCCTGACGACATCCTCTTTCCAGTTCAAAAGATGATGATAATTTACCGTTAATCCTTATTTTAGCTGTTGGTTTTTTATATAATGCCTGGATAGTTCTAATGAAGTTATTATGAAAATTGAAACTGGATAAGATTCTATATAGGAAAGACCAGTCAACCGAATCAAATGCTTTTTCAGCATCTAATCCCAATATGGCTGCATTTAAATTATATTTTTTTATATGATGGATTATGTGTAAAGTGCGTCTAATGTTATCTTGTGTCTGTCTTTGTCTTATAAAACTTGTTTGGTCTAAAAGAATTAAGTCTGTCAGTATATTTTCTAACCTTTTGGCAAGGATAACAGTAAAAAGTTTATAGTCCTGATTTAAAACACTGATTGGTCTGTAGTTGGAACAGTCTAGTTTATCCTTTTCAGGTTTAGGTATGACTGCAATGACCCCTTCTCTCCAGGAGGGGGGAGATTTCCCCTGTGTGGAGGACAGTTTTATGTTTTCAGGAGGAGAGGAGATAGTTGCTGTTTAAAGGTTTTGTACCACTCTGCTGTATAGCCATCTGCTCCTGGGGATTTGTTAGCTTTAAGTTTCATAATTGCTTTTTCTAATTCTTTAGGTTGTATTTCTGACAGTAGTGTTTTATTTTGTGACTCAGTAAGTTGGGGAAGATTTAATGTATTTAGGAAGGCTTCGGATGCGTTTGTGTGTTTTTTGAGGGAGTATAAGTTCTTGTAGTAATTCTCGAAGCTTTTAAGAATTTCCTGAATTCTAAATTTTATTTCCTTTGATACTGGGTCTCTGATTTTGTAGATTGCTCTCTCCGTTTGTTGTTTCCTCAATTTGTAGGCTAGTAATTTTGCCGATTTGCTACCTGTTTCATAGTATTTTTGTTTCAGAAATGCAAGTTTCTTCTGGATTTCTATTGTGTAGATCTCGTTTATTTGTTTATTAATTTCCTTAATTTTGAGCGAGTCATTAGAATGAGTGTTGTCTTTGCGCTCTTTTTCTAGTTTCTTAAGTTCTGACTCTAATGTGGTTAGTTTTTCTTGTCTCAGTTTCTTTTGGGTTGCCAGTTTTGTGAAAATCTTTCCCCTTATTACAGCTTTGCATGCGTCCCACAGTATTAAAGGGGATACTTCTCCATTATCATTTTCTTCCAAATATCTGAGAATATCTGATTCCAATTCATCTTTCAGGGGTCCTTTCAGCACATTTGAATTTAACCTCCAAGAAAATGTATTATTTGTGTATTTTTGGATATTTAAGTCCATACAGATTGGACTGTGGTCAGAGAGATCCATCAGTCCTATTTTATATGTTTTTACTCTTCCAATGTCTCTATTAAACATAAAAAAAAATAGTCAATCCTTGAGTATGATGAATGTGGTGCTGAGTAAAATGTATAATCTTTTACACTGGGGTTGAGTTCCCTCCACACGTCACAGATTCCCATTTCTTTTAGTAGCATCCGAGTTTTTCTACTTTGAGTGTTATTTTGATGTGGAGAATTACCTGATGCATCCCAGTATGGATTCAGTCTTAGAGTGAAGTCTCCCCCACATATCACTAAACCTTTGGCTTTAGTTATCATTAGGTCAAATACATTTTTATAAAATTTCCAGTTAGCCCTGGAGGTGCATATACATTCAGCAGGGTGATATCTTCTCTCTCTAGCTGACCAAGTACCATGCTAAATCTCCCTTCTTTATCTTTGTGTTCTGAATTTTTTTCAAACATAATTTTGGTTGAGATCAATGTCGATACCCCCCTCCTCCTCCCTGACTTATATGAAGATGAAGAGATCAGTTTAAACCCTAGTCTATTAAGTTTGGTGTGCTCCAAGTCTGTTAGGTGGGTTTCCTGTAAAAATATTATTCCTGCTTTGTCTTTTTTCATTTTGCCAAGAATCTTGGATCTTTTAACTGGATTCAGGATCCCTTTTACATTATATGAGATTATTTTGGTTACACCCTGTTTCTCCATTGTGTTGTCTTATTTAGTATAACAGTGTAGTGGCCCTCTTTTATGCTACTCAGAAACTGAAAGAACATTAAGAACATAAAAAACATTAAGCACATAGTATATAAAACTTTAAAACAAAAAACTGTCAAAAGATCTTCCTGAGCTGAGGTCTTTTTAGTGACCTTAGAAGAGCCTTGCTGGTGCGTTGGCTCTGAGGGAAATTCCTCAAACTCTGTTACGTGTTGAGGGCCCTCTCTTACCCCTGTAAGTTGTCCCATGTTTTTAACGTGAATTTCAGATCCCAATCCGAACTTGTAATGATTTTTTTTTTTTTTTTATGCCTATACCCTATGAAATTGTGCGCAACCTCCCACCATCGTCACAGCAAACAATCGCGTTAATACAGTATTTGTTAGGGGTTTTTTTTAAGACTTACTTGTTTCTAATATTATGACTGTTCCATGAAATGTTTTACCACTTGCTGGTTCTGCATCTCCTTTAATGTTTGTTACCTTGTAGGAGGAGGGTTGGATGCGCAGATTGACTAAAAATATCGTTATTCCCTCCTGAAAACGCTCAGTTTTTCCTTATAGCCCTGGCGCTGGGTTTCCCGCTGCTGGCCCGTGGATTTTGAGGGTCTCTGTGTGCACCATGTTTGAGCCTTGATTCTTTCGATTGGGTCTGCTGCGGGTTTATACACCGTTACCGGGAGCCCTCTTCTCGCCATATCCCTGGTTGCTTCTTCCGCCGAGTTGTAGAGACACGTCTCTTCCCCGTAAAAAACCTGCAGCTTCGCCGGAAATGGAGTTTGAAAGCGCAGTTTCTTCTCCCTTAGTACCTTTTTAGCGTCGTCGTATTCCCGACGCTTTTTAAGGACCTCCGAGGCGTAGTCGTGCTCCACAAAAACTTTTCTTTCTTGGTGCATAAATCCTTTTTTCTGCCAAGCCAGTCTCAAAACCTCTTCTTTTGTTCTGAAGTTGGAAAACTTCACCACCACCGATCGTGGGGGTGCTTCCGCCGACGGCCTTGGGGCTAATGAACGGTGCACCCTTTCTACCTTCAAGTCGGTGGATTGGGGAATTTCCAACTTCTCTCTCAGTATGGTTTCCACGCATGCAGCCATTGTGGTGAAACCGTCCTCGACTCCTTCTTTCAGACCATGAATTCTTATATGTTGGCCCTTCTTAGTCTTCCTTCTTGGTCGGTTAGCTTAGCCTCCAGTCTTGTCTGTCGTTTGAGTAATTCCAGCACGGTTTCTTCCAGCCCTTTTATTCTTTCCTCTGCTTCCATGATTCGGTCCTCAGCCTGGTCCACTCTGTTTTTTGTCCTTTTTATTTCGTCTTTAATTTCACGAAATTCGGCCTAACACTCTCGGCGAAATTCTCTTAATTCTTGAATTATCGTTTTTAAGCTAACCGTGTTGCTAGCCTCATTCAGCTCCACTGCTTCCAAGTGGATGTTGTCCTCCAGGTCAGATTGTCCGGCCGATGCGCGTCTTGGCCTGGGAAATGTCGATCTCTTCTGTTTTCCTTTAGGCATAATGACTTTGTCTTTTGATTTTCACTCTTCCAAAAATCCGTTAAATCTGATTTTCAAGGTATTTTCACGGATGGGGTCTTGGAGCTTCAGCGTTAAGCTGCTATCACCATGGTGTCCAGACCGGAAGTCGTCTACGTGGATTTTATGTGGAAAACTGAGCTAGACACTGAGCCAGCCTATTTCAACCATTTGTGTCACTACCCAGTGTTGATAGTCATAGAAGAAGAAACGTAGATCAGCCATTAAATCTACAGCTTAATTTATTTTATCAGCTTATTCTTGTAACTTTATCCTATTACACTTCTCAAAGACAGTGAGGCTGCTTATGGGTAACAGAGCAGTAAGCTGCAGACCCCTAGCTTAGATCCAACAGTTCAAATGTCACTGTATTTTTTGTACAGGCTCACTGCCATAAGCTTGTGTGGAACCAGTGTGATTTTAGATCAGATACTGCAAACAACTTCAAAAGAGTTAAACAGAATCTGAGATAAAATAATGTTCTCCTGGGAGTTAAGAATCTGAAAAATTCTTTGCAGACACACACAAAAAAAAACCCTTTTAAATTCTTGTCATTTTTCTGCTCCAGTAAATGACCTGGAACAAACCCTGAAACAGCTGAGGATTGAATCAGTTCAGTTCTTCCCATTAGAGAGGTTTACTGTGAAACATATCAGTAGGAATTCATTTAGCCTCTTACCCATCAAATAATTCACCTCCACACAGACAGAGAATGGATCATTTCCTCAGCTCTTTCAGCTGTTATTTTCTGCTTTGGGGCAGTCTGAAAGGTCTGCAGGTTAATCATTTTACATGTCATTGATTCTCGAGACTTGGCTGTGTATGTTTTTTTTTTAATTAGTGACTGATAATGTGACACTGACTATCAATCGGAGGTTGCATTAACTGAAAATTTTCTGTCATTGACAGAATTTTTGAGCAGTGACAGAAAAATCTGAAGGCTGGCAATCATTTTGACAGATTACAATTAAAATACATAAAGTAATTAAAATTAACATTTGAAATCATATTTTCCTATAATAGGGGGTGTATCTAACTACTCTCACCATTATGTTAGTTAAGCCCTATGTTCCATCAACGCAACTCTGATTTTCCAACAATTATTTCAGCAAAATAATAAAAAAAGTAGAAAATGCTAATACCATATAATTAGTATAATTATGTGGTATCAATAGTATAATTATTGGGGTAGAACCAAATTATGATAAGCCTATAAACCATGAATATACAACAAAAATAGCTGTGTACAACCCATAGTTGTTGATCAGGATCACAAGGTAAACATGTGCAAGTTTGGTGACCCTAGAGAGCTTCTCTTGTAAGAGGGCATAGCAAATGCTAACCTTGACCTTTGACCTTTTGACCCCAAACTTATAGTCAGAGGTCATGGTCTCAGGGTGAAACTGTGTACCAAGTTTGGTGACCATAGCTTTACTCATTCTATAGTAATAGTTCAAAGGGAATGTTAACATTGATGTTTGACCCTTTGACCACAAACCCATAGTAAGAGGTCAGGATCCCACGGTGAACCTGTGTAGCAAGTTTGGTGACTCTAGCTTTTTTTGTGGTTGAGATATAGTTTATAAGCCATTTTGATGTAGACCTTTGACTTTGTGATCCCAAAGCCATAGTCACACTTCAGGGTCACAGGGTGAGCCTGTGTACCAAGTTTGGTGACCTCAACTTTACTTGTTATACAGTAATAAGGCATAGGTAATGTCAACCTTGACCTTTGACCTTTTGACCCCAAACTCATAGTCAGAGGTAAGGATCCCAAGGTGAACCTGTGTACCAGGTTTGGTGGCCCTAGCTTTACTTGTTTTATAGTAATAGTGGAAATGGAATGTTAACTTTGACCTTTGGATCCCAAACCCAGTCAGGTCAGGGTGCAAGCTGTCCAAGATGTGTCTTAGATACAACAACTGCATCAATTTGAAAAGCCTACATCATTTCTTTCAGTGGTTGTTGTGTTTACAAGATTTAGAGAAAATCTAACCTTGACCTCAAGGTCAAATTGAGTCAAACTGCAATATGCATACCATCAGTGTATATCAAACCCTAGTACCAAGTTTCAAAACATTTGTAACAAAACTGTTGGAGGAGCTGATTTCACAAGACGATTATTGTTTATTAAGATAAGATAAGATAAGCCTTTATTAGTCCCACAACGGGGAAATTCCAGGATTGCAACAGCACAGGGATAGCAACACTCAGAGCAACAATCAGAAGGCAAGAAAAAAAACAAGCAAGCAAGAGCAGCTAATATACATATGTACATATTACTATAAAATATATATATACACACACACACACAGACACACAGTGCAGAGCATTGTAGCTGGATGGAATAAATATATGAATATATGAACACACAGTGCAGAGCATTGTAGCTAGATGGAATAAATATGTAAATATATAAACACCCACAGTACGGAGCATTGCAGCTAGGTGGAATAAATATGCAAGTATATAAACACACACAGTGCGGAGCAATGTAGCTAGATGGAATAATATGTAGATATATAAAAACACAGTGCGGAGCATTGTAGCTAGATGGAATAAATATATAGATATATAAATATAAACACACCCAGTGCTGAGCATTGTAGCTAGATGGAATAAATATGTAAATATATAAACACACACAGTGCAGAGCATTGTTGCTAGGTGGGATGAAACAGCATAACCGTCTATTTAGTTATCCTACATGGTATGATTATGTGCCCATACATATTCTCACCCTCCATAGCGACCGGTATTTTCCTAGTTGTATGCCGGAGAGGACCATTGTGTAAGTCTACTGCATCTTTTGCATTCAAAAAAACTATTAGTTTGTTACGTCTTTTTGCTATCTCTGCGAGCAGCCCTGCTTAGGTTGTACAGTCTGACAGCCGTTGGTAGGAAGGACCTACGAAACCTCTCGGTTGTGCACCTGGGATGATGTAGTCTGCTGCTAAATTAGCTCCTCAGTGCATCCAGTATGTCCTGCATAGGGTGGAACTCGGACTCCAGCAGAGATGACAGTTTAGCCACCGTCCTTCTCTCTCCTATCTCCTCCATCGGATCAAGGCGCTGCCCCAGGACAGAGCTAGCTTTCTTAATCAGTTTGTTCAGTCTCTTCCTATCGGCTGCAGTAATGCCACTGAGGTGAACTATTAACTGAGGTGAAATAGGAGATCATACGTCAGGGTCTACAACTCCTGCAAAAATCATCCGATTGGAGCCAAATTGCAATATGCACATCAATGTACATCAAACCCTGGTACCAAGTTTCAAAACAATCAGAACAAAACTGTAGGAGGAGTTCATTTAAAAAAATGTGGGACAGACGTACGGACTGCCCTATAACATAATTTCCCTTCGGTCTTCACCCGGTGGGGGATAATAAAAATGAGTCATGTCAGCATCTAACAGCCAAAGAATTAGAACCCTGAAGTCAATGTTAAGGCTTGGAAAACATCAGTTTTTAGTTTACTGGGTGTGGAGAGCGTGAAATGAAGAGGCTGAAGTTATTTCTCAATTCAGGTTTATTAATCATCTCACATCTCCAACCATCTCTCAAACAGGAAAAGAGAGCAAACTACTCCAATCCCCCACTTTTATACCTGGGACATCAAAGTACAGCATCACATTGTCATTAAACCCCCCATCGACAATACCTCTCCCCCAGGCCTCTTCTTCCTCCACCTGACCCCAGGAGGTCAGGAAGTCCTTTCAGAGTCATTGCTAAAGGTACCTCCACCTCCTACTGTTATCCCCAGGAGGTCCAGACTTAATTGTTCCTTCTAAGACGTGAGGTTACAAAATACATATGCAGTCTTAAGCATCTCAATCACTGTGCTATACATATGCAGTCAAAGCATCCAAAATATGTGTGCCACACTGGGTCACTGTTTTGTTAAATGCAACCATACAGGATTTCTTCTTTATTGCAACACTGATATTGTTAACCTGCCAGCCAACAGTTGTTTACAGTGACACAATATCTAAACCTGAATGAAGTCCTAAGTTCACTCTGTGCACTCTGGGACTCACTGAATTGGCTGTTATTCACACAAACTTTGTTGGACCATTAGGAAACTCCTCAAGTGTAAAGGTTCCAGTAAAGATATTCTTTCATTTTAAATTTGAAACTGAAAACATCTAAAGCCTTCCCTCAGAGTTGGAATTCTGTTCAGTGTGGAGAGATGCTTTTGTAACGACATTTTCAGTATCAGGTGACACGCAAATTCACCACAGATAGTCACATGCAACAGTTTTAAGTAGTTAAGAGCTTGCATGAAAGGACTGGTGATGCATTAGACTAGGAGCAGAGGTGGGTAGCGTAGCCAGAAACTGTACTCAAGTAGTGTTAGCTTATATGTTATCAATTATTCAGATATAGGTAGAAGTCATCAAACAAGTACTTTAGTAAGAAAGCGTCATATAAAAAATAACGACTAAAGTAGAGACTAATGAAGCATAAATTTCTCTTTTCTTGTATATTTTGACTTTTTCTTATAAATTTGGGACATTTCCCTCTTAAATTTGCAGTTTTCTTGATTTTTCTTCATGTAGATTGGACAGTTTTTCTTGTAAATTTACAACCTCTTTCACATAAATTTTGCAGTTTTTTTCCTAATAAATTTGGCTTTTTCTAAAATTGCAACCTTTTACTGATAAATTGGCAAGTATTCACGTGTGCCCTCTAATATAATCCAAATTATATCATATAAAGAAAAACAGTAAACCGTAACACAAATATTCATGATTACTGTAGCCACATTGACCATGTTTACATGGACACGAATAAACTGGTTATGATTAGATTTTTGGAGTTATCTGATTATAAGGGTGGCCATGCAAACAGAATAATCCGATAAAAGCCATGTAACTAGGGTCATTAACTTCAGTGGTTTACCTTCCAGCAATCAGTTTATTCAGTGCATGTAAAAACAACAAAACTGATTATTGCCATTATCGGTTTATTCAAAGTAATCGGTTTATTGTGACCATGTAACCGGGGTCAATTAAAAGCTCAATTCTGCTCAACAAAGTCAATTTTCTAAAAAAAAAAAAAAAAGTGTAGTTTTTTCATAATGTGCTCAAGAGTATCATACAACTACTCAATAATGTGCCAGTTACTTGAGTACATGCACTTCAGTAAAAGTTAATTTCTACCCACCTCTAACTGGGGGTTAGCAAACATTTCAACACAAGGGGCCGGGCCCCTCTCTGTACACCAGGCCCCCACACACTGTATGTGAACTCCCCAAACAAGAGAATTTCATCAGCAGATAAGCCCAAACTATTCAGCATGTTCACAAGCATTTGGGCGTGCTGTGAAAAATAGTTTAACCCAAATGCCAACACTGATGTCATTTCTCTTCTGAGTTTGTTCTCCATCCACACTGACATAGGGAAGGGGGGGCGGAGATCATGTCCCCCCCAACCTGGGAAAAAAAAACAGAATTGTCCCCCCACTCCAGTATTACCATAAACTTTTCTATGTTATTTTACATAAGCAAATAAAATTTGAAGAAAAAAAGGTTGTTTTGTGGGGGCACGGTGTTGGACTTCTCCACCCAGGGAACCATGGACCAAAAGAGGTGTCACCAGTGGGTTCAGACGGGACAGTAAGGACTATGCACCCCCCCGGGGAGAGTAAGAGCCGCTGTGGCCGCTCAGAGAAGAAAAGGTGTGAAATCGGCGCCGGTGTTATGTTATGTTAATACACCACACAATTCTCTGTTAAACAACAATGTATGATGGTCGGAAGCTTCTGGTCTCCATGCATGGGAATAAAGATATAAAAAGGGGAATGCACGGAGACCTAGACGTTTCAGCGCTGTAGTGCTGCTGCGCTGTTCGCCGTTGCTGTTATGTTGTTGGAGGAAGAATAAAGCCTTGTGTCGTTCAGCTCATTGCCCCGCCTATTCCTTTCTCCACAGTTTTAATTTTAAAATATTGGGCCATGCACCCCTCTCAAATGTCTCACAATGGTTTAGTCCCCAAAGCGTCACCATTGGTCCCCCTCCTCTCACACACAGGTAGCTTTCATTAGTGGCCTACATCGTGTTGTAATGTCCAGGCTGTAACTACTTTGTAAATTCTCTTAAAAACGACAGATGTGTCAAACATTTGTTTAAACAAAGATGCAGTAAAACATGTTTACAGTTTCATTAACTTTAGGTTGAATCTTGTGTTGTGCATTACTAACTAACTAACTAACTAACTAACCTGCACTTATATAGCGCTTTTCTAGTCACAAAGACCACTCAAAGCGCTTTCATTAATACTAACCCTCTATTCTAAGGGCCTATAGGAAACAGATATCTAGGGACAATTTAGAACAGCCAATTAACCTAACATGCATGTTTTTGGCATGTGGGAGGAAACCGGAGAAATCCCGGAGTAAACCCACGCAACACGGGGAGAACATGCAAACTCCACACAGATCACTGTTGGTCGGGGGCTGGGATCGAACCCACGATCCCACGATCCCCACAATCCCCCGGCCAAGGGTAAACTGTGCTGCCGCAGTGCTAACCACTGCGCCACCGTGCAGCCATTAGCACAGTGATCCGGCAGCTAGCTACTAGCTAGTATGGTGCAGGAGGCTGCATTGCAATATTATGCCTATTAAGGAATGAAGTGTATTCACATCTAAAATCAGCATAATTTCTGATTTTTTTGACTGATTTTAAAGCAGTTTTGTTAGTTACACGTCAGACTTATATCGATAATATATGGAGCATTCACCCGGCTACAGTTAATAATAATAGTAGTGTGGCGTAACATTATGTAGCTCACATATTCCTTGGCAGAGACCCAGACATGAGGGAACTTTGAGCTCACAGTGTGTATTGACATCACGCCTCAAACGGACATTGAGTCTGGACCCCCTGTGGACTAGAGAAGAAGTGAGAAGATCTGAGACTGGACCTGAAGAGACTGTCTGACTCCTAGGGTCAGACAGAGAAGCCGAGAGGACAATAGGAGGATTAGATATGAATGGAATTCTGTGTTTGAGGTGAATGTGATTTGTGTCTGATGTAACAGTACAAAGGTATGTGGTTTACCTCAGCTCGCCCTCTTCATTCCCTGACTGAGAGAGATGCTGTAGGACTTGAGATGGAATAAACCAATACTGAAAAATCATTCAGTCTCTTCATTTTGAGTTTCCTACATTGGTGACCCACACGTGAGAAATATGGAAAGGCTTGGAGGTCGTCTCTCCGACTCCGAACCTGATTCACCGGAGACCGCCCGCACCGGCGTAAACTCCATTAGACTCCCCGAGTTCTGGCAAGAGGACCCGCACTCATGGTTCCAAAATGTGGAATCACGGTTCGTGCTTAACGGGGTATCAAAGGATGACGTTAAGTTCCACAATGTCATTGCAAGACTCGACAGCCGCACAGCCCGATGTGTGCGGAGCCTGGTGCAGCAGCCGCCCGCTGCTGGCAAATACGACGCCCTGAAAGCCGCCCTCATTCGGAGCTTTGTGCCATCAGCCGAGGTGAGGGCCAGGACACTCCTGGACCTGCGCGACAGAGGAGGACGCAGGCCGACCGTCCTCATGGAGGACATGCTGCAGATGATCGGGGCAGGCAACGATGCATTTTTATTTAAGCACATCTTTTTGAGGACCCTTCCAGCGCACATGAGAGGCTCCCTGTCCAGCATGAGGTGTGTGGACCAGCAGGACTTCCGCGCGCTGGCTTTGGAAGCAGAGCGACTCCTGGACGCATGCGGCGAGCAGGAGACGGCAGCGGCAGCAGCGGACCTCGGCGCGGCAGCCCAGGGCAACGGAGAACCGGTGGCAGCAGAGCCGACCCCAGCAACAACAGCGGCAGCGCGGTCCCGGAGCAGAGGAGAGAACGAGATGTGCTTCTACCATCGACGTTTCGCACACAAGGCTCACAGATGAGTCCCGCCATGCAACTTCAGGAAGCAGGAAACGCAAAGAGCCGGAGGTCGTTGGCAGCTTCGACCCTCGGCAAACGGAACAAGCTGCTCTATCTGACGGACGCGAGCTCCGGACGGCAATTCCTCGTTGACACCGGAGCACAGAGGAGTTTCATCACCGCAACCTACGCGGACCGGGCGGCCGGTCCCCGCGGAGATGGAGCAACAGCCGCAAACGGCTCATCGATCAAGACGTTTGGCGAAAGAACTCTGCACCTGTCCTTGCACGGCCGCAACTATGTATGGACCTTCATAGTAGCGGCGGTGAGTTTCAATATGTTGGGCGCCGACTTTTTGTGCTCACATGGCTTGTTGGTAGATCTGGCTAATAGACGCTTGGTTAATGCACTCTCTTTTTGTTCTATTCCCTGTGCAGCGCGAGTGTCCCCGCCGTCAGTACAGGCCAACGCCGCCGCAGCAGGAGGTAAGTTCCACACTCTCCTAAACCAGTTCCCAGCACTCACAGTTCCCACGTTTTCAGCTAAGGTGGCGAAGCACGGGGTGGAGCACTTTATAACCACAAGTGGCCCACCAGTTTTTGCTAAGGCTCGGCGCTTGGATGCAGCTAAGCTCTCCATTGCGCGTGAGGAGTTCGCCAACCTGGAAAGGTTGGGCATAATTCGCCGCTCGAAGACCGCTTGGGCTTCCCCCCTCCACATGGTCCCTAAGGCGGACGGCTCGTGTGCGGCGATTATCGCAGGTTAAACAATGTCACAGCGCAGGACCGCTACCCAATTCCGCATATCCAAGATTTTTCGGTGCATTTGGCCAAGGCACGAATTTTTTCTAAAATAGACCTGGTCCGCGGTTATCACCAGGTCCCGGTCCGATCAGAGGATGTTCCCAAGACAGCGGTAATAACCCCTTTCGGGCTTTTTGAATTTTTACGCATGCCTTTTGGCCTTAAAGGCGCTGCGCAAACCTTCCAACGCATGATGGATGCCGTTTTGCGCGACCTCTCTTTTGTTTTTGTCTACTTAGATGATATTTTGGTCGCCAGCGCCTCAGAGGAGGAACACGAAAGTCACCTCAGAACTGTTTTTCAGAGGTTGGGAGCGCACGGGCTGATAATCAACCCAGCCAAGTGCCATTTTGGCGCAGCACAGATCGACTTTTTAGGGCACCGCGTCTCCCCAGAGGGTGCAGTTCCGCTGCCCTCCAAAGTACGCGCAGTGGCTGAGTTTCCTCAGCCACAAACGGTCAAAGCGTTGCAAGAATTCTTAGGTATGGTAAATTTTTACAACCGTTTCATACCTCACGCGGCGCAGCTCATGCAACCGTTGTACGTCGCGCTAAAAAACCAGAAGCCCTCCAATGCGATTGAGTGGTCCCCGGAGCGGGAGCACGCATTCACTGAGGTTAAGAAAGCACTAGCGAATGCAGCGCTGCTGGCTCACCCAGACCCGGCAGCCCAAATAGCGCTAACCACAGACGCGTCAGATGTGGCCATAGGAGCTGTGGTAGAACAGCAAGTCGCCGGGGCTTGGCAGCCACTTGCTTTTTTAGCAGGTCCCTACGCGATGCTGAGCGAAAATATAGCGCGTTTGACAGGGAACTACTAGCGCTCCACCTGGCCATTCGCCATTTTCAGTTCTGGTTGGAAGGGCGGCGTTTCACCGCGTTTGTCGACCACAAACCGTTAACCTTTGCAATGTCCAAAGTCTCGGAACCATGGTCAGGCCAACAGCAGAGGCAGCTGGCCGCAATTTCAGAATTCACCACCAATATACAGCACATAGCCGGTAAATTTAATGTGGTGGCGGACTGCCTCTCGTGAGCGGTAACAGCGCCTGTCCGCGCGGATGGGGGCTGTAGCGCCGCAGACGCGGAGCGCGGTAACAGCGCGCACGCGCACGCGGCTCCGGTGCACGTAGGGATAGATTACGCGGCCATGGCAGCAGAGCAGGGCGAGGACACAGACGTGTGCGCGCTCCTGTCTGGACCAACAGGGTTAAGGCTGGAGAACGTAAGTTTACAAACCGGTTCACCCCCGCTTATTTGCGATGTATCCACCGGGCGACCTCGCCCGGTGGTACCGGCCACGTGGCGCCGTCGGGTTTTTGACGCGGTGTACTCCCTAGCACACCCGGGAGTACGCGCTTCGGTGAAAATGGTAGCAGAGAAGTTTGTTTGGCCGAGCCTGCGCAAGCACGTGAAGGAGTGGGCGAGAGCCTGCATGTCCTGCCAGCGGGCCAAAGTTCACAGACACACAAAAGCCCCTTTAGAACCTTTCCACATCCCGGCTAAGAGCTTTGATCATGTGCACGTTGATCTAGTGGGACCCCTGCCGCCCTCGCAGGGGTTCACACATCTCCTAACAATGGTGGACCGGACCACGTGTTGGCCGGAAGTGGTCTCATTGCAGTCTACCACAGCAGCAGAGGTAACTCGCGTTTTTTTTAACAGCCTGGGTAGCGCGGTTCGGAGTCCCGTCGGACATTACGTCCGATAGGGGTCCGCAGTTCGTTTCAGAGCTGTGGTCAGCCATGGCCAGCAGCTGAGGGGCAACAGCTCATTGCACCACCGCTTATCACCCACAGGCCAACGGTTTATGCGAGCGTTTTCACAGATCGTTGAAGGCATCCCTCAGAGCGTCGCTCACGGATACAAATTGGGTAAACAAACTACCATGGGTTTTATTGGGGTTGCGTTCGGCACCCAAGGAGGATTTAGATGCCTCACCTGCTGAATTAGTGTTTACTCAACCTCTCAGGCTGCCAGGAGAATTCCTGCCAGCCCATGCAGCACCCGAGCGCCCCCCCGGTGCGGGGACCTCTACGCGGCACGGGGGCAGAAATGCTCCCAGGCCCCGCTCATCACACTTTTCCGCGGGTTTTTGTTCCCAAGGCTTTGCAAAACGCAGAGTTTGTTTTTGTCAGGCACGACGCCCAGCGTCACAGTCTCCGCCCACCTTACGATGGTCCGTTCCGAGTGCTGGAAACCGGGGAGAAATATTTTGTACTGGACTTGGGGGGCAGGAAAGAGACAATCAGTGTTGACAGATTAAAAGCCTGCTTTTGTGTTACGTGACGAACCTGTACGGCCGGCGGGGGCGCCTTGACGCGGCAGGCCTCCCAAGGGACAGCCCCTAGTTCCCCAGCAGGGGGTAAAGAACCCTTCTCCCCCTCATTCCACAGGCGCACCGCAGGACGGCTCAACACAGGCTGCGAAGCCTGCGTTCAGCAGATTCGGGAGGAGATTGAAGCCTAAGCAACGGGCAGAGTGATGTGTATTTTGATCAACCCCTGTAAATTGTGCTGTAGATCCTGCAAAGGGGGGGGGATGTAAGAGTGTAATGTGTATGACTGCCCATTATGGACATGAAGGTGGTGTGTGTGTGTCCTTTCTTGACATAGTGTGTATGACTGTCCATTATTGACTTAAGGTTGGTGTATGTCCGTTCTTGGGCGTTTCGGGGGGAGTGATGTGGCGTAACATTATGTAGCTCACATATTCCTTCGCAGAGACCCAGACATGAGGGAACTTTGAGCTCACAGTGTGTGTTGACATCACACCTCAAACAGACATTGAGTCTGGACCCCCTGCGGACTAGAGAAGAAGTGAGAAGATCTGAGACTGGACCTGAAGAGACTGTCTGACTCCTAGGGTCATACAGAGAAGCCGAAAGGACAATAGGATTAGATATGAATGGAATTCTGTGTTTGAGGTGAATGTGATTTGTGTCTGATGTAACAGTATAAAGGTATGTGGTTTACCTCAGCTCGCCCTCTTCATTCCCTGACTGAGAGAGGAGCTGTAGGACTTGAGATGGAATAAACCAATACTGAAAAATCATTCAGTCTCTTCATTTCGAGTTTCCTACAGTAGTAGTAGTAGTAGTAGTAGTAGTAGTAGTAATAGTAATAATAATAATAATGGATTGTGGTGGACACAATACACATGGCACTCCAAGGGGGTTAGTGGAGGAGAAGATAGTGAGAGATGCTAATGGAGAAAGGTGAGAGGAGCCAACAAAACAAAAATGTGCCTTTCGACCCCCGCTGCGCCAGGTTGACACCTGAGGACGCAGGGGTGCGACTGTATGGTAGCAAGACCTGCTCTGTGACGTGTGTGTCAATGTTATGTTAATGTGGTTTCATGGCTTTCAGTCTGAATGTTAATGTGTTTACTCTGAGTGCCGGAGGCGGGAATCAAAGTGTATAAAGGAGTTTGCTCAGGCACTCAGAGCGGTAGTTTTTCTGTGTTTGATGTTGGAAGGTGAATAAAGTTCACGTGTCGTTCAGCTCGCTGTCTTGTCTGCTTTCATCTTCCACAGGATTAGATTTATATGGCACTTTACATGTCAAGTGACATCTCAAAGCACTTAAGTGAGTCCGTTATTCATTCACTCTAGACAGATACTAGTAGTGGTAAGCTACAGTGGGGAAAAAAGTATTTAGTCAGCCACCAATTGTGCAAGTTCTCCCACTTAAAAGATGAAAGAGGTCTCCAATTTTCATCATAGGTATACCTCAACTATGAGAGACAAAATGAGAAAAAAAAATCCAGAAAATCACATTGAAGGATTTTTAATAAATTAATTGGTAAATTCCTCGGTAAAATAAGTATTTGGTCAATAACAAAAGTTCATCTCAATACTTTGTTGTATACCCTTTGTTGGCAATGACAGAGGTCAAACGTTTAATTCATTAAAAATCCTTCAATGTGATTTTGTGATTTTTTTTTTCCTCATTTTGTCTCTCATAGTTGAGGTATACCTATGATGAAAATTGGAGACCTCTCTCATCTTTTAAGTGGGAGAACTTGCACAATTGGTGGCTGACTAAATACTTTTTTGCCCCACTGTACCTTTAGAGCCACAGCTGCCCTAGGGCAGACTAACTGAAACATGGCTGCCAATTCGCACCAACAGCTTCTCCGACCACTATCAAACTTTAGATTTAGGACACACTGGTTAAATCAGGACACTCTGGTAAAACCCAGAAATTTTGCAGTCAATACAATGGAAATGAGGGAATCCTCTATGTGTATTTAGTACAGCAATTAAGTGAAGTAAAGTGTCCCCCTCAACATTTACTCTTGAGAAAATGTTCCATTTATTGTCTCCTTCAACAATGAAAAGAAATATCAGCCCATGTTTCACTGCAGTATTAACTACCAGTGTTAGGAGTAATGCGTTACAAAGCAAAGCATTACTGTAACGCCACTACTTTTACAGTGATGTGCTGCGTAACGAAATTACTGTTTAAAAAACCAGTAATGCGTTACACTTACTGAAATTTGATCAGATGTTTTACTCACGTTACTCGTTTTATTAATATGGATAGATATTTTTAGCGCAAATAAATATAAACTGATCCTACCGTAGTGCAACCGTCAGTCTCCTCCGCCGGTGTTTTGCCGAGAATTGTCAGTTTCCTGTCCTGCTCACACGCAACCCAGTGGTTTGAAATGCTGTGGCGAAGGTGACTTCTCCTATCAAGCCCTGGTCACCTGTTATCCCAGCGGTGAGTAACCCCCAACAGCTCCTGCCTCGGTGGTTAACATGAGTATTTTTTGAGCAAGAGGCTCACATTTATAATGTCCACAGTTGTGTAAATGTGTAAGCAAGTTTTCTTACGCACAGAGAAAAAGTGACTGATTTGTTGCAGTAAGCTTTTTCTAAGCGGTGAACTTTCATTTATCTGTGCTTTCTGTTTTATTTTATCTCATTCATTTACATGCTGATGTGATCTGCAACTATTTCATGGAAGTAAATCCTCTAAATATGCGTTTTAATGGGCTGGTCCAGGGGTGTCAAACATATGGCTCGTGGGCCAAAAACTGCCCACCAGGGGATCCATAATTTTCTGCAAATTTACAGCTTTATTTCTAGTAAACTTCTGACTTTCTACTGATTAGAATAGTTTGTGTAAATCTGAGACATTTTTTTTCTCTGTAAGATGACTTTTTTCTTATCAGTTTTCTTTTTCTTGTTTTTTCTGAAAACAAGGTGCCCTTGATCTTGCTATGTGTGCAAGAGGATTTAAGCATGCATGTAAGTAACATGAAAGTTACTTTTCCAAGTAACTAGCTACTTTAATCATACAGTAACTCAAAAGTAACTCAGTTACTTTTGAAAAGAAGTAACTAGTAACTAACTAGTTTTTTTTTTCCACAATATCTTTATTGAACCTTTTTTTTTTTTTAACAAACATGATACAAACAAACACTAACACTAAAGTACGACAAAAAAAAAAAAAAATGCCCTAAAAACACCAACAACCACCAACAAAATCAAGTCTTCAACAATGCTCCTCTGTTTAGTCTAGACAATCCAATACATTAGTATACATATTATGTTCACCAGTTTGGAATTTACAAGGTCCACACACATCATTCACCTTCTTCTTCAAGAGTTATGTTTAAATTTTTTACATAATCAATAAAAGGTCTCCATATATTCTCAAACACAATTTCCTTTGATTTCAGTATATATGTTATTCTTTCTAATGGAAGGTTTGTTAACATCTGTCTTAACCACTGAGTCACATCTGGTCTATGAGTCTTTTTCCATAATAGTGCAATACATTTTTTGGCATTAAGCAAACTGAGGTCTATGAATGTTCTTTCACTTTTATTGAAATTATGCTTTTCTGGGTACAGACCCAACAAAAACAGTTTAGGATTCAATATGATTTGTTTTGAGATTATTTTTTCAATTGTTACCCTCACCTCCTCCCAAAACCTTCTTATTAATCTACATTCCCATAAACAATGAAATAGGGTTCCTTTACTTTCCATGCATTTTGTGCATGTATCTGGTATATTTTTGTTATATCTATTTAACTCCTCCGGTGTAACATACATCCGCATTAACCATTTGAAATGTATCAATTTAAGGCGTGCATTTATTGATTTGGTTTGAGCTTCTGTACAAGCCAATTCCCATTGTTCCTCTGAAATTTCAATTTGCAGATCTTCTTTCCAGTAGTTTAATCTTTTCAGTGAATTTTCACTTGAAGATAGTGTCAATGAGTTATAAAACTCTGAAATAATACCCTTTCTTTTACTATCTTTCATCATCATTTTTTCCAAGGATGAATAAATAGGTCGAGTGAGAGCTTTATTTTGATTTGATCGAATAAAGTTTCTAAGTTGAAGATATTTAAAAAAATGTGTTCTATTGAGATTAAATTTGATCCTCAGCTCTTCAAAAGACATTATGTTGTCTGCACATGGCAAATATAAATCCTGAATCTTTTGTATGCCTTTTAAATTCCATACTTTAAATACAGCGTCCGCTCTCCCTGGTTTAAAATATTGATTACCCCATATTGGACTAAATTGTGACAATAACTGTGGTTCTTTTAAATAGTTTTTAGCTTCACACCATATTTTGATCATATGCTTTACAAATGGATTTTTAACTTGTTTTTGTAATTTTTTTGCCGAATCTGAGTATATGAATATGGGAAGAGGTAAAGGTAAATTGTATGATTCCATTTCAGTCCAGTGAGGGAGATCATTTGATGAAAAATAATATGTCATAGACCTCAGTTGTGCCGACCAATAATACAACATAAAATTTGGACATTTCAGACCTCCACGATCAAATGGTAAATATAATAAAGACAAACGTAATCTAGCCCTCCTGTTGTTCCATATAAATTCCACTAACTTTTTTTTTATTCTTGAGAATAGATCTAAAGGTGGTGATAAGGGAATGTATTGAAATAAATAAAGTATTTTAGGTAAAATATTACTTTTAAGTATATTGATTCTCCCGATCATCGACATTGGTAATGACATCCATCTCTGAGTTAACTCATTGATATCTGACATTAAGGCTTCATAGTTGACACTGGCGACTGATTCTAGCTTAGGCATAATTTGGATTCCTAAATATTTAAACTGATTTACAACATTGAATTGATTTACCTCAGGGGCTGGGTAATTTCTCTGGGTCTCATTTAGCATTAATATTGAAGATTTAGTTTTATTTATTTTATATCCTGATATTTCCCCAAAATTCTTTATTAAATTCAACAAGGTTGGAATTGATTTTTTTAGATTCGACATAAACAAAATTATATCATCGGCGTACAGGGAGATTTTATGTTCTGTTGGTCCAACTTTAATTCCATATATTTGTGAATGTAAACGTATCGCTATCGCTAAAGGTTCAATTGCCATAGTAAACAGTAAAGGTGAAAGTGGACAGCCTTGTCGACATCCTCTATTGATTTTTATTGGTTTTGAAATATTGTTATTTGTTAGGATTTCTGCTGTAGCATTATTGTATATTATTTGAACCCATTTTATGAAATTATTTCCAAGTCCAAACCTTTGTAGGACTTCAAAAAGAAAGGGCCATTCAACTCTATCAAAGGCCTTTTCGGCGTCCAATGATAGGAGAGCTGTATCCGGTGCTTCTTTATTAAAATAAATAATATTAAATAGTCTTCTTACATTATGGAAGCCTTGTCTACCCTTTATAAAGCCATTCTGACCTCGATTAATAATATTTGGTAAAATTTCTTGTATTCGTCTTGCTAAAATTTTACAGATTATCTTAAGGTCGTTGTTTAATAGGCTTATTGGTCTCATATTTTCACATTTATTAGAGGGCTTACCTAGTTTTGGCAGCAGTATAATTAAGGCATTATTTATGTATGATGGTAAATTATTATTTTGAAATGCTTCTAAAACCATTTCCAAAAAAGGTTTTATTAATTTATTCTTAAATTTTTTATAAAGGTCAACTGGAAGACCATCTGGTCCTGCACTTTTTCCTGATTTCATATTATCAATGGCTAGCCCAACTTCTTCTTGACTAATTTTAGACTCCAATATCTCCCTGTTTTCATTTGGAATACACGGTATAGATAGTTCGTTCAAAAACCCATTTAGTTTTGTTAAATCAGGTTCATTTTTGGTATCATATAATTTTTCATAGTAATCTCTAAAGGCTCTATTAATTTCTAAAGGATCTATAACTACCTGTCCTTTACTTATAATACTGGTAATTGGTGTTTTAATTTCCAATTGTTTAATCTGCCATGCTAATAATTTTCCTGATTTTTCACCTTGTTCATAAAAAGATTGTTTCAATCTTAGAAGACTCGAGGCAGCTCTATTCGCTGATTTTTTGTCGTATTCAGCTCTCAAAATCAGTAATTCATTCTCCAACCTTGGGTCACTTCCTGCATACACTTTTTCCTGAAGACTTTTTATTTTATGTTCCAATTTAGCTCTCTCCTCTCGAGTCTTCTTAGATTTTGATCCTGTATAACTAATAATATGTCCCCTAATAAAAGCTTTGAAAGCCTCCCACTTTACACATGCTGATGTTTGTGTAGTATTGATGTCAAAGAACTCGTCTATCTGTTTTTCTATATACTTGACAAATTCCTCATCCTGAAGCCATTTATGCTGAAATTGCCATCTACCTGATTCCTTTGTCAATTTTTTATCTACATATATTAGACAACAGGGTGCATGATCAGAAATCACGATGTTATCATAAAAGCAGTTTTGAATCTTGGACCTTAATTCTGTGGAAATCAAAAAATAATCAATACGTGAGAATGTCTTGTAGGTACTGGAATAACAAGAATAGGCTTTAACTTGTGGTTTCATTTCTCTCCATATATCTAACAATCTCAATTCTTTCATAAAATGATTAATAGTCATCCTACATCCAATGTGCGTACAATCCAGTCCTGTTGATCTATCCACACCTGGATTCAATGTACAATTAAAATCCCCTGCTATTATATGTTGCCCTGTAAGTGATGATAAGATGAGAAATAAATTAGCAAAGAACTTCTGATCATCTATATTGGGACCATATAAGTTCACAAGATTTATATTTTCTAATAGCAAAGAACCTTGAATGATTACATATCTTCCAAATTTGTCTCCAATTACATTTTTCACCTGAAAAGGAACTGATTTATGTATGAGAGTCATAACTCCCCTGGCTCGGGATGAAAATGAAGAGGTGAATACACTTCCCTGCCATCTACTCCTAATTCTTTTAACATCCTCCTCTATCAGACGAGTTTCTTGTAAAAACACAATTCTTGAACCCATGTCCTTTATTTTATTCATAACTTGTTTAAGTTTTTTTAAATTTTGTAGACCTCTGCAATTCCATGAAGTTAAATTAAGATTAACACTTTGGTCCATGATCAATAGAGAGTTTAGGATTACCTTGCAGTGTAAACATGCTCATACAGAGAAGCAAAAACATGAGTGGTTGAACATTCATCCTACAAACTACACACAAACAAATTTCCCCTTCCCACACTTGTGGCAAACCCCCCAAAATCAAAAGAAAAATTCTGTCTCCCGATATAGCCATCGACCGCTCCACACCCACGGGGAACAGCCTAAGCCACTCCTTCTTCATCCTCCCAATCACCCTAACTCTACTGCTTTTAATGACGTAACATTAACTCTCCTCTGTAGTTTTCCAACTTAACTCCAAAATTTTTAACAACTTTGTACATCATAGTTTTTTTTTTGTTTGTTTGTTTTGTTTTTGTTTTGTTTTTTTAATATATAATACAATCTATATTTTGTAAACTTACTATTTACTTCAAGTCAGTCAGATGCCTGTGCAAATGCTTAATTATTCTACCTTATATTTTGTTCATGCTTAGCTCCCACCAGTCTCTTCTTCTTCTTTGATCTTCTTGATGAACTCCTGCGCCTCCTCTGGGGTCTTGAAGATGTGGGTTCTGCCCTCATACGTGGTCAGCAGTCTCGCAGGATAGATTACACCATGACGAATCCCAAGGTTGCGCAGCTCCTTACGTATGGGATCAAACTGCTTCCTCAATTGCTGGATTCCTGTGGCCAAATCTGGGTAGAACCGCACCTGCTGGTCCTGGTGTTTAATCTCTCCTTTAGCACGTGCAGCGTTGAAGATCTTCATCCTGTCTCTGTTGCTAAGAAACTTCATAATTAAGGTCCTCGGCGGTCCCTTATCTCTCCGTGGGCCAATACGATGTGCTTTTTCCAGAACCACTGCTGATTGCAACTCCTCGCTGCCCAGCACCTCCGGAATCCACTTTTCCAGAAAGGAACATACGTCCCGACCTTCTGATTCCTCTGGAAGACCCACCAGCCTCAAATTATTCTGTCTCGACCGAGATTCCAAATCCAAAATATTATCTTCCAGAGATTTATTTTTTTTTTCCAAAGTGCGCACCTTTAATTGAAGACGGGTGACGTCATCTTCAGCACTAGCGAGACGGAGCTCCATCTGCGCCGTTCGTTCTACACAGTCACCCAATTCCTTTCTTATTCCTTCCAACGCTGTCATAATCCCATCAAATCTAGAGGAAAAGTCCGCTCTCATTGAACTCATGGCAGCCATCAGCGCATCTGCGCCATTCCCCGCAGACATCGCACCGCCGCCAGCCTCCTCCGCCATATATGGAGTTTTGTTTGCTGCGTCACAGACCTGAAAGTCCGTTAATTTGGACTGTTTCGGCGGCTCGCTTTTTCCTTTTCCTGGTTTTCCAGCCTTAGGCTTCGCCGACATATCCTCGCCCAAATGCTGGGATACGTTCTGTCCCAAATGAGAGAGTTATTTGCCGATTTTTTTTCTCCAGGAGCAGAGCAGAGCGAGACACGTCCGTCCTACGTGGCAGCCATAACCGGAAGTTCCAGTAACTAACTAGTTACTATTTTTTAGTAACTTGCCCAACACTGTTAACTACTAACCTGGATATGTGCCCATTTTGTACATGTATTACTCTGTCATGGAGCTACCTCAAGGTTAAAGAGGGATTGTAAGACATCCTTATCTCTGGCAGTGCTTTCCAGTTCCTCATTAGGGATCTGGGACTGGATTAGTTATATAATCATCAGATTTGGATTATTGTCTCTCCTCCCCTCAGAGAAGTGATATAAGAATCACCGAGCTGGAATAAGACAATCAAGGATCTTCAAAAGCTACTTTGCACGTTTTATTCAAATGCTCTCCATTTTTAAACTTGTCATTCATCATATTTTAAGTCAGAGTGTGTTGGTGAATTTAATCAAATGAGTTCAGTTTATCCAAAATGCATCAAAAGTTAGTGGACCTTGTAGGTTAAGCAGCTTGTTAGCTGGAGGTGGGTCTTTAATAACAAGAACAACTTGGCCATGTGTGAAGTTGAAGGAAACCACACTTTTCATGAGTAGCAGGTCGATTACATTTTCCATGAATATATTTCTTCTTAAACTGCGCCTTAATCTGCATTTTTTGAGCTCATGGGAAGTGCCATTGGAAACCATCCAACACAGCTGCAGACATGAATTTCCTCTGAAGCATGTCTCCAAGGTAAAATGACAAAGCTTTTCCACCCTTTGGGCGTTTCTATTCTACCCCTTTTTCCCGATAGTATTCAGATCTAGGTTGACTTTGTTATGTAACTGGACCTCTCTACAGAATTCCTTAGGGCAGACTCCAGTGGGCCTGTTGAATAAAACTGTCAAAAATGTATAATTTTTCAGCACCATCCCTTTTCAGGCTCACCTGTGACGTTGACAGAGTAGATGAGGGTTTCCGGGATTCTGTACCAAACATCCACCAAGCTGGCAGCATGGATGATGACATCAGCCCCACGGGAGGCCTCAAGCACGCAGAGATAGTCAGTGATGTCTCCCTGAATGACCACCACCTTTGTCCGGTCTGAGCAAACAGGAAAAAAGTAAAAAAATTTAAAAAATAAATCACAGTATTGTACAGATTTCCATTCATCATCAGGGAAAAATGGAATCCCCATGAATTATTCAAGGTTGAATAATTACATACAAAGGAACAAAGGTCAAGAAATGAGCCACTTTGTGTACCCAAAGGTTGCAAAACAGCTGAACGCTTTACAAAATTGCTCCTCTTTCACAACCACTGTTTTGAGATGTGTTGAATGTCTTTTATCTGGGTATAAAGGAGGTGTGCAATGTGCAGCATCTCCTATGATAACCTGTACATCGCCACAATGCACCAGCTTATAGTGTGTGAATCAAGAGCAAAATTAATGTGGATAAAATAATAATATCAGTGTCAAAGACATCTGTAGAACAATTATAGCCATTTAGTTGAGAACCAATGACCCAATGGTTAGTGTCGCCTCACAGTTAGAAGGTTCCTAGTTTGAAACTCTGAGTTGCTTGGCCATTCTGTGTGAAGTTTGCATGCCCTTCCTGTGCCTGTGTGGGTTTGTTCTGAATACCCAGGTTTCCTCCACAGTCCAAAGACATGCTCATTAGGTCTACTGGTGATCTTAGCTATTAGTTAAGTATTTCACATAGTCTGGAAGATGAGAAAAGTGTAAGCTAAATACAAGGTCAGTCCACACTTTGTCACTAAATTGTTCAGATTTGCTGTGTCTGTGTGCAAGTCTAAGTTTCTGTGGTTGGGTTACATGACTGTATTGAGACAGAGAAGAAAATGCCTATAAAGGCCTATATTCTCTGGTTTATCTTGGCTATCAGGGTCTGTATTTGAAACAGTGATAAAGCTGCTGCCGCCCACAGGCAATGGACTTTAGAGCAGCAGATAAGGAGCTGACCTTTTCCACTGGTGGATGCTCAGGTCTAAATCTAGAAGATCTAGTTTTAAGCACCAACCATGGAAAAAAATATGGTAAAAAGTGGGAAATAGCTTTATACGAGGCACTCCCTGGATTTTTAACCAGAGGGAACCTTGATGCAGTTAAACCTTTTCTAACAAGAGCACTCTGAGGTAAGTGCAATATCCCCAGTTTTTGGTTTCTTTGAAGATCCCAGTGTCTTCCTGAAGGAGTTTAACGTTTCCATGCACATCATCAGTGCATATCAAACCCTGGCACCAAGTTTCAAAACATTTGGAACCAGACCATCAATGGCAAAGTAGCTTATTCTGGCCATAAAAATCACCTCGAGAGTGCTCAGATCTCCTGATCGTTGACCTTGACCTTAGCACTCACTCATAGTGAGTTTGGTGTTAATCAAGGTAATTGCCTGGGAGGAGGACTGATTTTTCTAAAAGTCATGTAAGTGCCCAGATCTCTTGACCTTTGACCTTGAACACAACTTGGATGCAGACCCACCTGCAAATATGCACGTGACATCAGTGTATATCAAAGCTCTGGTGCAAAGTTTAAAAACATTTGGAACAAAACTGTAGGAGGAGTTGATTCAACAAAACAGGTGGGACAGACAGACAGACAGACGGGTATCACCATAACATAATCTTCCTTTGGTCTTTGACTGCCTGCAGATTAAAATGTAAACTGCACTCCACCAAATTTATTGCAACGGTCTGTCTTTTTTTTTTTTTTTGACAAATGAACTGTCTGAGCCCAAAACTTAAGACTGCTCTAAAGTTCAATTTCTTTCAGCGTTTCTATTTGCTAGACACAGTCAATCAGAGGAGACTTGGTTTAAGTGTAGGACGGTAGATTGAAAGTGAGAGAAGCTAAAAAAAATTGTGGCCAGTGGTGAATGAATTGGGCTAGTTTAGGCTAAATATGGATCCAAATGTTTTTCAACATTGCTCTGAATGATTTTAAATATACTCAATTTGTTCTGTTCGATGAGTTTTAGAGTTCAGGGCCACAGGTTGAAGAGCCATAAAAATGTACTTTATCCCAGTAACAAGACCATAAATCGGACTTCCGGTTATGGCGGCCACCTAGAAGGACACGTATCACTCTGCTCTGCTCCTAGAGATAAAAATTCGGCAAATAACTCTCTCATTTGGAACAGAATTTTTCCCAGCGTTTGGGTGAGGATATGCCGGTGAAGCCTAAGGCTGGGAAATCAGGTGGGGGAAAAATTGAACCGCCGAAGCAGTCCAAATTAACGGACTTTCACGTCTGTGGCGCAGCAGGAAAAGCTGCAGATATGGCGGATGAAACTAGCGGTGGAGCGGTAACTGCTGATGATGGCGGCACAGGTGCAGTGCTGGCTGCCATTAGCTCAATGAGAGCAGACTTTTCCGCTAAACTTGATGGGATTATGGCAGTGTTGGATGCAATGAGAAAGGAATTGGGTGACTGCGTGGAGCAAGTGACGCAGGTGGAGCTTCGTGTTTCCAGAGCGGAGGATGACGTCGGCGGACTTCAATTAAAGGTGCGCACTTTGGAAAAAAAAAATAAATGTCTGGAAGATAATGTCCTGGACTTGGAGTCCCGGTCGAGACGGAACAACCTGAGGCTGGTGGGTCTACCGGAGGGAGCCGAAGGTCGTGATTCATGCTCCTTTTTGGAGGGGTGGATCCCGGAGGCGCTGAACAACGCGGAGCTAAATTCATCAGTCGTTTTGGAAAGCGCCCACCGAATTGGCCCACCGAGAGATAACAAGGCAGCACCGAGGACGCTAATTATGAAGTTCCTCAGATACAGAGACAGGATGACGATCTCCAACGCGGTGCGGGCCAAAGGAGAAATTAAATACCAAGATCAACAGGTGCGGTTCTACCCAGATTTGGCCTCAGGAATCCAACAATTAAGGAAGCAGTTTGACCCCATCCGTAAAGAACTGCGCAACCTTGGGATTCGTCATGGAGTGATTTACCCTGCAAGACTTCTGGTCACATATGAGGGCAGAACACACATCTTCAAGACCCCTGAGGAGGCGCAGGAGCTCATCAAGAAGATCCAGGAAGAGACTGGTGGGAGCTAAGCATGAACAGAATATAGGGTAGAATATTTAAGCATTTACATAGGCATTTAACTGATTTGAAGCATATAGCAAGATTACAAAATATAGATTGTATTACATATTAAAAAAACAAAAAAAGACTTCCGGTCTGGACGCCATGGCGACTGCAGCTTAACACTGAAGTTCTCAGACCCAATCCAGGATAACACCTTGAAAATCAAACTTAACGGATTTTTGGAGGAGTGAAAATCAAAAGACAAAATCATCATGTCTAAAGGAAAACAGAAGAAACTGAAATTCTCCAGGCCAGGACACGTATCGGCCGGAGAATCCGAACTGGAAGATCTCCGTTCAGAAGACGAGGAACTGGTGATAGCTAACAAAAAAGGGTTAGCCTGAAATCACTATTTGAGGAGCTACGACGATTTCGCCGAGATGTTACGGCCGAATTTCGGGAATTCAGAGAAGAATTGAAAAGGACAAACAGCAGAGTGGACCAGGCCGAGAACCGAATCTTGGAAACAGAGGATCGAATAAAAGTGCTCGAAGATTCTGTGCTAGACCTACGCAAAAGACAAGCAGCTATAGAGGCTAAGCTAACCGACCAAGAAGGAAAACAAAGAAGAGACAACATAAGAATTCATGGTCTGATAGAAGGAACCGAAAATGGTTTTAACTCAATGGCAGAATGCGTGGAATCCTTACTAAGAGAGAAATTGGATATTCCACAAACCACCGACTTGAAGATAGAAAAGGCACATCGTTCATTAGCCGCTAGGCCGGCGGCGGAAGCGCCCCCACGTTCGGTGTTGGTAAGATTTTCCAATTTCAAAATAAAACAAGAGGTTGTAAGACTGGCCTGGCAGAAAAAAGGATTTATGCACCAGGAGAGAAAAGTCTACGTGGAACACGATTACGCCCCGGAGGTTCTTAAAAAGCGCAGGGAATACAATGACGCGAAAAAGGTGTTAAGAGAGAAGAAATTGCGCTTTCAGACACCATTTCCTGCGAAGTTAAGGGTCTTCTACGGCGATGAAACGTGTCTCTATAATTCGGCGGAAGAAGCAACAGCTGACATGGCGAAAAGAGGCCTCCCGGTAACGGTATTTAAACCCGCAGCAGACCCGAGTGAGAAGATCAAAGCGCAAACATGGACAACACAAAGACCTTCAAAATCCACGGACCAGCAGCGGGAAACCCAGCACCAGAGCGTCGCGGATAAACTATCCGTTTTCAGGTTGGAATAGCGACCTTTTTTTTTTTTTTCTCTTGAATCAATCCGCACATCCAACCCCCCTCATACAAGGTAACAAACATTAAAGGAGATGCATATTCAGCATGTGGTAAAACATTTCATGGAACAATCATATTATTTGAAACAAATAAGTCTTTGTAATAAAAAAAAAAAACTTGTTAAAATAGAAATGTGACAATAATCCACATGCTCTCCTCATACTAACAAATACTGTTTTTGCGTGAATGTTTGATGTGATGGGGGTGGGAGGGTGCACACAATTTCACAGGGTTTAGGCATAAAAGGAAAAAAAAAAAAAAATCATTACAAGTTTGGATTGGGTTCTGAAACTCACGTTAAAAGCATGGGACTACTTTCAGTGGTAAGAGAGGGCCCTCAACACGTAACAGAGTTTGAGGAATTTCCCTCAGAGCCTTCACTCCATCAAGGCTCTTACAGGGTCTTTAAAAAGACCTCAGCTCAGGAAGTTCTTATGACAGCTTTTTGTTTTAAAGTTTTTTACACTATGTTCTTAATGTTTTTCTTGTTTTTAATGTTCTTTCAGTTTCTGAGTAGCACAAAAGAGGGCCACCACACAGTTATACTAAACAAAACAACACAATGGAGAAACAGGGTGTAACCAAAATAATTTCATATAATGTAAGAGGAATCCTGAATCCAGTTAAAAGATCCAAGATTCTAGGCAAAATGAAAAAAGACAAAGCAGGAATAATACTTTTACAAGAAACCCACCTAACAGACGTGGAACACAATAAACTCAGTAGACAAGGGTTTAAAATGATCTCTTCATCTTCATATAAATCAGGGAGGAGGAGGGGAGTAGCGACATTGATATCAACCAAAATTACATTTGGAAAAAAAATCAGAACACAAAGATAAAGAAGGGAGATACAGTTTGGTAACTGGGCGGCTAGAGGGAGAAGATATCACCCTGCTGAATGTGTATGCTCCCCCAGGGGCTAACTGGAAATTTTATAAAAATGTATTCGACCTAATGATAACTAAAGCTCAAGGTTTAGTGATATGTGGTGGGGACTTCAATCTTAGACTGAATCCATACTGGGATGCTTCTGGTAATTCCCCACATCGAAATAACACCCAAAACAGGAAGACTCGGATGCTACTAAAAGAATTGGGAATCGACTTCCGGTTATGGCTGCCACGTAGGACGGACGTGTCTCGCTCTGCTCTGCTCCTGGAAAAAAAAAATCGGCAAATAACTCTCTCATTTGGGACAGAACGTATCCCAGCATTTGGGCGAGGATATGTCGGCGAAGCCTAAGGCTGGAAAACCAGGAAAAGGAAAAAGCGAGCCGCCGAAACAGTCCAAATTAACGGACTTTCAGGTCTGTGACGCAGCAAACAAAACTCCATATATGGCGGAGGAGGCTGGCAACGCTGCGATTTCTGCGGGGAATGGCGCAGATGCGCTGATGGCTGCCATGAGTTCAATGAGAGCGGACTTTTCCTCTAGATTTGATGGGATTATGACAGCGTTGGAAGGAATAAGAAAGGAATTGGGTGACTGTGTAGAACGAACGGCGCAGATGGAGCTCCGTCTCGCTAGTGCTGAAGATGACGTCACCCGTCTTCAATTAAAGGTGCGCACTTTGGAAAAAAAAAATAAATCTCTGGAAGATAATATTTTGGATTTGGAATCTCGGTCGAGACAGAATAATTTGAGGCTGGTGGGTCTTCCAGAGGAATCAGAAGGTCGGGACGTATGTTCCTTTCTGGAAAAGTGGATTCCGGAGGTGCTGGGCAGCGAGGAGTTGCAATCAGCAGTGGTTCTGGAAAAAGCACATCGTATTGGCCCACGGAGAGATAAGGGACCGCCGAGGACCTTAATTATGAAGTTTCTTAGCAACAGAGACAGGATGAAGATCTTCAACGCTGCACGTGCTAAAAGAGAGATTAAACACCAGGACCAGCAGGTGCGGTTCTACCCAGATTTGGCCACAGGAATCCAGCAATTGAGGAAGCAGTTTGATCCCGTACGTAAGGAGCTGCGCAACCTTGGGATTCGTCATGGTGTAATCTATCCTGCGAGACTGCTGACCACGTATGAGGGCAGAACCCACATCTTCAAGACCCCAGAGGAGGCGCAGGAGTTCATCAAGAAGATCAAAGAAGAAGAAGAGACTGGTGGGAGCTAAGCATGAACAAAATATAAGGTAGAATAATTAAGCATTTGCACAGGCATCTGACTGACTTGAAGTAAATAGTAAGTTTACAAAATATAGATTGTATTATATATTAAAAAAAAACAAAACAAAAACAAAACAAACAAAAAAAAAAACTATGATGTACAAAGTTGTTAAAAATTTTGGAGTTAAGTTGGAAAACTACAGAGGAGAGTTAATGTTACGTCATTAAAAGCAGTAGAGTTAGGGTGATTGGGAGGATGAAGAAGGAGTGGCTTAGGCTGTTCCCCGTGGGTGTGGAACGGTCGATGGCTATATCGGGAGACAGAATTTTTCTTTTGATTTTGGGGGGTTTGCCACAAGTGTGGGAAGGGGAAATTTGTTTGTGTGTAGTTTGTAGGATGAATGTTCAACCACTCATGTTTTTGCTTCTCTGTATGAGCATGTTTACACTGCAGGGTAATCCCAAACTCTCTATTGATCATGGACCAAAGTGTTAATCTTAATTTAACTTCATGGAATTGCAGAGGTCTACAAAATTTAAAAAAACTTAAACAAGTTATGAATAAAATAAAGGACATGGGTTCAAGAATTGTGTTTTTACAAGAAACTCATCTGATAGAGGAGGATGTTAAAAGAATTAGGAGTAGATGGCAGGGAAGTGTATTCACCTCTTCATTTTCATCCCGAGCCAGGGGAGTTATGACTCTCATACATAAATCAGTTCCTTTTCAAGTGAAAAATGTAATTGGAGACAAATTTGGAAGATATGTAATCATTCAAGGTTCTTTGCTATTAGAAAATATAAATCTTGTGAACTTATATGGTCCCAATATAGATGATCAGAAGTTCTTTGCTAATTTATTTCTCATCTTATCATCACTTACAGGGCAACATATAATAGCAGGGGATTTTAATTGTACATTGAATCCAGGTGTGGATAGATCAACAGGACTGGATTGTACGCACATTGGATGTAGGATGACTATTAATCATTTTATGAAAGAATTGAGATTGTTAGATATATGGAGAGAAATGAAACCACAAGTTAAAGCCTATTCTTGTTATTCCAGTACCTACAAGACATTCTCACGTATTGATTATTTTTTGATTTCCACAGAATTAAGGTCCAAGATTCAAAACTGCTTTTATGATAACATCGTGATCTCTGATCATGCACCCTGTTGTCTAATATATGTAGATAAAAAATTGACAAAGGAATCAGGTAGATGGCAATTTCAGCATAAATGGCTTCAGGATGAGGAATTTGTCAAGTATATAGAAAAACAGATAGACGAGTTCTTTGACATCAATACTACACAAACATCAGCATGTGTAAAGTGGGAGGCTTTCAAAGCTTTTATTAGGGGACATATTATTAGTTATACAGGATCAAAATCTAAGAAGACTCGAGAGGAGAGAGCTAAATTGGAACATAAAATAAAAAATCTTCAGGAAAAAGTGTATGCAGGAAGTGACCCAAGGTTGGAGAATGAATTACTGATTTTGAGAACTGAATACGACAAAAAATCAGCGAATAGAGCTGCCTCGAGTCTTCTAAGATTGAAACAATCTTTTTATGAACAAGGTGAAAAATCAGGAAAATTATTAGCATGGCAGATTAAACAATTGGAAATTAAAACACCAATTACCAGTATTATAAGTAAAGGACAGGTAGTTATAGATCCTTTAGAAATTAATAGAGCCTTTAGAGATTACTATGAAAAATTATATGATACCAAAAATGAACCTGATTTAACAAAACTAAATGGGTTTTTGAACAAACTATCTATACCGTGTATTCCAAATGAAAACAGGGAGATATTGGAGTCTAAAATTAGTCAAGAAGAAGTTGGGCTAGCCATTGATAATATGAAATCAGGAAAAAGTGCAGGACCAGATGGTCTTCCAGTTGACCTTTATAAAAAATTTAAGAATAAATTAATAAAACCTTTTTTGGAAATGGTTTTAGAAGCATTTCAAAATAATAATTTACCATCATACATAAATAATGCCTTAATTATACTGCTGCCAAAACCAGGTAAGCCCTCTAATAAATGTGAAAATATGAGACCAATAAGCCTATTAAACGCCGACCTTAAGATAATCTGTAAAATTTTAGCAAGACGAATACAAGAAATTTTACCAAATATTATTAATCGAGATCAGAATGGCTTTATAAAGGGTAGACAAGGCTTCCATAATGTAAGAAGACTATTTAATATTATTTATTTTAATAAAGAAGCACCGGATACAGCTCTCCTATCATTGGACGCCGAAAAGGCCTTTGATAGAGTTGAATGGCCCTTTCTTTTTGAAGTCCTACAAAGGTTTGGACTTGGAAATAATTTCATAAAATGGGTTCAAATAATATACAATAATGCTACAGCAGAAATCCTAACAAATAACAATATTTCAAAACCAATAAAAATCAATAGAGGATGTCGACAAGGCTGTCCACTTTCACCTTTACTGTTTACTATGGCAATTGAACCTTTAGCGATAGCGATACGTTTACATTCACAAATATATGGAATTAAAGTTGGACCAACAGAACATAAAATCTCCCTGTACGCCGATGATATAATTTTGTTTATGTCGAATCTAAAAAATCAATTCCAACCTTGTTGAATTTAATAAAGAATTTTGGGGAAATATCAGGATATAAAATAAATAAAACTAAATCTTCAATATTAATGCTAAATGAGACCCAGAGAAATTACCCAGCCCCTGAGGTAAATCAATTCAATGTTGTAAATCAGTTTAAATATTTAGGAATCCAAATTATGCCTAAGCTAGAATCAGTCGCCAGTGTCAACTATGAAGCCTTAATGTCAGATATCAGTGAGTTAACTCAGAGATGGATGTCACTACCAATGTCGATGATCGGGAGAATCAATATACTTAAAAGTAATATTTTACCTAAAATACTTTATTTATTTCAATACATTCCCTTATCACCACCTTTAGATCTATTCTCAAGAATAAAAAAAAAGTTAGTGGAATTTATATGGAACAACAGGAGGGCTAGATTACGTTTGTCTTTATTATATTTACCATTTGATCGTGGAGGTCTGAAATGTCCAAATTTTATGTTGTATTATTGGTCGGCACAACTGAGGTCTATGACATATTATTTTTCATCAAATGATCTCCCTCACTGGACTGAAATGAAATCATACAATTTACCTTTACCTCTTCCCATATTCATATACTCAGATTCGGCAAAAAAATTACAAAAACAAGTTAAAAATCCATTTGTAAAGCATATGATCAAAATATGGTGTGAAGCTAAAAACTATTTAAAAGAACCACAGTTATTGTCACAATTTAGTCCAATATGGGGTAATCAATATTTTAAACCAGGGAGAGCGGACGCTGTATTTAAAGTATGGAATTTAAAAGGCATACAAAAGATTCAGGATTTATATTTGCCATGTGCAGATAACATAATGTCTTTTGAAGAGCTGAGGATCAAATTTAATCTCAATAGAACACATTTTTTTAAATATCTTCAACTTAGAAACTTTATTCGATCAAATCAAAATAAAGCTCTCACTCGACCTATTTATTCATCCTTGGAAAAAATGATGATGAAAGATAGTAAAAGAAAGGGTATTATTTCAGAGTTTTATAACTCATTGACACTATCTTCAAGTGAAAATTCACTGAAAAGATTAAACTACTGGAAAGAAGATCTGCAAATTGAAATTTCAGAGGAACAATGGGAATTGGCTTGTACAGAAGCTCAAACCAAATCAATAAATGCACGCCTTAAATTGATACATTTCAAATGGTTAATGCGGATGTATGTTACACCGGAGGAGTTAAATAGATATAACAAAAATATACCAGATACATGCACAAAATGCATGGAAAGTAAAGGAACCCTATTTCATTGTTTATGGGAATGTAGATTAATAAGAATGTTTTGGGAAGAGGTGAGGGTAACAATTGAAAAAATAATCTCAAAACAAATCATATTGAATCCTAAACTGTTTTTGTTGGGTCTGTACCCAGAAAAGCATAATTTTAATAAAAGTGAAAGAACATTCATAGACCTCAGTTTGCTTAATGCCAAAAAATGTATTGCACTATTATGGAAAAAGACTCATAGACCAGATGTGACTCAGTGGTTAAGACAGATGTTAACAAACCTTCCATTAGAAAGAATAACATATATACTAAAATCAAAGGAAATTGTGTTTGAGAATATATGGAGACCTTTTATTGATTATGTAAAAAATTTAAACATAACTCTTGAAGAAGAAGGTGAATGATGTGTGTGGACCTTGTAAATTCCAAACTGGTGAACATAATATGTATACTTATGTATTGGATTGTCTAGACTAAACAGAGGAGCATTGTTGAAGATTTGATTTTGTTGGTGGTTGTTGGTGTTTTTAGTGCATTTTTTTTTTTTGTAGTACTTTAGTGTTAGTGTTTGATTGTTTGTATCATGTTTGTTAAAAAAAAAAAAAGGTTCAATAAAGATATTGTGGAAAAAAAAAAAGAATTGGGAATCTGTGACGTGTGGAGGGAACTCAACCCCAGTGTAAAAGACTATACATTTTACTCAACTCCACATTCATCTTACTCAAGGATTGACTATTTTTTTATGTTTAATAGAGACATTGGAAGAGTAAAAACATGTAAAATAGGACTGATGGATCTCTCCGACCACAGTCCGATCTACATGGACTTAAATATCCAAAAATACACAAATAATACATTTTCTTGGAGGTTAAATTCAAATGTCCTGAAAGGACCATTGAAAGATGAATTGGAATCAGATATTCTCAGATATTTGGAAGATAACGATAATGGAGAAGTATCCCCTTTAATACTGTGGGATGCATGTAAAGCTGTAATAAGAGGAAAGATTATTGCAAAACTGGCAACCCAAAAGAAACTAAGACAAGAAAAACTATCCACATTAGAGTCAGAACTTAGGAACCTAGAAAAAGAACACAAAGGCAACACTCATTCTACTGACTCGCTCAAGATTAAGGAAATTAAAAACCAAATAAATGAGATCTACACATAGAAATCCAGAAGAAACTTACATTTCTGAAACAAAAATACTATGAAGCAGGCAGTAAATCGGCAAATTGCTAGCCTATAAATTGAGGAAACATCAAACGAGAAGAGCAATCTAACTAAAACAGAATCA